>JAZHEH010001378.1:0-600000 GCA_036589455.1 Ateles fusciceps
AATCTTTATACTAAGGGTAAAGTGAAAATTATAACACTACCGTGGTCTAAAATGTATGTGGAAGAAGTGTTGAACATAATTTTAAGTGAGAGGGTAAGGGAAAACAGGGAGATAACTCAAACTGTCGAAATCATAGACTTGATTAGGAATGTGTACATAGTCTAATAGCTAGAAAAACCACTTAAGAGGCCATATAAAAAGATAGACTGAAAAACACTAAAAATAAGCCAAAAATGGAATTCCAAAATATATTCAAGTAACCCAAAATTCAGCAGATTGGAAATGAAAATTTAGAAAACCAGAAAACAACTATAAAATAGCAAAAACCCAATATATCAATAATTAGACGTAAATGGTCTAAATATATCACCCCAAAATAGAGATTGACAAAATAGATAAAACATAACCCAACTCTATGTTGTCTTATAAGAAACACACTTCAAATATAACAGTATTGGTAATTTAAAAATTAAAGGCTGGAAATGTATATCATGCAAATATTAAAGAAAAGTAGAAGTGGCTATATCGAATAAAGTAGATTCAATATCAAAATAAATTATATACAAAGAAGGGTACTACATAATCATAGGATCATTTCGCCAAGAAAGCATAGCAATCCTAAATATGTATCCACCGAACAGGAGCACAAAAAGTGTATGAAACAAGTGATAGAACTGAAAGCATAAGTTGACAAATCTGCAATTATCAGTAGACTTCTTTAACACTCATGTGTCACTATTTGATAGGGTAATTATACAGATAATCAGCAAAGGGGTACAGATGAACTTAACAATCTCATCCACCAACAGAATCTAATCAACATTTATCCACAACTTTACACCAAAACAGCAGAATAAACATTCTTTTCAAGTACCCATGGTACATATTACAGAATGGAATAAAACCCCAAATTGAAAACAAGTGAAATAATTCAATCACAACTGAATCAAACTGAAAACCAATAACCAAAGACAAGCAGACAATCAAGCAAATCAATTACAATTTCTCCAAACACTTAGAAACCAAACCATTTCTAAATCATCCCTAGGTTAAAGACAACATCTCTAGTGAAATTTTAAAAAATACAATGAACTAAATAAAAATGAATATTCAACATTTAGCTTTATAGGATAAAGCAAAAGCAGTGCTGAGAGGGGATTTTATAGCATTAAATACACACATTAGAAAAATAGAAAAAATATCTTAAATCAATATAATCCCCAACCTGAAGAACCAAAGGGTGGTCGGGAGAGGGGGAACAAAATAAACCTAAAGAAAGAAGAAGGAAGAAGTAATGAAGTAAAAATCATTGTAATTCAAAACAGATAAACAATAGAAAAAAAAATCAATGAAATAAAAATTTGGCTGTTTGAAGAGTTCAATCAATAAAACTGTAGCATGACTGACAGAAAAGACATGAATTACCATAATCAGAAATAAAATGGGATTTCACTATTAACCTTGCAGACATCAAATGATAATAAAAAATATTGTAAGTAACACTCTAAACATAAATTTGACGACTTGGAGAATAGTTCAATTCTTTGAAAAACATAAAATGTCACAATTCACATAATATAAAATAGTTTGCATAGCCTTCTAAATAGCATAAAAATAAATTTTTCATTTAAAATCTCCAAAAAAAAATTCCCCAGGCCTAGATGGTTTCAATGGAAAATTATATCTAAAGCTTAAACAAGAATTCACACCCAGCGTACATAATTTCTTTCAGATATAGGAAAAGTAGAAAAAAATGCTGTGTCAGTTTTCACATTGCTATAAAGAACTGCCTAAGAAATTACTGCCTGGGTAACATTTTAAAGAAAAAGGTTTAATTGACTCACAATTCAGCGTGGCTGCAGAGGTCTCAGGACACATAAGCGTGGCTAAAAGTGAAGGGGAAGCAAGACACCCCTCTCCACAAGGCTGCAGAAAGGAGAATGAACGCCAGAGGAACTACCAAACACTTATAAAACCATCAGATCTCGTGAGAACTCACTCACTATCAGAGAACAGCATGGGGAAACTTCCCCAGTGATTCCATTACCTCCACCTGCTCCCTCCCTTGACAGGTGGAGATTATGAAGATTACAATTCAAGATGAGCTTTTGGGTGGGAGCACAGCCGAACCATATCAACTTCCCAATTTACTTCATGAAGCTACAATTACCTTGATATAAAAACAAGACAAAAACAGTAGAAAAAACTGAGACCAATGTCCCTCATGAATATAGACACAAAATTCCTTACAAAACGTTACTTTAGCCTGGTTTAGAGTGTGGTTGAAGTTTTATATATCCTTCCTAATTTTCTCTTTGTTTTAGCAATTATTGAAATGTGTGCTGACGTCTCTTACTATGGTTGTGGATTTGCATATTTCTCCTTTCAGTTCTATCGGGTTTTGCTTCACCTGTTTTTGCTCCACCTGTTTTATGTTTGTAATAGTTGCATGAATCACTAGGACTATTATATCCTCCAGGTGAGTATCCTTAATGCTTCACCGATTACAAGACTTTTCCCTCTGGTTTATGGTAACACAGATACTTTCCAATCCTCCCTGAGCTCAGACAGAGGACATTTTCCCTTGCTCTTTTTAGCTGGTTCTTTCCCCAGCACCTGGTATCTTCCCCCACACTTGTGTGCTGATTAGTACCTCCCTGAAGACTCCAAGGGGACACTTTGCAGATGTCCAGTGCAGCTCTCTCTTCTCTGCTGTTTTGCCTTGTGAATTTCTAGCCATGTTGGCCTTCCTTTACGCCTCCTTTGGCCTTCCATTTCTTCATCTCAGGCAATACACTGGGCTCCAGCTCCCTTGTGTGGCTTAGGTCTGTAATCTTTCTTCAAGCAGTATACTAGTACTATCAATAGGGCTGATTTTATTTGTTTCTCCACTCTGAGGTACTATTCCCTTGTGTTGCCTGATATGCAATAACTGAAAATTGTTGTTTTATATATTTGGTCCATTTATTTTTTAGCTACTATGTGTTTTAGGGTTTTCGTTTCTTTCTTTTTTTCTTTTTCTCCTGAATGGAGAATAAACCTTTTCTGTAGGGTGTATGTGTGATTTCTAAACTTTGAAAATAAGGCATAAATTATCATGTACAAACACTATTAAAATATTAGTTTAAGAAGAAAATAGAGGATGGTAGATGCAGGAATCAGATCTAGTGTTAGATGAAAACAATGCTTTCTCCTTAAAATAATAAAAAATGTAAGCCTTTAGGAGAAGCAAGTAGGATACCGAAAGGAGATGTGTCAAAGTTGTTTATTCACTGACTTGTGATGGAGAGCTTGTTTTTATTCCCTCCAATTAAAAAGTCACTGCATGAAAATAAGATTTTCTAATTGTGATTTATATTTAATTCTTGCATGTAAAATGTTTCCTGAGCTATTCATGAATACCGTTCAGTTTCCTCAGAGGTGCTCTAATGAATAGGGTAGCCAAGTAGAAGCCATTAGGGACTCAGTTTTTCAATGAAAAGCACACCCCTTCTTTTCCCCCTCTCATTTCCATGGTTGGTAGCAAGAAAAACACACCTATTTATTGAAATAATGTGAAGAACCTATACTGTGGACCCTGGATCATCACATTTGTGTATAAATAGCATTATACACGTGAGAATATATTTGATCACATTGACTCTACCAGGGCAATAAATAAATAAATGTGAATGCTTATTTTTGAAAGCCCCTATAGCTTTAGAGGAAGAGCAGATTTATATTGCCATAAAATTCCTGATAGTAACTGAATCTTTCAAATATTAATGATGTTTATATATCTTTTACAGGTGATCACCTTATCAGACATATCTGTATGTCCATCCAGACTGAGGAAGTCACATGATTAGTAAATTATTTAATTAGAAAGACATTAGGTACTCCACTACATTAGAGTCTCGGTATTTAATTTACTGTAAATAAATGGTCAGTTTATTAAATTTCATAGGATTTAAGATTGCATCCCAGCCTGTAGGACTCCAAGTTATTCAACAACTGTGAGTACAGCACCCAAATCCACTTAGCTCTGACTGTGGGCAATCACCTTACTGAGAGTTTTACAAATATACATTGAATCATCACATATCTGTGATAGTTAAATTATAATAGTCTCTTTTACCAAAAAAAAAAAAAAATTAACAATCAGATTAAGTAATCTAAAGGCATCTGCCTACAAATGATAGAACCAGCAATCCAACAGTGTTAATTCAAAACCTGTACTCTTTTTCCTGCCTTGTGGTTCAACAGTTCTCTTATTTCTGCTAATCCTGTTCAAATATATAACTGATAACCAAAGCACTAGAGGACAGGATTTAACTGTATTGTAATAAAAATGCTATAAGACAAAACATTCTGCCAAAATGAACCTCTTCACTTGATTCTTTGGGAACACAAGTCATTTCTTCACTTGGCCTGCCCATTTTGTTTCTTCTTATTATTACAATACTCTATATTCCTTTACTTCTAATTGAAGGTCTGTGCCAGTTTGAATTTTTAATAAAGCAAATTCTTAACTGAAAAATGAAGTATTATTTCCTTGGTCTCTTTGCCCATAATTTTTTTATAGTGTGATCACAATGTAGTAATAATTATTCATTTATAAATGTGTTTTTCCAAGGGACCAAGAAAATAAGGGACTCTGTTTCCTTTATCATTGTGTTCTTAACCCCTAAGGGTTACAAAATGAATGGAAGAATGAAAGAAATGATTGGATATAAATCCAATGAATGAAACTATAGAAATTGTAAAGAGCAGCTTTGATCCTGTACTTCCCTTCTTTCCTTCCTTCCTTCTTTCTTTATTTTTTTCTTCATTCATTTCTTTCTTTCTTTCTCTTTCTTTGTTTCTTTCTTTTTTCTTTCTTTCTTTCTTTCTCTCTTTCTCCCTTCTTTCCTCCCTCCCTCCCTCTCTCTCTTTCCTTCCTTCCTTCCTTCCTTCCTTCCTTCTTTCTTTCCTTACTCTGTCACCTAGACTGGAGTGCAGTGGCACAATCTTGGCTCATTGCAACCTCCATCTCCCAGGTTCCAGTGATTCTCCTGCCCCAGCCTCTCAAGTAGCTGGGGTTACAGGTAGGCACCACCACACCCAGCTACTTTATTTGTATTTTTAGTAGAGACAGAGTTTCACCATGTTGGCCAGGCTGGTCTGAAACTCCAGACCTCAAGTGATCCACCAGCCTCTGCCTCCCAAAGTGCTGGGATTACAGGCATGAGCCACCATACCCACCCAATGATCCTGTATTTTGATAAATGGATTCTTTCACAGTGATTGTGACAAAGGAGTTTGGGGTGCAGAACTTTCACCTCTGGGATGTCACACTACCTTTGGTTGCTATGAGGTAATAGCATCAAAATAAGCAGAAACACCCAACCCAAATACTAGTACATATGTGGAAAATATAAAATCTATCTATGGAATGCATTAGCCTCATCTTTAGGCACTCTACTCCTCATTCCAATGTGTTCTGTCTTGTCTACCTGGGAAACCTTTGGCAAACCTTATCCTTCCCCATATTTACTTCATCAAATCCTTTTCTCAGTAATAATATAATCATTCAATTAGTTCACTTAATAGTAGAAGGTGACAGGTTTGAGATGAGGAAGAGAAAAAAATGGCTAGAGATTTTAGAACCTCAGGAAGTCGAATTAGGTTGGAGGTATTAGATGTCAATGTATTAGTCCATTTTCATGCTGCTGATACAGACATACCTGGGACTGGGTAATTTATAAAGAAAACAAGGTTTAATCAACTCACAGTTCCACGTGGCTGAGGAGGCCTCCCAATCATGGCAGAAGGCAAAAGACATGTTTTACATGGCAGCAGATAAGAGAGAATGAGACCCAAGCAAAAGGGGAAACTCTATATAAAACCATCAGATATTGTGAGACTCAATCATTACCATGAGAACAGTGTGGGAGATACACCCCTAGGATTCAATTATCTCCCACAGGGTCCCTCTTATAACACATGGAAATTATGGGAGCTACAATTCAAGATGAGATTTGGGTGGGGGACAGAGACAAACCATATCAGGCAGCAAAGTATCATTTCTAGTTTCCACTTTCCCTAAAGTTATCCCACCTTCAAGAAAAGGTAAAATGTGAATACTGCTTAGCTAATCTTCTCTTTCTATTGTTTATTCGTTGTTACACTTTCTTTTAAGTCTAGTCAATTTAAGCAGTGGAATTAGAGAAGGGAACTTCTTTTTAAATATCTCTTCCCCTGACCTCAGGCTGATTACCATTTTTTCCCCTGAAGACTCTAAATCTATTCTTAGGAAACTATCTGATGAAGTCGCTCTAGAACAGTAGTGCTCAATGACTGCCACATGTCAGAATCATCTGGAAACTCTTCATCTGTCTATTAATATATCTGCCAACCTATTCATTATCTTAACTAAATTTTAAAGTGGCTTATTTTGGATTATAGGCCCCTGAATTCCCTTTTCATCTGGCATATTTAGAGAACTTGTAGTTATAAATTATTTTCCTGTCCCATTGACATACAAATTCTTTTTAAAGTCTCTCATCAGTTTTCCAACTCAGGAATGTCAAGGACCTAAGTTCTCAAGATCTTAAGAGCCATCTCTTTAAAGTATAATCATTTAGGTTATACTTTAATCTAAATGTCTCTGTTTCCTAGTCTCCTTAGGAGAATAGGAGGTTAACTTTAGTAGAGATGGGGTTTCACCATGACAAGGATGGTCTTGATCTCCTGACCTCATGATTCACCCACCTCGGCCTCCCAAAGCACTGGGATTACAGGTGTGAGCCACCACACCCAGCCCTCAAATAATTAAATATTTTATTTTAAAAAAGCATGCCACATACTTTATTACTCAAGTACTAAAATAAATTCTAAAATAAGTATGAGTGTGCTAAGATTTCCATTACAACATTTAATGAATTAATAGAGCTTTGAAATTAGAAGTAAAGGCATTGAATACTATTTAATCAGTGAAAAATTATATTACATATCTTTGAACTTTCATACAAATTGGTATTAAACCAAGGTGTCACTGGAAAGGGGTCTGTATTAATCTGTTTTCACACTGCTAGAAAGATATATCTGAGAGTGAGTAATTTCTAAAGAAAAGAGGTTTAATTGACTCACAGTTTGGCAGGGCTAGGGAGGCCTCAGGAAACTTACAATCATGGCCAAAGCTGAAGCAGGCACATCTTAGATGGCAGCAGGTGAGAAACAGCATGTGAAGGAGGAACTGTCAAATCCATAAAACCATCAGATCCAAGTCTTTGCTATTGTAAATAGTGCTGTAATAAACATAGGTGTGCATGTACCTTTATAGTGGAATGATTTATAATCCTTTGCATATATACCCAGTAATTGGATTGCTGGTACAATTGATATTTCTGGTTCTAGATCCTTAAGGAGTTGCCACACTGTCTTCCACAATGGTTGAACTAATTTGCACTCCCACCAACAGTGTAAAAGCATACCTATTTCTCCACATCCTCCTCAGCATCTGTTGTTTCCTGACATTTTAATGATGGCCATTCTAACTGGTATGAGATGGTATCTCAATGCCCATCAATGACAGACCGGATAGAGAAAATGTGGCACATATACATCATGGAATACTATACAGCCATAAAAAGAATGAGTTCATTTGTCCTTTGCAGGGACATGGATGAAGCTAGAAACTATCATTCTCAGCAAACTAACACAGGAACAGAAAACCAAACACTGCGTGTTCTCACTCATAAGTGAAAGTTGAACAATGACAACACATGGACACAAGGAGGGGAACATCACACTCTGGGGCTTGTCTGGGGGATTGGGGGTGAGGGGGAGAAGGAGCATTAGGACAAATACCTAATGCATTCTGGGCTTAAAACCTAGATGACAGGTTGATGGGTGCAGCAAACCACCATGGCACATGTATGCCTATGTAACAAACCTGCATGTTCTGCACATATACTCCAAAACTTAAAGTAAAATAATAAATAAATAAATAAGAAAACCACCAGATCTTGTGAGAACTCACTCACTATTACAAGAACAGCATAGGATAAACCACCCCCATTATTCAATCACCTCCCACCAGGTCCCTACCTAAATACCTGGGGATTAAAATTCAAGATGAGATTTGAGTAGGGACACAAAGCTAAACCATATCAGAGGCTGATCCAATTTCTGAAGGTTCTTGGATCTCACACAAGAAAAAATTCAGGACAAGGCCACAGAGTAAAGTGAAAGCAAGTTTACTGAGAAAGTGAAGGAATAAAAGAATGGTTACTCCATAGGCAGAGCAGTGGCATGGGCTGCTTAACCAAGTATACTTAAACAATTATTTTCTGATTATATGCTAAAGAACGAGTGGATTATTCATGAGTTTACTGGGAAAGGGGCAGAGAATACCTGGAACTAGGGCTTCTTCCCCATTTTAGATCAGTAACTTCTGGAGGTTGCCATGGCATTTGAAAACTGTCATGGTGCTGATGGGAGTGGCTTTAAGCATGCTAATGCATTATAATTAGTGTATAATGAGCAGTGAGGATGACCAGAGGTCACTTTTGTTACCATCTTGGTTTTGAGGGGTTTTGACTGGCTTCTTTACTACATCCTGTTTTATCAACATGGTCTTTGTCTAAGTACCATCTTCTGCAAGGATCTCTATTAATATCTTTAAACCAAAACTTATTCTTACTAAGAATGCTTTTGTTCTTTAGATATAAGCACATCAGTTATTTCCTGGGTCTGTTCAGTAAACATTATTAACCTATTCCCTTAATGATATTCTGTGACTAAGAATGCTTAACCTCCTAAGAATGCAACCCAGTAGGTCTCAGCCTTGTTTTATTTAGCCCCTATTCAAGATAGAATCACTCTGGTTGGAAGGCCTCTGCCAAGGGGACTAGATAATAACAACTATACTGAAATGAATATTGAACATTTCAGTTACATTAAAAGTGATCCTGTGATGTGTGTATTCCTATATAGTAAAATATAATATATCATTGCAAAAAACAATAACCTGATTAGGAGGGATGAGTCAGTAAAGATGGTTTAGACACAAAGAGCAAAGTCAGAACACTACTTTCTGTTACATAGTAGAGAACCATCAAATGCTAATGTATTTGTACTTGACATTATGGCAAATTAAAAGACATCACTACAGGCACAAAAGCATTAACATCCTGGTGTGGAGGTTGAGATGTAATTTGATATATTGCCAAACAATACTACATTGTTTGCCAACTGTTGTCATTATTGTGTTAATTGTCACATTTTATTCTAAGTTCTTCATATAAAAACTAAGAATTAACTTCTCAGTCCTAAAAATTAATGGACTTACAATTTTGCATAGATCAGTATCCTGCTGAAAATAAATGTCTAAATCAATTCAGGAAAATCTTGGCAGCAATAGAAGTGTTCATGTAAGTTTTGTTATTATCATCCAGAACTGTCTTTCTTGTTGTCGTCAATAATTTTATTTTATTTTACTTTATTTAATGTTATTTTATTTTATTAATTTGTTTTATTTTATCTTTCTGAGACAGGGTTTTCCTCTGTCAACCAGGATGGAATACAGTCGTGGGATCATAGCTCATTGCAATCTTGAACTCCTGGGCACAAGGGATCCTCCTGCTACAGCCACGTGAGTAACTAGGACTAGAGGCACATGACACCATGTCAGGCTAGTTTCCAAATGTTTTGTAGAAATGAGATTTGCTTCGTTGCCCAGAGTTGTCTCAAACTCCTGGGCTCAAGCAGTCCTAGCAATTTGGCCTCCCACAGTGCCGAGATTACAGGTGTGAGACATTGCATCCAGCTAAAAATCTTATAAATACATACAAAATATAAAAAGTCTGCATGAGAAAACAAATTTCAGGTACTAGATGAAAACTTTATTAAAAGAAGTTATGGAAAAACTTTAGGGATATTATCTCTTTAACTTAATTATATTTATTTTGATTCATCTTTTATTTAGATCCAAAATTTTTAAAGCTTAACATGAAATTGAAGGCTTATGATACTGGCATTTCTGCAGTGCTAAAGTAATGATAATGATAAGGTTGATAAATTATTAAAAAGATTTGGCACTAGGAATTTTAAAAAATGACTTTGTTTGCAGACCAAATGCGAAGTTGTTGCTTGGCACATAAGCTAATGACCCAAACTAGCTGGCTTGAGTCTGATTCAGTATCATCTTGTCAGCATTCTCCTCCCATGGCAATACAAGAAAACAAAGCAATTCCCTAAAGAAGTGGGGTTGGGGAAGACGAGTTGTTTCCTTAGTCAAATGCTACATTGTGGTCAGGTCTCCACTGTCAAAGTAAAACTAACATCTGATACAAAACTGTGAAGTACAGAAATCATTTTCTAATGGCTCATACCAGTGACATGAATCAAAGAGAGTTCAGTAGAAATATATATTGAACTTTACAAAAAATGTAAATTTTTTTCTATAGGCATAGTTTGAGAAATAAGTTCCCCAATACAAACTAGGAAATTATGTCCTTCTACTTCAAAATAGTAAGAAACATTAATAGATCTCACAAAATAATTGTGTAACAATAGAGTGGAAGAAGGGATATGATTTGAGTCAGCAAGTGAATACCAGCCACAGAAATATACTGCAGATATATTTTCCCAAATCTTAACTATTAGATCAATTTTCTAACCTTTCAAGCTTTGTATCACTTTTACAAGATTGTTCCCTAGTGTACTCTCATCAGGAAACATCTTTGGAATTGATATGGACAAATATGAATCAGAACAAAATGTGTACATGACATAGAGATGCTTAAAAATGAAAGATATATTTAAAATGTCTAGGTAGCTGTGGAAGTTCTTTGGCCTCAGTTTGTTTACAGATAAAATGTTTGGCTCTAAATCCAAGTCTAGATTTAGCAATTATCACGTATCAACTGTGGAGATCAGCATAAATCTTTTTAATAAGTTTTTTTAATGTACAGAAAAATTTTGAAGAGTATAGTTCTCATATATCCAAAACTAACTTCTCCTGTTAGGAATACCTTACATTAGCATGAAAACTTTGTCACAATTAATGAACAAATAATGACATACTTTCATTAACTGAAATCTGTACTTTATTTAGGTATCTTTGGATTTTAGCTAATGTCCCTTTTTTTTCCATTCCAAGGTCCCATCCAGGACACCACACTACTCTGAGTCATTGTGTCTTCTTAGCGTCCTCCGAGCCATTTCTCAGGCTTTCTTTTCTTCTGATGACCTTGAAAAGTTGAGGAATACAGACCAGATATTTTGTGAATATTCCTCAATTTTGGATGGCCTGATGTTTTTTCTCATGATTAGACAGAAGTTATGCATTTTGGAAAGGAAGGCCACAGAGATAAAGTGTCATTTTCATCACAGTATTAAGGGTAGACACTGGCAATATCACATATTACTGTTGATGTGAACCTTGATCATCTGGCTATATTAGTATTTGTCAGGTCTCTCCACTGCAAAGTTACTGTTTTTCCCCTTTGTCTCCTACACTCTTAGAAAAGAAGTCCCTATGTACAGCCCACACTTAAGGAATGGGAGTTATTCTGCACCCTCTTGAGGGCAGAGAAAATCAATGAATTTTTGGATTGCTTTTGCAGAAACAATTCAGCTATTCTCCCACTTCTGTTTATTCAATCATTTGTTTATAACAGTATAGACATATGGATATTTATTTAGTACATGGAATTTTAATCCAATTCTACTTACTTTGTTGTTGTTCCTGCTCTCCTTGTTCTGGCTTTGGGCACTGGGAGTGTTTTGGAGAGCTCTTGGGCTTCTTTGTCATACTGGTATAAGTGTGGCAATTTTTTTTACTGCGCACTGTCTTGCTTTCTGGTATTAGAAGATGCTTCCAGAACCATCTTATATATTCCCTTCTCTAACCCTACAATCAGCCTTGCCCCAAGTAGCTCCAGGTTCTTGTATTAAGTATTAGAAATCAGGATGTGGGTTATTGGTGTTAGCATAATACTTAACACACTGGAAGATACAAAAGAGATTATGAGAGATTTTTTACAGTGAATTATACTGATGATATGATCAATAAAGCAGATTATAATCAGATTATTAATAATCTTGAATACTAAGCAAAATAAATTACATAGAATATGATGGCTTATAAAAATTCGTGGTCTTTTTTTATGAAGCAAGTAAGTGACATCATAAAAACATTGACTAACATAACTAATAAATATCATTGATGTAATAAATAAACCTGATGCATAATGCATGTTTAATATATGAGAACAGTGTTAAAACCTGGAGGTTTGCTATTCCCTGGGTATAGCTTATTGCCTGCAAAAGAGAATGTCCCCTTGCATAACCTGATTTGTCTATCCTAACTTATCATTCATGCAGTCATTATTTGACTTATTTATTCATTTCTGTTTCAAATAACTATCTGTTGAAATTTTTAAAATTCACTTTAAATTATTTGTTGAGAATCTAATGGTTACTTGAAAATTAAGTCAAGTTTTTAAAAAGTCTATACTCTTAAAACCTTATATTTCAGTGATAAAAAGACAAAAAATAAATACTCAAATGCCAGAGAGTATGAAGTTGCACTACATTAAAAAAACAGTTAACAGAAACTGATTGAGAAGGGAACTATTTCGGAGAGGATAGTCACTTAAGACTTCTCCTATATGCTACATTTAAGGGATCAACACATGAGTTTGGTGCATAGTACATGAAAAACTAAGTTGACTGGCCCTGACATGTCCATTGATCAGTTTCAGGAGCATGTTTGGAGTGGGAGAGCAAAAACAAGGGTGGTAGAGATGAAGCAGGTTAGGGAGCAAATTACTGAGAGCTTTATTATCTTTTAGAAGAACATTGGATTTGTTCTAAATGTGAAGGAAGGACATCGGAAAAATTTGAGTAAAGAAGTAACATGCAGATATACATCTCTATCTATTTATCTATCTATATTTTTATTAAGTATAATTCCTGTAGTTATTGGCAAAAGAAATTTCTAGAGATTGGGAACAAGCGGAAAAGCAGATAAATTATTTAGAATGTTATTGCAGCAACCCAGGCAGTAGATTATAAAGGATTGGATGAGCCTGTCAGTGGCAAAGGGAGTGAAAAATACTCAGATGTATAATTTATAGAGCATATTTTAAGATAGTGCACATTTAAAGAAGACTGGGTAGGATTTGCCAATGGTTAGGCTAAGGAATGAGAGAGAAAGAGAGGAAGCACATCTTTGGTTCTTATCCTCTTTCCGAAAATGAGAAAAATTAGGGAAGAAGCAGGTATTGAGAACGGCATCTTCTCTGTGCCAGGCATTCTACTAGACCCTAGACATAAAATGATTAATGAAGCTCACAATAATCTTATGATAGTACTCACAATTTGGCTAGGGAGACTGCTGTTTAATAATAGATAGTAAGCAATTATCAACTATGATAAGAATAATGGAAGGAGGGTAGTTATAAATTTAAATTAGAAAGTAAGAGAATATCTCTTTCAGAAATGATTTTGAGTTTGAACTCTAGCAAGGTAAAGATGGGGAAAAAAAAGATCACAAATGAAGGCTGGGAGGCAGTGAGGAGCATGGCAGAGGAGGGCAGGCATGGAAGATGAGGCTGAACTGAACTCTCCATGGAATAAAACAGAAAAATTCATTACATATGTTTTTATGTGGGTATATTTAAAATAGAATGTGTTAAGGAATATGTATGTTAAGCTGTAAATGTGTGTGGAGACTTGACTTTTTTCTGAATAATTTGTTGAAACTCTTATTTGATAAAAGAGTCTATTAATGGGCCCTATAAAAATTAGGTATGTACATTCTTTTCTTATTAAAATGCAACCTTTTTTATCCTTTATTATCCACTAGTTGTCTAATTATATGCTAATTAAAACAATAAATGATAGCTGTCAAAACCATGTATATGTTCTAGATACCAAAAGCCCAGCATGAAAGACTGAATAAACATCTTCAGTGGGTTCCTCTCATCTGTCTTTCAACAACTAAACATGAAAGGAAAAAGGTTGACCTAAAAGACAATACCTAAATTAAGATTTTGTTTCTGTGTATATGCATCTGAGTTAGGTATCTTTCTCTATGCATTAAAAAAGACTTAATAAATTGCCTTATGAATTGTTCATTATTACATGTAATACCTCAAATCTAAATATTTGGTAATATTTTGCAGTTTGCATTCTATAGAGAATATCTTTTTCTCTTGGTTGCAATAGGATCAAATCTAAGCAGACAAAAGGGGAAGTGGATCTATTTTTAAAGTCCTCTAGTTAACACACCTTTACAATGGATGTGTAGGAAAAGTCATCCCTTATGTAACACCTTCCAATTGCTGACACCTGACAGCCATTTTGCTCATTATATCTCTACGTGAAAGTTTTGTGTGAAAGCTCAAAGCATAGAAAAAGTGTCAGGGAAGTTCCTAATAGCTGAAAATATTCCATTTGTCAGAGCTTGGCCTGGACTAAAAGGACACAGATTCAAGGTATTGCTGAGGCTGTAGTTGGGTATGTTCAGGAGTGTAGAAATAATAAGAACTCCTCTCCTTTTTACTCGTTTTCTGAGGAATCTCTTGTTTCATTGTTCCTTCCCTCAGACTACTGAGATGATCAATGTGTATATATCATTTGTTTTACAGAAAGAGAAAGTGTATTCTAGTGGTTACCCAGGTTTCCCTATAAGGGTGCGACATCACTACTATCACAATCCTTGGAAAGCAGTGATTGTTAAGTCTCCATGGCCAAAAGGGTTTGCATAGGGAGAAATTATTTAAAAAGTAATTCGTATTTCAAAAGCTTCATTTGGAGCTCGCATTTTTTTTTCAAGGAACCTAGGAAGGAATGCCATGAAATTCTACGGACCTTGATTTATAAGGAAAATAACCAAATCTAATTTTAATAGGTTCTAATAAAAGTTAGATTTTAGTAGGAAAGTTTTACAGAAAGGTGTATTTTCAGATGATTCTTTGTCTTCAGTAGATTTGTTTGATTCTAAACGCAATGCCTCTCACCATTCAGACCATGAGATAAATAACAACAATAACTAAACATACTACTTTTTTAGTGTCAGCTTCATTTAGGGAACTTTCTGGATATTGATTCTGTTAACATAAACGTTGGCTATTCTGATATTCATGCTGTCTGTGAATAGAGACAGGTTTTTCGTTTTTGCTTTTTCATGTCAAATCTTTATGCCATTTATTATCTTGCCTCATTGCACTGACTAGGAATAACAATAAGGTGTTGAATCAGTATGGTAAGAACGATATTATTATGTTTCTGATCTTATTGTGAAAGCTATCCATCTTTACTATTAAGTCGGATTTCCTGCTATTCCAAATTTGCTGAGAATTTTTACCATGAATGGATGTTCAGTTTTGCCAGATTATATTAATATCTGTTGTCACCATATTTTGCTTCTTTAGTCCATTATGTGATGAATTACCATAATTGATTTTCAAATCTTGAATCAGCCTTTCTTTGGGTATAATTTTTCTTTTTTTTTCTACTTTCTTAGGATAAAAGTTTATATCATTGAACTTACTAGTTTAAGATTTTTATCTTTTCTAACTGTAATTATTCTATAACTGTACATCTAAGTAGTGATTTAGCTATATTCTACCAATTTTGATATTGTGTACATGAGTCATAATTTAACATCCCCATAGATTCTTTAAAACTGCAAATTTCAGCAAAATGATGTATAAGGAAACCAATTTTACCATAGGCTAATTTATACAAACAAGAGTTAAATTCCTATAATGTATGTTTTCTCATCACAAAACCATCTGTGAATTTCTCAATAAAGCCCAAAACACTTCTAATATTAAACATTCAAATAAATGTGAGATACACGTGCAGTTAAAAAAGATTAATTAAAGCAAATAAGGTAATTATTTACCCAGTTATTCCAGTTCAGGGGAGTAAGTGGCTGAATCCTATCCATGCATCTCAGGACAAAAGGCAAGAACCATTGGACAGGATGTCATCCCATCACAGGGCACACTCATGCACATACACACACATGTGCACACACATTCACACACTCACACTGGGATGCTTCAGAGAAGCTGAAATTCACCTATTGTGCACATTGTTAGGACATGAGAGGTAACGATAGTACCCAGAATAAAACAAGGCAGACATGGGGAGAATGAGTAAACTGCACAAAACAGTGAATCATTTTTTCCCCCTAAACAACATTATAACAAAGGATGTTGAACAAAAAAACTATTTGAGAACCTGCTGCTGTATTTTTCTTTTCATTTAGTTCATGTCATAAAACTTTTCTCGACGCTTTCTCTTTGACTCATGGGTTATTTAGAAGTGTTAAATTTCCAAATATTTTTTAATTTTCTAGATATCTAATTATAGAATTCTAGTTATTATTTTCGGAGAATAACCTTACTGATATGGTTTGACTGTGTCCTCACCCAAATCTCACCTTAAATTATAATAATCTCCACATGTCAAGGGACCAGGTGCAGATAATTGAATCATAGGGACAGTTCCCCCCATACTGTTCACTATTGTTAAGATCTGATGGTTTTGTAAAGGGTGGGACCAGGTGGAGATAATTGAATCATTGAGGCAGTTTCCCCCATACTGTTCACTACTGTTAAGATCTGATGTTTTCGTAAATGGAATTTCCCTGCACAAGCTCTCTTGCCTGCCACCATGTAAGACATGACTTTACTCTTCCTTCGTCTTCCACCATGATTATGAGGCCTCCCCAGTCATGTGGGTCTATGAGTCCATTAAACCTTTTTCTTTATAAATTACCCAGTCTTGAGTATTTCCTCATAAAATTAAGTATGAAAATGGACTAATATACTTACTACAATTTTTATCCTTTAACATTTCTAAATTTTTAAAAAATATGGCCTATTTTACTGTATATTTTGTATGTCCCTATAAAAAAGTATTCACTGTGCTCTTGAAATAATATTTCTTGAAGCTCTCTGTATATATCAATTAGGATATATTGTTTGATAATATTTATATCTTCTATGTACACAATAATTTTCTGTTTTCTTATTTGATCAATTACTGAGAAAAGAATGGTAAAGTCTCTAGCTAAAATTGTAGATTTATCTATTCACTTTTCACTTCTAACAGTTTTTGCTGTGTGTATTTTGAAAATCTGTTATTAGGTCAATACCTGTTAGTATTGCTATATCTTAGAGATTTAACTTCTATGAGATTATATAATACCTCTTTTCATCCTTGGTAAACTTCATTGTTCTAAAGTCCAATTTTTCTGATACTAATGTAGATAATCCAGATTTCATTTGGTTAAACATGACATCCTATATTTTTCTCCATCATTATATTTTTGACCTATGGTTACATTTAAATCAACTTTCTTTTAGACAGCATGGATTTGGGTCTTGCTGTTCTTCTTTTTTATCAAATCTGACAACTCTTTTAATTAGCATATTCATATCACTGTAACTGAAATTGTTGATTGATATGGTTGGATTAAGTTCAACTTGCTAGTTGTTTTTATTTTTCCATATGTTCCTTATATATTTTATCTTCTTTATGTCTTTGCACAGGGTAAATGAGAATTTTAAGCTTCAATCTTATTTCCACTATAGACTTGTTATTTGTACTCACTCAAATATCATTTTAATGATTGCCCTTGAGTTTAGAATATACATCTTTATTTAATCAATGTCTATCTTAATAACAGTTGATATATAGTATAAAGGAATTGTAACACAATATTAACAATTTCTACCCCTTATTTTTAGTGCTAGTGTTATCATATAATTTTACTTTAACAAATAGCATGAACTAGCACTACAATTCTAATTACAATCATTTTAGACAATCACTTACCTTTTAGAGTGATTTAAACTAAACATAATTTATTTTTATTTACTTCATTTCCAGTGCTCTACATTTCTTCATGTTGATCCACATTATTTTTTCATTTCATATTATATTTTCATGAAAAACTTTCTATAAATATTTTATAGTATGCACTTATTAGCAATGAATTTTCTCAGAATTTTGGTTTTTTGAGGACTTACTTTATCCTACTTTTCTGAAAGATATTTTTGCCTGGTATTCTAGGGTTTACAGTGTTTTTCATTTGTTTCAGCATTTTTAGATAACATGTCACTGTTTTCTGACTTGTGTGGGCTGTGATAAGAAGTCTGTTTGTCATCATTATCTTAATTTGAATGTTTTTAAATGTGTATTTCTTCTCTGCATGCCTTGAAGATTTTCTGTTAGTCTTTGGATTAAAGGAATTCAAATGTGATTTATGATATAGTTTGGATACTGTTCCCATCCAAATCTCATGTTAAAATCTAATCCCCAAAGTTAGAAATGGAGCCTGATGGGAGGTGATTGGATCATGGGGGCTGATTTCTCCTGAATTGCTTAGTACCTTCCCCTTGGTACTGTCCCTGCAATAGTCAGTGAGTTCTCCTGAGATCTTGTTGTTTAAAAGCCTGTGGCATCTCCCTACTCTCTCTCTTGTTCCTGCTTTTGCCCTATGATATATGACCCTTCATCTTCTACTATGAGTAAAGGCTTTCTTGAGGATTCCACAAAAGCAGATGCTTCCTGTAAAGCCTGCAGAACAATAAGTCAATTAAACCACTTCTCTTTTTAAATTACTCAGTTTTAGGTATTCCTTTATAGCAATGTGAGAATGGGCTAATACAATACCCATGTGTATATTTTGTTGTTGATATTTCCAGGTGTTTTTTGAACCTATTTGATTTATGATAATTCTCTTTCATCAACGTTCACAAATTTTTAACTGTTATATTTCAAATACTTCTGCCTCGTTCTTTCTCTCTTGCCTTTCTGGAATTTCAATAACATATATGTTACGCTGTTTGATATTGTCCTACAACTATTAGGTTTTTATTTTCTTTCTTTCATTTGTTTTGTTTCAACTTGGTAAATATCTACTGACCTAGCTTCACGTCTGACTAATTCTTTCTTTAATATTAGTTGAGTAATTCACTGAAGGCATCCTTTACTTTGATTATCTTTTTAAATAATTTTATTTTTAGCATTTCGGTTAGGCTTATTATTATACTTTTCATCTCTCTGCCAAAATTATTCATCTATCATACACATAGCCCATCTTTTCCATTTAAGCTTTTAACATATTAATTACAGTTCTTTAAAATTTCCTATAGGCCCCCCAAGTTTTTTAATGCAAGTATTGTTATGTTGATTGCTTTGTCTCTTGGCAGTGGGTTTTCTTGCCTTTTAATATGCATTGTCATTTAAAAAATTTTTAACCTGGACATCTTGTATAAGACAGAAAAAAACTGAGGTTAATATATTTTAAGTCCTTAAATGGATGTCTTTCCTCTGTTAATGTTTTTAGTGTGAGGGTGGCAGTCAGTCTAGTAAGAAATGTGACTGAATTTGGGCATTATTACTGCTATAGTATTTTCAGTGCAGCCCAGGCTTCACGTCCATTTGCCAGAGAGTATTCTCAGTCATCTCCTTCTTTAGCTTTAAGTGTTTTGCTTATAATTTGGTACTTGTTAGCTTGATGATGGGGTGATGGAGGAGTTCTCTATTGTGATTAAGCTTCAGACTTAGGCCCTGTGATCATGAGTATCAGAGATATAGCCTTCTCAGTGGCCCTGACTCTTCCTGACATAAAGTTCTGACATGACAGGTTTTCCTGATCCTCCTTCAAAACTGAAATCTTTTTCTATTTGCTTCCCCTCAGCTACAGAGTGTTTACTCCAGTACTCTAAAGGCAACAAGCTATATTTCCTATTCTCTACAAATTAAGGCTTTTGTTCTAGAAGGATGTGTCAAGAACAGTGTCAGGTCTAAAATTATACTGACTGAAAGCTAACAAGTGAGATTACCTCAATTTCATAAATGCAGTGAGAATCCTTCATCAGAGGCAAAAGACTATTTTACCCACAAAGGAGCAAGCAGCCTGAACTTCCGTGTCCACATTTTTTCTTATCGTCTCACTCCTGAATCCAATGGGTACAGCACAATGGGCAGCTAGGTGTCACAGGTAAGAAATCCAGAACTTAGGAATTGTGTTAGTCTGTTTTGCATTGCTATAAAGGAATTCCCCGAGCCTGTTTTACATTGCTATAAGGAATACCTAACTTATATAGAGAAGAGGTTTATTTGGCTCATGGTTCTGTCGTTTGTGCAAACATAGCACCCCACTTCACTTGGTTTCTGGTGAGGCCTCAGGAAGCTTTAAGTTACAGCAGAAGGGAAGAGGTGCTGGTGTGTCACATGGCAAGAGGGAGCAAGGGAGGTACTAGCCTCTTTCAAACAACCAGTTCTGGCATGAACTCATTATTACAGGGAGGGCACCAAGCCATTCATGAGGGACTCTGCTCCTGTGACCTAATCACCTCCCACTAGGAACCACGTCCAACACCGGGGACCACATTTCCACATGAGATTTTGGGGGAACACACATCTAAACCATATCAGGAACTTGTAAGAAACAACATACAAACCTTCCTAAACTTTGCCCCACAGGAGACATGTTTTTAAATCATGTTGGCAGCAAGCGTATCTGTCTTTTCTTCCTGAGAGGGGCACTTTATCTTCCAAGGCTGCTCTCTATACAAATATTCTTGAAAAAATCCTGAAACAAAAGACGGTGTCAAGAACAAAGTTGTCTGCAAACAAAAACTCACAGACAATGGTCTCTCAACCACAGGAGATAAGAGTAAAGAGATTGGAAGTAATTTTGTGCGTCTTCTCCATCAGCTGCTGTTCTATTATCTCAGAAACCATAAAGGAAGCTTTCTCAAGAATCTTACTAAGTGGGACTTGTGGAGAAGAGGCTGCAATAGTGTACAAACACCTTTTTTATTGTTTAAAATTGTTTTGCAATCTTTAGGATCCTCATATATTTTCATATATATTCAGTTTCCATTGATCTGTGAGCTATTTTTGCCTAATTTTCCCTACTTATTTAGGTCTAGTATTTTTGTCCAAAGTAAAAAAATGTTCACATCCTATATCTCTCTTAAGGGGGCTCTCTCTTAGATTTTGTGTTAGTTGGTTTCCTGCAACTTTAGCTCTCTGATAAGCTCAAGAAAATGTCCGGACTTGCAGGATTTATGGCTGTTTTCTTGTTCTAAAGGTGGGAGCAACACTCTTTTCAGTTCTTTTTATCTCTGAGGACAAATGCAAATTAAAAGTGTTCAGATTGTTTTAATAGCAATTAATTGATTAAAATCTTCATATAGTCTTTCTATCTCATTGATAGAATGTATTCCAAGGGCATAAAAATAGAAATCTACTCTTAAGTTTTAATTTGTTTGAAAAAGCACTCTGTGTTCCTAATATGCAATTATCTATTAAGCTTTAAAAAGCTTTAAAGATATGTCATTAATACATAGATACTGTGCAACTTATAATACTTCATGTTTATTATTTGGTAGTAGTCAAAAATAGTTGCTTGGATCTCATACTACTTTTTTATATGAACAGTTCTATACTATCACATTACATAGTGATTTAGAGTATTTCCCTTTTTAGAGAACTAGCATTCTGCCCTCTAACTGGCTACCTCATTTCCAAAAGATTTGTTTAGCTTATGTCTTTCTACCTTTCAAAATTACTTTAAAATTTTCTCAAAGCCTATTTTTAGTAAATAAAATCATCATTCTCAGCAAACTGACACAAGAACAGAAATCAAACACCACATGTTCTCATTCATAGGTGGGTGTTGAACAATGAGAACACATGGATACAGGGAGGAGAGCATCACACGCTGAGGTCTGTGTGTGGCAGGGACTAGGGAAGGGACAGTAGGTGGTAGGGAGTTGGGAGGGATAACATGGGGAGTAATGCCAGACATAGGTGATGGGGATGGAGGCAGCAAACCACATTGTCATGTATATACCTATGCAACAATCCTGCATGTTTTGCACATGTACCTCAGAAAATAAAGTGCAATAAAATATATATATATATATATATATATATATATATATATATATATTGTTTTAATAGCAATTAATTGATTAAAATCAGTATCTGGGTTTCCAGGCAAACGAATCAGAGAGCAGGGCAGTCATGGTCCTATGCCTACCAGCTACTGCCTGAAAAGACTAGCTTAATATTGCTCATGACAGTCCATGCTCAAAGTAAAGGGCAAACTGAGGGAAGCCTGGATATAGGAGCTTTAAAATAAATGTCAATGGTAGAATCTTTTTGTAACATGGCCATGGAAAAATAATATAATAATTGATTGTATAAGAAAATAAACTGTAGATGTGTCGAGCAAAACAGAAGTCTATTTTAACCTGTAACATATAAACATAAATCATTTGAAACATATAAAAGGCTGCCTATAAAATTATTAATATATCATAGTAAAATATCTTGCTTTTACTGGGTTTGGCTTTTTTATGCTTTTTTTAATTCTTAAAAATAAAATTTTTGCTTTGCTTTGTTTTTATTCACAGCAACTAATTTCTATGGCTTTTACAAGGACAGTACTTTATGATTCCTTGGAGTGATTTTCAAAGTTTTAAGAAAAAGTTTTCTTAAAGTGTCTAATTAAACTAGCAATTTAAGAGTATCTATTTTCTATTTCCTGATATCTGATGGTAATTAATTCCTTTCATAAGAATATGCTTTTCAAATGTTCTGTTCATTTTCTTTGTGAGTAGCCTAATAACAACAGTAGGCTACTACTAGTAGTACTAGTTTATTTTCTACTTTTCTAATAGTAGTTTCTGCTACTATTTGTGTAACAAAGAAAAGAATACATGATTTTTCAGGGATGATAAGGAACAGTAATCACCAAAAAAGGATTTTAAGAAGAGAAATTCAGATGGATATCAATTGACTAGAGTTATCTTTTCACAATCTGGGAAGCTCTATAGACTCACATGAGAAACAAAGGTGATTCAGGACTCCAGCACTCTGCCACAGCCCATGCTAATTTGTGTGGTATATTACACAGCAGAAATTTTTTAAAATGCAAATATGGACTTCCAGGCAAGACGTCCAAATAGGAACAGCTCCAGTCTGCAGCTCCAGTGAGACAAATGCAGAAGGCAGGTAATTTCTTCATTTCCACCTGAGGTACCCGTCTCATCTCATTGGGACTGCTTAAACAGTGGGCACAGCCCACGAAAGGTGAGCTGAAGCATGGTGGGGTATCACCTCACCCAGGAAGTGCAAGGGGTTGGGAACTCCCTCCCCCTAGTCAAGGGAATACGTGAGGGACTGTGCCATGAGTGTCGGTGCATTCTGGCCCATATACTATGTCTCTGCAGCCACAGACCAGGAAATTCTCTGGGTGCTTACAATACAAGGGCTCTGGAGTTTCAAGCACAAAACTGGGCAGCAGTTTGGGCAGACACTGAGCTAGCTGCAGCAGTATTTTTTTTCATGCTTCAGTGGTGCCTGATATACCAGCGAGACAGAACCATTCACTCCCCTGGAAAGGGGGCTAAAGCCAGGGAGCCAAGTGGTCTAGATCAGTGGATCCCACCCCCACAGAGCCCAGCAAGCTGAGATCTACTGGCTTGAAATTCTCACTGCCAGAACAGTAGTCTGAAGTAGACCTGTTACATGCAAGCTTGGTGTGGGGAGGGGTGTTCACCATTACTGAGACTTGAGTAGGCGGTTTTCCCCTCAAAGTGTAAACAAAGCCACAGGGAAGTTCTGACTGGGCAGAGCCCACCACAGCACCACAAAGCCACTATAGCCAGACTGCCTCTCTAGATTCCTCCTCTCTGGATAAGGCATCTCTGAAAGAAAGGCAGCAGCCTCAGTTAGGGACTTATAGATAAAACTCCCATCTTTCTGGGACAGAACACCTGGGGAAGGAGCGACTGTGGATGCTGCTTCAGCAGACTTAAACATTCTTGCCTGCTGGCTCTGAAGAGAGCACGGATTTCCCAGCACAGTGCTTGAGCTCTGCTAAGGTACAGACTGCCTCCTCAAGTGGGTCCCTGACCTCCATGCCACTATCTCCCAGCAGAGGTTGACAGACACCTCATAGAGAAGAAGCTTTCAGAGGAAGGAGAAGGCAGATATCTTTGCTGTTCTGCAGCCTCTGCTGGTGACACCCAGGCAAAAAGCGTCTGGAGTGTACCCCCAGCAAACTCCAGCAGACCTACAGCAGAGGGTCCTGACTGTTCAAAGGAAAACCAGCAAACAGAAATGAATAGCATCAACATCAACAAAAAGGACGATCATGCAAAAACTTCAAAGCTCACCAACAGCAAAGATCAAAGGTAGATAAATCCACGAAGATGAGGAAAACCAGCTCAAAAGGCAGAAAATTCCAAAACCGGAATGCCTCTTCTCCTCCAAAGGATCAAAACTCCTTGCCAGCACGGGAACAAAACTGAACAAAGAATGAGTTTGATGAATTGACAGAAATAGGCTTCAGAAGGTAGGTAATAACAAATTCCTCTGAGCTAATGGAGCATGTTCTAACACAATGCAAGAAAGCTAAAACCTTGATAAAAGGTTAGAGGAATTGCTAACCAGAATAGTGAGTTTAGAGACGAATATGAATGACCTGATAGAGCTAAGAAACACAGCATGAGAACTTTTTGAAGCATACACAGTATCAATAGCTGAATCAATCAAGTGGAAGAAAGAATACCAGAGATTGAAGATCAACTTAATGAAATAAAGTGTGAAGAGAACATTAGAGAAAAAAATGAAAAGGAATGAAAAAAGCCTCCAAGAAATATGGGGCTATCTGAAAAGACCAAATCTGTGTTTGATTGGTGGACCTGAAAGTGATAGGGAAAATGGAACCAAGTTGAAAAACACACTTCAGGATATTATCTAGGAGAACTTCCCCAACATAGCAAGACAGGCAAACATTCAAATTCAGGAAATACAGAGAATACCACAAAGATACTCCTTGAGAAGAGCAACCCAAGACACATAATTGTCTGATTCAGCAAGGTTGAAATGAAGGAAAAAAATGCTAAGGGCAGCCAGAGAGAAAGGTTGGGTTACCCACAAAGGGAAGCCCATCAGACTAACAGTGAATCTCTCTGCAGAAACCCTACAAGCCAGAAGAGAGTGGCAGGCAATACTCAACATTCTTAAAGAAAATAATTGTCAACCCATAATTTCACTCTACCCAAACCAACCTTCATAAGTGAAGAAGAAATAGTCTTATACAGACAAGCAAATGCTGGAGATTTTGTCAGCACCAGGCCTGCCTTACAAGAGCTCCTGAAGGAAGCACTGAATATGGAAAGGAAAATCCAGTAACAGTCACTGCAAAAACATACCAAATGGTAAAGACCATCGACACTATGACAAAATTGCATCAACTAATGGGCAAAAAAACAGCTAGCATCATAATGACAGGATCAAATTTACACACAGTAATATTAACCTTAAATGTAAACATGCTAAATGCCCCAATTAAAAGACACAGTCTGGCAGATTTGATAAAGAGTGAAGACCCATCCATATGCTATATTCAGGAGACCCATCTTATGTGCAAAGACAAACATAGGCTGAAAATAAAGGGATGGAGGAATATTTACCAAGAAAATGGAAAGCAAAACACATCAGGGGTGGCAATCCAAGTCTCTGATAGAACAGACTCTAAGCCAACAAAGATTAAAAAATACAAAGAAGGGCGTTACATAATGGTAAAGGGATCAATGCAACAAAAAAGCTAACTGTCTTAAATATATATGCACCCAATACAGGAGTACCCAGATTCATAAAGCAAGTCATTAGAAACCTACAAAGAGACTTAGACTCCCACACGATAATAGTGGGAGACTTTAACACCCTACTGTCAATATTAGACAGATCAACAAGACAGAAAATTAACAAGGATATTCAGGACTTTAATTCAGGTCTGGACCAAGCAACCTAATAGATGTCTACAGAACTCTCCACCCCAAATCAACAGAACATACATTCTTCTTAGTACCACACTGTACTTATTCTAAAATAAACCACATAATTGGAAGAAAAATACTCCTTATCAAATGTTAAAGAACGGAAATCATAATAAACAGTCTATCAGACCACAGTACAATCAAATTAGAACTCAGGATTAAACTCATTCAAAACCACACAACTACATGGAAACTGTACAACCTGCTCCTGAATGACTATCAGATAAATAACAAAATTAAGGCAGAAATAAAGACGTTCTTTGAAACCTGAGAACAAAGACACAATGTACCAGAATCTCTGGGACACAGCTCAGTGTTTAGAGGGAAATTTATAGCACTAGATGCCCACAGGAGGAAGCAGAAAAGATCTAAAATTGACACCATAACATCACAATTAAAAGAACTAAAGAAGCAAGAGCAAACAAATTCAAAAGCTAGCAGAAGACAAGACATAACTAAGATCAGAGCAGAACTGCAGGAGATAGAGATACAAAAACCCTTCAAACAATCAATAAATCCAGGAGCTGGTTTTTTGGAAAGACTAACAAAATAGACAGACCACTAGCCAGAATAATAAAGAAGAAAAAGAGAGAAGAATCAAATAAACACAATAAAAAAATGACAAAGGGGTTATCACCACTGGTCCCACAGAAATACAAACTGCCATCAGAGAATACTATAAACACCTCTATGCAAATAAAGTAGAAAATCTGGAAGAAATGGATAAATTCCTGGACTCATACACCCTCCCAAGACTAAACCAGGAAGAAGTCAAATCCCTAAATAGACAAATAAGTTCTGAAATTGAGGTGGTGATTAATAGCCTACCAACCAAAAAAGCCCAGGACCAGACAGATTAACAGCTGAATTCTACCAGAGGTACTAAGTGGAGCTAGTATCATTTCTTCTGAAACTATTCCAAACAATAGAAAAAGACGGACTGCTCCCTAACTCATTTTCTGAGGCCAGTGCCAGCATTATCCTGACACCAAAACCTGGCAGAGACACAACAAAAAAAGAAAATTTCAGGCCAATATACCTGATGAACATCAATGCCAAACTCCTAATTAAAATACTGGCAAACCAAATCCAGCAGCACATTAAAAAGCTTATCCACCATCATCAAGTTGGCTTCATCCCTGGGATGCAAAACTGGTTCAACATATGCAAATCAATCAATGTAATTCATCACATAAACAGAACCAATGATAAAAACCACATGACTATCTCAATAGATGCAGAGAAAGCCTTTGATAAAATTCAGCACCCCTTCATGCTAAAAACACTAGGTACTGATGGAACATATCTCAAAATAATAAGAGCTTTTTATGAAAAACCCACAGCCAATATCATACGGAATGGGCAAAAGCTTGAAGCATTTCCTTTGAAAACTGGCACAAGACAAGGACACCCTCTCTCACCACTCCTATTCAACATAGTATTGGAAGTTCTGGTCAGGACAATCAGGCAAGAGGAAGAAATAAAGGACATTCAAATAGAAAGAGAGGAAGTCAAACTATCTGTTTGCAGATGACATGATTGTATATTTAGAAAACCCCAACATCTCAGGCCAAAAACTCCCTAGGCCAATAAGCAACTTCAGCTAAGTCTCAGGATACAAAATCAATGTGCCAAAATCACAAGCATTCCTATACACCAATAATAAACAGAGCCAAATCATGGGCAAACTCCCATTCACAATTGGTACAAAGAGAATGAAATACCTAGGAATACAACTTACAAGGGATGTGAAGGACATCTTCAAGGAGAACTACAAACCAATGTTCAAGGAAATAAGAGAGGACATAAACAAATGGAAAAACATTCCATGCTCATGGATATAAAGGATCAATATTGTGAGAATGGCCATACTCCCCAAAATGATTTATAGATTCAATGGTATTCCCATCAAGCCTCCATTAACTTTCTTCACAGAATTAGAAAAAACTACTTTAAATTTTATATGGATCCAAAAAAGAGACTGTATAGCCAAGACAATGCCATGCAAAAAGAATAAAGCTGGAGGCATCACACTACCTGACTTCAAACTATATTACAATGCTGCAGTAACCAAAATAGCATGGTACTGGCACCAAAACAGATATACAGACCAATGGAACAGAACAGAGACCTCAGAAATAACACCACACATCTACAACCATCTGATCTTTGACAAACCTGACAAAAACAAGCAATGGGGAAACAATTGCCTATTTAATAAATGGTGTTGAGAAAACTGACTAGCAATATGCAGACAACTGAGACTGCAGCCCTTTCTTACACCTTATACAAACATTAACTAGGATGGATTAAAGATTTGTATGTAAGACCTAAAACCATAAAAACCCTAGAAGAAAACCTAGGCAATAACATTCAGGACATAGGCATGGGCAAAGACTTCATCAGTAAAACATCAAAACCAATTGCAGCTAAAGTGAAAATAAACTAATGGGATCTAATTAAACTAAGAGCTTCTGCACAGCAAAAGAACCTATCATCAGAAAGAAAAACTGCTTACAGAATATGAGCATATTTTTTGCAATCTATCCATTTGATAAAGGGCTAATATCTAACATATACAAGGAACTTAAACAAATTTACAAGAAAAAAAAACAACCCAATCAAGGATATGAACAGACACTTTTCAAAAAAAGACATATTTGTAGCTAACAAACGTATGAAAAACAAGCTCATCATCACTGATCATTAGAGAAATGCAAATCAAAACCGCATTGAAATACCTTCTCATCCAGTTAGAATGGAGATCATTAAAAAGCCATGACACAGCAGATGCTGGAGAGGATGTGGAGAAACAGAAACACTCTCACACTGTTGGTGGGAGTGTAAATTCATTCAATCATTGCAGAAGACAGTGTGATGATTCCTCAACTATCTAGAACTAGAAATACCATTTGACCCAGAAATTTTATTACTGGGTATATATGCAAAGGATTATAAATCATCCTACTATAATTACACATGCACACGTATGTTTATTGCACTACCGTTCACAATACCAAAGACTTGGAAACAACCCAAATGCCCATTAATGTTAGACCGGATAAAGAAAAATACACTATGGAATGTGATGCAGCCTTAAAAAAGAATAAGTTCATTTCTTTTGCAGGGACATGGGTGAAGCTGGAAACCATCATTCTCAACAAACTAACACAGGAACAGAAAATCAAACACCACATGTTCTCACTCTTAAATGGGAGTTGAACAATGAGAATATAGGGGCACAGGGAGGGGAACATCACACACTGGGCCTGTCAAGGGATGGGGTCAAGGGGAGGGATAGCATTAGAAGAAATACCTAATGTAGATGATGGGTCGATGGGTACAGCAAAACACCATGACACATGTATACCTATGTAACAAACCTGCACGTTCTGCACATGTATCCCAGAACTTAAAGTATAATTTAAAAATAGAAAAAATATAAAAATAAAAATGCAAATATTTCTCTTCAAAACATTTTAATGCTGTCTCTGTTATTGACTTAAAATAACAATAACAGACACACTATTAGGTTTTATATTTATTTCATTACATAGGTCTGAAATATACGTGACAAAGACAGTAAATACTGCTTTTTTGACATGACCTTGGTTATCTACTTGGCTTCATGCAAGCAAAATAATCATTTGTTGCATAATTTGAATCATACTAGACATACTAGCAGATTTGTGGGGTGATTACACCAATATTGTTTTAAAGATTTTATAGATTCATTTCAAAAAATATTAATTAATATGTAGCAAGATGTTCTGCTAGGCAGAGATGCAATTTCGAAGACAATTTAGGTGAGTTTGCATATGAGGAGGTCATGGTAAACATGTAAGCCAATAATAAAAATGTATTCCTGGTGTAAACTAGGCCCTGAATGATTATTTGTTCAATTCAGGTATGTATGTTTTTGTAAAATATGTTTTAATTTTTGATAGACAATGCTACAAGATGTAGAAGTTAACATTCAGCAAGCATTTTATGAAAGAAGAATATCAAAGTGAACTTTGAAGAATTAACAAAAAGATGAGATTCTATTTAGGATGTGGATAATAGGCATGAAGAAAATGAGGTGGCAAGTGATACGATTAGACTTAGGTCATCAAAGCAGCTAGAAAACAGTGTAGAAGATACTTTAACGTGAATGATGAATCTTCTAAAAGTGATGAAAAGGAGCAGGCTGGGGCTTAAATCTTCTTGAAAGCAGAAACTGTAACTCATTTAATGCTTTAACCTTAGTATATAGCGCTGTGACTAAGTCACATTAAGTCACATTAAGAATTCAAAAACTCTATGGAAGTACAGACAAGGAATGAAAAAATAAGGATGGAAGAAATAAGAAATACTATAAAGTTCCTTGTGATATTATGGGTCAGTATGTCATAAACGACCTTCAAAATTGAGACTGTTAGGTGAGAAGAAGCAGAAAGATTTTCAAGGTTGAGAAGGAAGTGTGAAAACACAATTATTTTTCCAGTAGAAATATTTTTAAAGGATGACAGAAATGGCCTGTATTGAAGAATGTCCAAAGAGATCATTTAATTGATCAAATATCAGTTATTGAAATTAAGTGAAATAATGTTCAAAAATGGAGCTCTAAATATATTATAGAATAATTAACTTTGTCTGTTTTCTAATTTAGCTCTCAGTCAGAAAAACTATTAGCTACAATTATAGCCTAAGAGTTTGATTTGAATCCATACTCAGCAAATTAATGGGTCATTCTTATTTCTCTCTGGTAAATCACATATTTACACACTACAATACTTTCATTAATTCTAAATTGACATTACAAACTAAGATAAAAATTCAGCTTTTAAAAACACAATATTCATGGAGGTCTCATATAAGGTTAGGTAGTGATTTAATTCCTTCATGATGTTCCTGTAAATTGTTCCCAAATTCAAGGATAACTTTATTATCAATTCACAGGTGTTACACCATTTGTTATAAGTAGAATATTTGCAAGGTAAATAAAATGCTTTGACATTTGGGTACTTTGACATTTTCCATTGATATTAATGATGCTATAAAATTGTCATGCAAATGCCATTTACCCATGGAGTAATGCTTATTAATTATAAACATTATGTAATCCATTTTAGATGTAAAGGTTGTGTGTTCTTTTTATTTTGCATTTTGATTAACTCTAAATCAGTACACAGACAGAATCATTATAAACTCAAATATGAACTTTAAATAGGATTTTAACTTCAGGGATTTGCAAGGCAGGAAAACTACAAAGGCATTGAGAAAATCAGAAACACACACAGACAGAGACACACATAACACACACACACACACACACACACACACACACAGATATTTTATCACATACCACTTCTCCTCTCCACCTTCCAGTAGGCCCTGGTGTCTACTCTTCCCCTTCTTTGTGTCTATATATATTTAATATACACATATTTTATCACATATGTGTGTTTATATGTTTTCCATAAGCAATAGCATTGCTTTTGTGAATTTCATGCCTCACCATATATACAATGAAGAAAAAATGAAGGTGAAATTGTTCAGATTACTATCATGGGAAGTTTTACTTGAATGTGTGATTAGACTAAGTGAAAATAGAAAAAAATCTTATGGGTCAAGAACATAAATATTTAATGATACCCTTTTCAAAGGAGATTTATTTGATGTGATGTATTTCAATAGAGGCTGACAAACAGGCTTGAGTTGTGAACCTGATTTGAGTTAGAAGTGAACAGAACCTCACCACTTTGGAAATACTTTTCTATAGTACTTTGCAAGTATGTAAATGAGAAAAGATTGTATTTTGTCTTTATGTTTTCTTTGTTATTCTTTTTTGTAGCATCCAAGATATATTTATATTGATTATCTCATATATAATAATATTGGCTTATATTTTGGATGCACAGACTTTACTATGTTAACATGATGAGTCTCATGCCTAATGTTGAAAAACACAGCAGTTTTACACATAAACATTAGATTTGGAGTTGGATTTTTTGGAAGTCATGATGATTACATTTAAAATCCATGTTTATTTTTGAATGTAGGAGTCATTTATTTTTATCTGTCTGCTGTGTTTTCTGCAAACAGAGAGTAAAACATGGTAAAAAATTATTTTTGTACTTAAGCTTTCTGTTTCTGGTATTATTAAAAACGTAAAATTGCTCTATTTTGTTTCTAATAAATGTAAGACATACCCTGAAATACATGCATAGAGTTAAAAAAACAGTGGCCTATGAAGGAAATTTAGAAATTTTTCAGAAAATATCATAAGTAAAAGGAAAAGAAGTCTCAGAGTATGGGTTAAAAATCTTCTGATTTAACTACAGAAGAATGATATAATATGACGTGTTTAATGTTATTTCTATTTTGTTTTAATTAATTAATTGATGTATTTATTTTTTTCTTTCCAACTTTTATTTTGGTTCAGGGGTGCATGTGCAGGTTTGTTACATGGGTATATTGCATGTTGCAGAGATTGAGGTTACAGATTATTTTATCACTCAGGTAATTAGCATAGTACCCAATAGGTAGTTTTTAGATCCTCATCCTCCTCCCCTCTCCACCTTCCAGTAGGCCCTGGTATCTATTGTTCCCATCTTTGTATCTATATACGTTTAATGTTTAGCCCATTTATAAGTGAAAACGTGATATTTGATTTTCTGTTCCTGTATTAGTTCATACAGAATAATTGCCTCTGGCTCCACCTACATTGCTGCAAAGGACATGATTTCATTCCTTTTTATGGTCACATAGTATCCATGAGTGTATGTGTCACGTTTTCCTTATCCAGTCAACTATTGATGAGCATTTAGGCTGATTCCATATCTGTACTATTGTGAATAGTGCTGAGAATAACATATGAGCACATGCGTCTGTATGGTAGAATAAATTATATTAATTGGGTATATATCCAGTAATGGGATTGCTGGATTGAATGGCAGTTGTTTTAAGTTCCATAAGAAATTTCAAGACTGCTTTTCACAGTGGCTGAACTAATTTACATTCCCATCTGCAGTGTATAATCATTCTTGTTTCTCTGCAACCTCGTTACCATCTGTTATTTTTTCACTTTTTAATAATTGTCATTCTGACTTGTATGAGATGGTACCTCATGGTTTTGATATACATTTTTCTAGTGATTAGTTATGTTGGGCATTTTTTTCATATGCTTGTTTTCCATGTGTGTGTCTTCTTTTATGAAGTGTCTGCGCATGTCCTGTGCCCATTTTTTATGTTTTTCATTTTTTTTTCTTGTAAATTTAAGTTCCTTACAGATTATGGTTATAAGACCTTGAATGCAAAGTTTGCAAATAAATATTTTCTCCCACTCTGTAGGTTGTCTGATGTTATTTTTCATACTGTTGAGTTGAGTATATATAACAGAATTAACTACTTGTTTTGTTTATTTCTTTGTTACTTCTAGTCAATATTTCTAGATTTTCTTTATTGTATATTTAAAATTTTGCTAAGAGGAGAGATTTTATGTTTTGTTTTTATCACATCATAATGGTAACAATAAACAAAGAGAGTTGGTAAAAAGCATAAGAAATGTAACTAGATGAACGCCCTGAACTCAGTAATCAGAAGAACTGGAATCAAAAGTATTTGTCCAATTCTGTGAAAAGTGATGTTAGTATTTTGATAGAAATTGCATTGAATCTGTAGATTATTTTGGGAAGTATGGTTAAAGATATTGATTCTACCAATTCATGAACATGGAATGTTTTTTCATTTGTTTGTGTCATCTATGATTTTTTAAATTTGTGTATCGTAATTATCTTTGTAGACAAAAGTTAGGGCTATTCTCTTTAGCAACTGGTAGTTTGTTTTTTATTTTAAAAATAAAGACAAAACCCCCAAGAGAAGTCACTGAAGTATTTTACACAGAAAAGTGGCATAATCTGAGTTACATTTTTAAAAAAATCACTTGAGTCATTGTATAGAATATATACTATAGAAGTTCAATAGTGGTAGCAAAAAATCCAGATAGGACACTATCGTATACAATGGTGATTGTGACTTGGACCAAGGTGTTAATGAAAGGAGTAAGAGTCTGCATTTATTTCAAAGATAACAACCATAGAGTTTGACGATGAGTTTGGAGTTGACAAAACAACAACAACAAAAAAGACAAGTCAAACAAAGTCAACATATTCTAATGTGTAAAGCCAACTCATAGTGCAATAGAAATACATATTGTGTTCCTGAATAACAAAAAGTGACCTCCACTTAGTACTACAAAGAAAAGCATGACAATTTGTACACATAAAGACGCAACGTATAAAGGAATATGTAGTAACTAAAAATACTTAAGTGAAATATATTTATACATGACAAATTGTCATTGCAGAACTGTCTGTAGTTTGTATACTTCAAAAGACAATCAGCTAATTGAGGATATTTGTGAAAGCTAATGCCATAATACTAAGACAAGTGCTCTTCATGTGTAGAGTAAATGAAATTTTTAATGGTGATGTTAAATTCACTTTCAAATGAGAAGCACAATTATAATATTACTAGAATGAATGTATATGTCAAAATCAACTTATAGTAACTCTGCATATAAGTCATCCATATACAGTGGTTCTGACTTTTATGAACTATTTCTACTTTTCCGAAAATTTCAAGTAAAAGAAGCTCATTAAGAAAAATTTCAACTAGAATGGCTCAAAATATACTACTCTGTCAAAAAAAGAATAAGAATTATATTTGGTTAAATCTTTCAGTTCATAAATGACACTTGTGTGACTGATATTCAAATAATTTGGAATTGCATTTGTTCGCTTTGTTTTTTTAATTACCAGACATATAACAAAGAAATTTAAGACAGAAACTGATACGGGATGGGTAGACTAAAAAATGAAATTTATTGCTGCAACAAATTTTATTGCATAATTTTTTCATTACATTCTATATGTAGAAATGGGTGAAAATAGTTTTAACAGTGAGTGAGCAACTAGTATGTAATTAAATATTTAATATATCTTAGTTCTCATCATGACTCTGTGTCCATTTTTGTTGATATCTCACTATTATGGTAAGAAAACTATAAATGGAGTTCAGCAAGAGTTAAGTAACTTACTTTTAGTTTACTATGATAACACATTGTAGAATCCATATTTAAAGCTATTTTAGCTCTACGGTGAAGTCTTCATTGAGTAATCTTAGCTAATGATACAAATTAATTTTCAAGTCATGAAAGTATTCTGCATATATAGATAACCAGAAAAATTATTTTGATATTGTTTATTTATCATTCTTAGAGAGAACAGATAACTAAATCACTTAAATTAAAAGAAAAATATCAGTAATTATGTAACAATAATATTCTCTTATTTTGCTCTTTATCCTTTGTTTATGCAGCTTGAAAAACATAATTTATCCTTACCTATTTTATCATATTCTGGAAGATGTGTCAAGCTGGATAATTTCACTGAGGTTTTGATAACATTATATGCTACCTTATACCTAGGGATATGCTATTGTCTACAGTTTAATTACTGAGTTATCACATATTTTCCATGTGTATATTCATAAATTGAAGCTATTGTCAGTCATTTATTTTTTCTGCTGTGACAGAAAAAGAAAAACCTATTTCTACCATATGCTGCTGAAACAATTTTTCTTCTTTGTTGGCTTTAGGATTATAGGAAGTTGTCTTTATTGTTTGTCATTGTTAGCAAACACATTTGAAAACATTACTATTTGTCATTTGCATAAGACAAAAACGCCTTACTGGTTACAAGCTCTTATTCCAGGAAACAATAATTTAAAATGATAGAGAAGCTAAAATTAACTTTTGTTTGGTTTTCTTGTTCCTAAATAAATTTCATTTACATCTTTATTAAATGCTCGTTTAACATTCAGTTTAAACCAAATTCTATCTACCATGACAAATTCTAGCCAAATGGTTCCTAAAATATAACCTGACTTGTATCAAAAACAGCTTTCACTCAGTTTTATACTAGTTGTGGCATATTTTGATACACTTCAACCCAAAACACCTCAAGTTTTAGCAATCCGGCTCTAGGAGGTAATACATAAAACTAGTGGCATTAACAATCTGACTTTAGGAGGAAATACACAAATTTGACTAAAGTTTTTAACATTTCTCATCAATAAATAACCAGATAATGATAATATACATTGCTTCAGGGTGACAAAATTGTAAAGAACTGTTCTTGCTTTCTCTCTTATTTTAGATATGTGTAGATATTTTAGATATGTGTGAGATCATTAGCCTCTGAGCCCTTGACACAGAAACTAATAAGGCTCCTGAGTCATAGAATTTATAGCTTGTTCAGATAGTGCATGATATCATCTAATCTTATCTACTAAATTCACTACTCTAGTCAGTAATTCTCAAGTTAGTCATATAATAGAATTGTATCTGACTTAATATTAAGCCCATGAATTTAACTGCTAAGATATATTATGATGCTCTTCCTAACAAAATTTTAGAATTGAGGGAAAAAATAAAGCTACATTCCTTCAGATTAAATACCCTAGTTTGACCTTGCAGTTCAATGAAACTTTCTTACCTGACAGATGACAAAATGGCCATCATCACAAGGTTAACATTAAATTAAAGTACTAATATTTCAAATAATGTTTTAGAATATGAGTTTACCTGAAATAATTCAAACATGGCAAGATATATAGAAGGGTTAAAACCAACTATGAAGGAAAATTTTCAATATACTCAAACTGAAAAAGGAGCTATGATATGATTGGTTCCTAGATAATCTTGTATTTGTCATATAAACCTCCTGAGAGTAATACTGGTCTATCTATTGCTAACTGTCCTATCACCCAGTAGAGTATACACAGAGAGTGGAAATGATTAACTTAAAGGCAGAAATAACTATTTAAATTAGATACTTGAGACATCCTTTAAGAAAAGACTTATTTCTTGGCATAATATGTTCTAAATAACCTCCATAAGCTTGTTTGTATTTAACTTGCCATTCTGTTTGCTCAAATAAGGTAACTTAACAAAAAAACCCAATGATGGTTCTGCAATAGTTTATTGAGACTCTATCATGTTAGTTCCTTACAAAACTAATTTTTGCTTTTATTCCATCAGACTACATTGAGGAATAGGGAATACACATCCCTAGGAAACTCATTATTGTAATTACTGTAGAATCATTGTTGAAGATGTCACACATTAATCGGCATGGTATTCTCTTTATGACGACTCATGAGAGCCATGATTCTAATATTTCAAGGCTGGAAAAATCTTAATTTCTCTTGAATTCGGTTTTAATCTTCTGCTCACTTCTAATATGCATTTTGTACTTTAACATGTGCTTTTATTCTATTTTCTATTTTCATATTTTCTTTGCATGACTATGAACATTTCACTTTTATAATTTAAAACTTGTATCTAAATAACTATAAAGTACATAGTATGTTTTTTTACTCCCACATTGTAGTCTGAATATAGCAGCATAATTAATAAATTTATAGTAATTTTACAAATGAAGTTCTCAAAAGTTAGTTTTTATGTCATTCATGATAAAATTCAGACCTATTATTTTTAAAAATGTAATAATTTTTGTGGTCAGCCCAGCCATGGAGTTTCATGGCCTTCTTGAATTGTCCAATTAAATAGCTCATTACAAGAAGAGAAATAAATGAACACCACTGTAGTTAATGGGAAATGGGAATTTAAATAAGCTTATCTTCTGAATTTATATGACTTTGGGATTTAGACTACCTTTCAATATTCAATTTTTTAATATACAACATATAAATAACAACAACCTGCCCAGCCTTGATTGCCATAGAGCAAGATAGTTATATAAAATAAATTTACTAAAGGTAAGGTAATATTCAAACCATCTATAAAAAAACAACATTGTTTGAATGACTTTGGCTAGCCACTATGCTAATAATATATGCTGAATATACATTGGTAAACAGACATAATTCATGCAATTGGAACTAAGAGAATAGTGAAAGCAGACGGTACATAACCATATCATTAAATCTTTAATTATAACTTGTGATAAATGATAGAAAAATGAGGTGCTAAGATTGGATGGCTACGATATGCCTCTTTGAGAAAAATGACACAAAGATGTATACCTAGAAAAGGAGAAACAATTAAAGATGTGACGATTCTAGGTGAAAGTAATCATGTACACTAGGTTCACAAATGAAAAAAGAACTTGTTATATGTGAAGAATTGATATAAAGGCCAACGTAAGGGAGGCAAAAAGTAGAGTCTGATGCAATTAGAGACGTGGGTGCCTTCTGTTCATGTTAATGATTTCAGATTTACCTCTAAGAGGATGTAAAGCCATTGAGATGTTTTAATTTCAAGTGAAATTATCAGGTTTATGTTTTTAAAGATGGTCCTTGTTACCATGAAATAATGAATAGAATAAAACAAAGATGAGAACAGGGAGATCAGCTAAGGGTATGTTGCAACTACTCAGACCAAAAACAATGGTTTTTTCACTAAAGCGTTGATGCCAGGTGCCAAGTTATGTGGTTTTTACTCTTGATTTTGTAAGAGAATAGAAGTGGAACTTCAAGATGATAGAATGAATATTAGTATCTAAGAAGAAAAGGTCATCAAAACTGATTTCATATTATTGTCCTCATTAACTCCATAGATTCTGAAAAGCTATGTAGAAGCAAACATAACTAAAATTAAAATAGAAAATCATTATATAGTGGACCACACTTTGCCTGATTTTTCTGACTTAAAGGTGGCAAATTTTCTAAAGCAAGTTTTACTTTTAACTGTCTTGTTCGGAAATACTTTTTCCTGTATATTGAGCACTGCTGCTGAATTACATTATAGATTTTCTTGGTGCCTAAATTCATCAAAGTGAAGTCTTTTATTATGCTCCCAATGTCACCTGGAAAAGAGAGCTACTGAAGAGTGAAGTAAGCAGTGTTGCTTTGTGGAGAGGTTAAGTGAATGACTTGGCTCATGACACCTTCAACTTTGTACACAAAAATCAGCTTACACAGCGCTGTTAAGAAAACAAACAAGAACAACAATAAACCATGGCTGGAGTTTGGCATAGATTATGCCACAAAATAAACCTCAGTAAGGATAAAAGGAGAAAAGAAGGATTTTCCTTAAAAATTAAAAACTTAGAAAAAGAAAAACAAAATAAAAGGACACAGAAATAAATCCATTCAGCTTAAAATACATTTATTTATCAATAGAAAACAAAGCCCTTAGAAATAACAAACAGTATGTCACTAATCTAATTTAAAAATATTAATATGTAAGTCATTAATTTATAAAATATGAAATAAAATAATATCAAAAGAGAAAAACAAAACACAGGATATAAAGTTTTACATCTTCATATAAATATTTTTGAGGAAATTGATAACTCTCTAGAAAACTATAATTTATCAATATTACCCCAGTTAAAAAAAAAAAACAACTCTTAAGAGTTAATTCCATGGAAAACAAATAAAGAATGTTATCAAAGATCTCTAAAAAAATGATATTACAAAAAAAGTGCCAAATTTCAAACCAAGCAATGTAAAGGATACTTAAAGGAATAGAAAAAGCAAATGTAACTTTACTGCTTTCACCTTATAAAAACTGCCACACACACACACACACACACACACACACACACTTACACACAGCATCCTAAGCATTCACTTCACTTATGTATAATAAATGCAAAAATTCTAAACAAAATACTAGCAGGCAGAAGACAATAACAAATCAACAAAAATACATCATGATCAAGTTATGTTCATTTCAGTAATAAAAAAGATGTTTCAAAGTTACTTACAGTTCTTATGCATTTCAAGACATTTTTAAAAGTAAAAGAATTGCTCATCAATTATATCAGGCATTAACACAAAAGATATACACTGGGTAGGTTTTGAGGAAGCTAGTAGTTTCTCTTCTTCATAGTATGTGTCATGTATTATATTTGTAATTTATATGTAGTGGTACAATTTCTTTTTTAACAGTTACCACTGATGCTATATTTTAAGCCTCATAACAAGGACTCTGACTATTCAACTCACTGTTGTGGTCACTGATCTAGTGACTGGCATACAGTAGTGTTAAATTAAAGTTTGTTAAATGCATTCAGTAATTCAATATTAACTTGTTGCTATCTCCTAGGTTATCAATCTGATTATAAAATATACCCATGGGCATTCATTTGTCTATATATCTACAGTCAAAACATGCACAAATATTCTTATTTTATTCTTAAATAGCTTAAATTTAATAACAGGCTGTTAATTCAAAATAAAGGGAAAAAATAAATTATGAACATTTCCAGTTTCCAGAATTTTTAAATGCCTGAGACAGAGTAACTTAACAAATAAGTTAGTGTACATTTTAACATCTTAGTCTGGGTTCCTCTTACAAAAGTATAAAAAATTACTAGGTCATAAGATCATAAAAACCCTACAGGAAAACCTAGGCAAAACCATTCAGGACATAGGCATAGGCAAGGACTTCATGACTAAAACACCAAAAGCATTGGCAACAAAAGTCAAAATAGACAAATGGAATCTAATTAAACTCCAGAGCTTCTGTACAGCAAAAGAAACAATCATTAGAGTGAACTGGCAACCAACAGAATGGGAAAAAATTTTTGCAACCTACCCATCTGACAAAGGGCTAATATCCAGAATCTACAAAGAACTGAAACAGATTCATAAGAAAAAACAAACAACCCCATTCAAAAGTGGGCGAATGATATGAACAGAAACTTTTCAAGAGAAGACATTTATGAAGACAACAAACATATTAAAAAATGCTCATCATCACTGGTCATTAGAGAAATGCAAATCAAAACCACATTGAGATACCATCTCATGCCAGTTAGAATGGTAATCATTAAAAAATCTGGAGACAACATATGCTGGAGAGGATGTGGAGAAATAGGAACACTTTTACACTGTTGGTGGGAGTGTAAATTAGTTCAAACATTGTGGAAGACAGTGTGGTGATTCCTCAAGGACTTAGAAATAGAAGTTCCTTTTAACCCAGCAATCCCTTTACCGGGTATATATCCAAAGGATTAGAAATCGTTCTATTATAAAGACACATGCACACATATGTTCTTTGCCGCACTGTTTGCAATAGCAAAGACCTGGAACTAACCGAAATGCCCATCAATGATAGACTGGACAAGGAAAATGTGGCACATATACACCACGGAATATTATGCAGCCATAAAAAAGGATGAGTTCCTGTCCTTTATAGAGACATGGATGAATCTGGAAACCATCATTCTCAGCAAACTGACACAAGAACAGAAAATTAAACACCACATGTTCTCACTCATAGGCAGGTGTTGAACAAACACATGGACACAGGGAGGGCAGCATCACACACTGGGGTCTGTTGGGGGGGGGGAATAGGGAGGGACAGCGGGGGGGTAGGGAGGTTGGGAGAGTGATAACATGGGGAGAAATGCCAGATATAGGTGATGGGGTGATGGAGGCAGCAAACCACATGGCCATGTATGTACCTATGCAACAATCCTGCATGTTCTGCAAATGCACCCCAGAACCTAAAGTGTAATAAAAAAAATTTATATATATATGTGTGTGTGTGTGTATGTTAAAAAATTCCTAGGTCATTTTAAGAAACTCTGCTAATTAGATAGTTTCTAAATTATAGTTTCCAAGTTAAGTAATATTACAACATGAGTGAAAAAATTTTATAATTTAAAGACAATATATTAAACTTTTCTATAATTTATTTCTTTTTTTATTTTTTTTCTATAATTTATTTCTAATATTTGCTGAATTTATAAAAATTTTATAAAGCTTTATACTCCATAACAAAGTACTTCCAATTTCTACACAGAAATTAAGATAATTAATTTAGGACATTATTAGGACAATTTCTTCTACATTATTTTCATTGAAAGAATTATCTCATATAGTAGCTGACATTTACTTAGACTTATATCCACACCATATTGTGTAGTAGAAATGATATTGACTTTGCAGTTAGAGGAGCTTGGCTGTATCACAAATCAGCATTAGGAGGCAAGATTCCCTTGTGATTTCATCACTATCTGGAAAGCTACTATGAGGCTTTGCAGTTTATTGTGAAGACAATATGTATTAATACCATAAGAAAAGGACACATGCACATGAGTGTTCACTGCAGTACAGTTTACAATAGCAAAGACCTGGAACCAACCCGAATGCCCATCGATGATAGACTGGACAGGGAAAATGTGGCACATATACACCATGGAATATCATGCAGCCATCAAAAACGATGAGTTCGTGTCCTTTATAGGGACATGGATGAAACTGGAAACCATCATTCTCAGCAAACTGACACAAGAACAGAAAATCAAACACCGCATGTTCTCACTTATAGGCAGGTGTTGAACAATGAGAACACATGGACACAGAGAAGAGAGCATCACACACTGGGGTCTGTGGGGGGGGAAATAGCGGAGGGGACAGCAGGGGGTGGGGAGTTGGGGAGAGATAGCATGGGGGAAATGCCACATATAGGTGTTGGGGAGGAAGGCAGCAAATCACACTGCCATGTGTGTACCTATGCAACAATCTTTCATGTTCTTCACATGTATCCCAAAACCTAAAATGCAATAATACATATATATATATATACACATAAAAAAAAGAAAGAAAAGGACTGTTGAGAGGATGATGTAAATAAGCGAAAGTACCAATAGAACAGATAAAATACTCCCACATGTTAATTTCCTTCTTTTTCCATCCTTCATTTGAGTGATAGAATGGAATTTATTAATCATGCTTACTAATAAGAAAGTGTTCTTTGGGTGCTTTAGTAAGGAAGTATCTTCAAACTAATGTTTACCTTGTCCAATTGCAATGATGACAATATTAATATATAGAAAAAGATGAAATTGATAATATTATCAAATAATCATTATGATCAGTTTTCCCAGCCAGCTCCTTAAACAAAATGAGATTTATATTAATTCTCTAAGGTTATAGAAATTTGCCCTTTACAGGGCCCCCAGCTACTTCTTCAGGTCTCTCATGGTTGGGTGCATGGATCTTTAGGGAAGATTTTTCAATTTCCTGCTCCAACCTCATTCTAAAACTACAAAGTTATTGTCCTCTACTTTTCATCAGTGATCCTAGTGATAGAGTTTTTTCATTGGATTTAGGAGTAATTCTAATGCAAACATCACTGGATAATAATAATAAAATAATAATAGTTATTATTTTGCAGCACAGCACTACACTATCTTACATACTGCCATTATTTCATTTGCTAAGCAGACAGATAAAGAAAGCTTTTGTGAAATTTTCAAAGCCTTTAATCTCTGATTTCATATAATGATAAGTGACAGAGCCAGAATTGAACAGATTTTTTTCTAACACTAAATCACTTCATAAAAATATTTTTTAAGAAAAAAGCAAAATAAATGCCCAAATAAAACAAAACACAAACCTGAACTTTAGGATAATACAGGAGAATAGGAAAGGCCAGAATTCTAGGTATTAGAAATTGGTTTTCAATGTGATCCAAAGGGAAGCATGGTCAGGGAATAATATACTCTAGAATGAGAAGAGTTACAAAGTCAGTTATAGACAAAGATGAAAAATGTAAGTACACTTTCATGGACAAGTGTTGGTAGTAATTTAAACGGTCAGTAAATATGTGTACTTAATATACAAGAAAGTGAACGTAAATGGCAATTTGTGGAAATAAATTCATAGGGCATATTCAAAAAGGTCAAAATCTGAAATATCAAGGTCTTTTGCATTTTTATGCATATTTATGCTATCCTTGAAAAAAAATACGCTAAGTCTTTTCACTTATAACACAGGATGGAATGAGGATGGGTCAGAATAGATTTATTATATTTTTTCTTGATTTAGACATATTCCCATATTTTAAAATTTTAAACAAGGCCTGTCATATTCCTGTGGAAGTTTGTTTTCACATCAAGAATTTTTGGAAAATAATTAGAAAAAGCCTTGCTTTGAGTAATCCATCTACTTTTGTTGACTTTAGCACTGTTTAAAAATGTAAGTATCCAGAATAATGTTTATCCCAGAACTGACAATCAAGAACTGGCATTGTACACTGGAGTTTCTTAGTACAAAAGATATGCTAACAGAAGCTCAGACCTTATGCAGTCACATACAATACTACCTACAGTTTCAAAAATCATAAGTGCTTACCTTTATTTTGGCACGTAGGTTCCTTTTACATGTTTCCTTAAAATTAAACATCACAGTGAATACTATTATCTTTGCAATGGTCATTTAAAAAGACAGTACTGTATTTTTCACTTTAGAACACTTAGGAAATATGAAAGAGAGTGAGAGATGAAAGCTAACTCTAGAAAACCAGTAAGATTTTCCCAGATTTTTCCATATATTTTTGTTACTAAATATTGTTTAAGTCATCATATAATAGATTTTTAGAAATGTAAGAGGTTTCACAGAAAAAGGAGGATCATAAGGATAAAGTGTGTAATTTTGAAAATAGGAAGTTTTTGGCAAGTTAAACCCAAACACTTTAGCACTTTGAGGCTCATTCAAATCTCACAACTACACTTTTCTCCCTTGATTTGAACTTTTTTTGGGTGTTTCTTGTTGTTTGTTTTTAGAGACGGGGTCTTGCCCTGTTGCCCAGGAAAAAGTGCAGTGGTGTGATCAACCTCCTGGGATCAAGAGATCCTCCCTCCTCAGCCTACACAGGTACACACCACACATCCAGCTAATTTATTTTCTTTCTTCCTTCCTTCTTTCCTTCCTTCCTTCTTTCTTTCTTCTTTCTTTTTCTTTCTTTCTTTCCTTCTTTCTTCCTTTTCTTTCTTTCTTTCTTTCTTTCTTTCTTTTATTCTCTCTCTCTCTCTCTCTCTCTTTCTTTCTTTCTTTCTTTCTTTTTTTTTCTTTCTTTTTCTTTCTTGAAATGAGGTTTCACTATGCTGCCCTGGCAGGTCTTGAATTCCTGGCCTCAAGCAATCCTCTCACCTCAGGCTCCCACAGTACTGGAATTACTTACACACAGTTACCCACAGTACCCCGGCTCACTTACACTTAATTTTTTTGATTTAGTGAAGTTTTATTAAAATTAATAATAGAATAAGCTAATGCTTACTGGAAACTTTTTACAAATTATTATCTCACATTTTAAGAAGTAACACCAAAGTCACATAACAATAAACATAAATCTGAGTATACCTTTGTGTTACTTGAGCTTAGCTCCCACTGAATTCACCAGAATATATTTTTAAATAGAAAACCAAACAATATTTTTTTCTGTTAAAGCATACATTCAGCCAGAATTAATTATCTTAGCTGTTTATCCTTAAACTCAGTGACACAGCATATAAAAAAACAGAATATTCTCTCCTGATTATTTCTCTTTCTATTATATGTACTGTGTTTTCATAAAGAATATTTTGTGAGTAGTAAATCTGTTAATAATAATAGAAAATAATCCTAATGGATCAGAGGGATACTGAGATGTTTGCTTCCTGAAAGACTGGTTTCAATCTTCCTTTTAAACTATCAGTCTTGTTTTGTTTTGTTTTTCGTTTGGTTTTTTCAGAGTCTCACTTTGTTAGCCAGGCTGGAGTGCACTGGCGCAACCTTGCAATCTTGCACCTTGGCTCACTGCAACCTCTGCCTCCCGGGTTCAAGGGATTCTCGTGCCTCAGCCTCCTGAGGAGCTGGGATTACAGATGTATACCACCATACCCAGCTAATTTTTGTAAGAATTGAGAAGAAAATGCTCCCTAAGGCTGGGTGAAGTGGCTCATATCTGTAATCCCAGCACTTTGGGAGGCTAAGGCAGGCAGATTATCTGAGGCCAGGAGGTCGAGACCAGCCTGGCCAACATGGTGAAACCCTGTCTCTACTAAAAATACAAAAATTAGTTGGGCATGGTGGTGGGCACCTGTAATCCCAGCTACTGGGAGGCTAAGGCAGAAGGATCACTTGAACCTGGGAGGTGGCGGTTTTAGTGAGCCGAGACCATGCCATAGCACTCCAGCCTGGGCAACAAGAGTGAAATTCCATCTCAAAAAAAGGAAAATAAAATGCTCTCTAACATCAAGCTGTAAAGACTGAGCCAGGTCTGGAAGTACAGTGCATCATATTGACTTACACTATTGGCCAGAACTTCATTTGTGAAAGGTGGAAGGAAAACAATTGCTTATTCTAAGCTACAAGTAACTGTTTGATCAGGCTAGATGGAGGCAGAAGATGCCCAACTGGGAATTTATTTGGATGTTGAGATAGATGTCATTAAGACACTCACCTATGACTCTGAATAAAGTGTATTTAATACTTATAACAAGCCTGAACGTCCCATAAAAGGAAGGAGGGAAGGTCTCAAGCAGGGCTCTGTTGAGAAGGTCAGCAAAGGGTGGCAGTTTGTTATGGCTTTTGCTGTGGTCGGGGGTGGAGTCAGAGTAGCAATGTTCTGCCCCTGGGTCAGAAGCTGCTCTGCTTGATATTCTCACCTTCCTACAGAGGCAAAAGGTGAGCGGGCCTTCCTAGTCACTCTGATGTGCAGGTTGGGAAGAAGAATGAGGATTGAAACTATCAATTCCCAAATATCAAAAATGGAATAGGCTTTTTTAATACACTAGGCTATAACTGCCCGAGCAACATCCAGTTTAGATAACTTTGATGGACAAAGTAAAAAAGAAAAAAATATGGTTTCCTTAAAACATAGTCACAGGAAAAAAGAAAAAAAAAAAGGTTCTCTTTAACTTCCCAGTCCAACAGTCATCTTGGCAATATGAAACTTTTAGAATATCCCATAATGATGTTTTCCTAATAATTTGCACATGATCTACATATGTGTTTCTTCAGTTTAGAATATTTTCTTCATCACTTTAACAAACCTACCCTCCATCCTAGCCTGGTGTTAGTGTACCTAGTGATAAAGCTTACAAGAAATGTATAAGATTTATACTTTAGAAAGATAAAACTCTCTTAAAAGATTTAAAGAAATGATGAATAAATTTGAAAAATCTACATATGTTATTGGATAAGACTCAATATTTTAAATAGGTATTTCTCCTTAAATACTAATTCAACGCTAAACCAAAAAAAAAAAAAAATCTTAGAAGAGCATATTTTTGTGTGTGGTAAAAAAAATTCCATAGTCCACCTGCAAAATACATCCAGAATTATCCTTAAAAAAATAAAGAATCATTGTCCAGATTTGGGATGAAGTTTTCTTTTTAAGTTACTGGGAATAGACCAAACAATTATAATACAGAGATTTCACCAAGATACAGGGAATGGCTGTTTTTAAAAGCTTTTGCAAGTCAGTTCCAGTGCTCTACAGGGTATTTAGCAATATGTATCAATAAGTTAAAATCCTTGCTCCAGCAAATCTATTTACTTCAGAAATGGTGGAGGAAAAGTATGGATACTGGGATTTAATTTCAGTGTTTTCTATTGAAGTGAATATTTGGGAACAATTTTGCAGTTCTGTTATTGAGAATTTGTTTAACTAAACGGGTGATATATATAATGAATATCATACAGCCACTAAAAAATGAGATCATTTCCTTTAATTACATTTGAATTAAAGGTACTTCTGGAAATATCTCTGATAGAAAATGTGTAAGAGAGAACTTTATTTATAAGTACAGAATATTATATATAATTTATTATACATACCACTATATTTTAATCTAAGCACAGGATTAGCCCACAAATGTCAATGGTTATTTCCCTGTAGTAGGATTTTGCCTGAGTTTTACTTTCTTACCTTGGCACCTCTGTGTCACAGACTATTTATATAACCATTATGTGCTTTAGTTTTATCATCTCTTAAGTTAGAATACTTACATAATGATAAAACTTAACTCACAGGATTAGGACATTACCTTCTATCAGTATTAGCTCTTAATATTATAGCTTTGCAGTAAGACAGTTTTTACACTGGACATATATCATTTCTAATAATCAAAAAGCTATTTTATAAAAATAAGACAAAATTAATTTTAAAAATCTGAAGAAAAACAGAGACAGCTTGAATAAATACTTTTATACTTTTACTTTAGGTTAGGGGTGCATGTGAAGGTTTGTTACATAAGTAAACTTGTGTCGCAGAGGTTTGTTGTACAGATTATATTGTCACCCAGGAATTAAGTCCAGTACCCAGCAGTTATCTTTCCTGCCTTTCTCCTTCCTCTACCCTCAACCCTCAAGTAGACTCCAGTGTCTGTTGTTTCCTTCTTTGTGTTCATAAGTTCTCATGATTTACCTCCCATTATAAATGAGAACATGTGGTGTTTGGTTTTAATATAATTTATTTTATGAAGTTTTTTCTAATCTCTCTGAGTATTCCTATACCCTAAACAATGAATGAGTCTCTTCCATCTGAGATAAGAAAAATTGAACCCAGTAAATGTAGAGAGTCCCTTATAAACCAGTCACTCTGCTAAGCATTGCATGCATTATCATATTTAATCTTCAAAGTAACTCTATAACATAGATTTTATTATCATTTCACAGATGAAGAATCACATATGTATTTGGATATCCTTTCAGATTTTGACTCAGGTCTTTTTGACTTTGGAAGCAAGTTTCCAAGTTTTAACACCGGTAACGTACTGGGCACACAGTAGGTATTAAATGTTATTGAACAGCTAAACTGACTAAATGTATGCATTTTACCATAATATTGAAGGAGGCATAATCATCTGAATATTTGTATTGTGTTCCCCTAAATGCCACAATGCCTATCCTTTGGTTTCTCACTTTCAGATGAACTTGAGTACAGTTAATTTATTTGAAAGTAGACATTGATGTAACATATTCTTGGTGCGTGCAAAGGAAGCAGAGTCCACAAAGAGCAATCAGATTGAAAGGGATGAACTTTTCAAAATCCATCCTCCACATAGCAAAAAAATATTGTTTTACTAGTTACAGAATTCAGGCCACTTGGAGAATATACTCGGGGAAGGAAAGACAAGGATTTACAGGTTAGGCTCACCTTCAGGTCTGGAGTCATGGGGGAAAGTGTGGCCAGGGTGCATTCTTCAGCTGCAAGCTTCCATCTTCTACTTAACACTGTTTCAACTCCCCGTACGCAATGAGCTTTACCTGTCCTTACCTTTCTACCTTTTTCTCTTCTATTTGTTTTTTACCTTTTCTATTCTCAAATACATCTTTTCTAGATCTCTAAATGTAAGATCTTTTCTTAGAATCTAGAACAAAAAGTGAAAATATTAGCTTTATGTATTTGTTTCATTGTTTTATGATTTGTTCTCAAATCCTCTTACCCAGGCTTTAGTTCTGTTATGTGCTACGGTAAGTGTGGCAGACTAGCATTTAGATGATATTGATGAGCGTTCATTCTTCTTAAAATTTTCTGTTTTCTACCCATTATTCAAGGAGCCAATAAGCTGTATATTAATTGTCTTCAGAAAAAAATAAGTTCATTTAGGAAATGAAAGAAAGAAGAGGAGGAAGGTCAGAGGGAAGCAGACAAAAAAGAAGAAATAAGACAGGAGGAAAAATAAGAAAGGGGGAAAGAAGAAACAATAAATGTTCTTGGGATCTTTAAGGAAATTATAATAGATATTTAATATCAGAAGAAATGGAAAGGAAATGCAAATAGTAAGACTGGTAAGTTGCATAAGGAGATTTCCTTATTTTAGTTCTTGAACAAAATTCTTGTAAAGCAGCAACCCACTTCCTACCCCTGATTTCCACCAAAAGTCAGCTTTACATTGTTGGTCTATGCTTATGGTAGATTTCAATACTATAGCATGACATAGAAGCAACACAAGGATAATCATAACCCATAGATATTTTGGATAAGCTGGAAGAAAAGAGATTGGAAGAAGTCAGGAAATGCAAATGAAGCAACTTAACATCTTACTTCTGTGAACTGATGACTTGGACTAGCATACCATCCCATCCTTACTCCCCTAAACACTGTCTCAACAAAAAGGGCTCAAAATCTATATTAATTTCACTTTTCTAAAAACTAAAAGATGTTGTATATGGTGCATACTTGAGAATCATACCCAGTTAACCTTTAAAAATGATGTAGTAAGTCTGATGAACCCAGAAGCAAAGACTGCTATGCAGAGAAGTACAAGAGTACAAGAAATTAACACCATCTGCAAAGTTCTAAGTGTTATCTCCCTTGGCTAGCAGAATGTTCCTTTATAAAGAAGCTACTCTGATGAAGACTTATTGAATCAGGTGAGCTAACATCATTTTAATAATTAAAGAACTGCAAAATGTTCCAAGAAAAAAAAATAAACAGACATTTGTAATCATGACAACTCTAGTGGCACTGTAGAAGTACTTATCAGTTCTTACTGTCAGTGTATTGACTGCAGAACCCCTGAATGTTATATAGAGATATGCTCAAATAAATAAATACACAGCTTATTTTAGGAAACTCATTGTATTTTACTCTGATTGCTTTGATTTTGACTAAGTTTTAGGAATGTCCTCCTGGTAAAGTCACTCCAATGTAGATAGATCTTCTCTTGATAGTGAGGTACTTCCTTAAAAATATACTTTTGAGCAATGGTATAACTTGTTTTGGCTAAATAAAATCTATTTTTCCTTTTTAAAGAAAGAACTAATTTATAGTTTTGAAACTGTTTGATCTTTCTGCTTTAATTCCTGATCTAAATGACAGTTTGAGGAAAAAATATTATTGTGTTTAATTCATAAAAAGACAACAAAAATACTGTTGTTATAAAAAGTGAGATTTATATATATGTTTAAGGCCTTTTAGTTGTTTAAAAATCAAAACATGAGAACATTGTAAAAGATATTAATACCTAATCCAACATAAAATGTAAAATCCTGCAGTTAATGTCAGTAAATATGTTAGATTCCTCTAACTGTACACCACACATTTTTTGCATATTTTAAGATCACAAGCTGGGATGCATTTTATAGCCAGTGGCATTTTCCAGTACTTTTTGTCTAGGTAACAGTTATGAAGTAGATAGATTGCACAACTTTTCAAAACTGCAAACATCAAGACTCCCAGAATGAGTATCAACAACTTTGAGCAAAATCTTCAAGACAAGAACAAAGCATTAAGTTCAGGGAGGAAAAGAGTCTGAGGAGGAAGAGATGGAAGTGGTGATACAGAAATCTGTTTAAAAAGTATTTCTGAAACAAGGATGAAAAGTTGTCCTGCTCTATATAAGTGCTAATGAGCTTGAGAAGGCAATTCAAAGGCTACTAGTTTTTTACAGATTTCATAAAGTGTTGAAACACCAATGTTCGTGTGGAACTGCCTTGTGTGGAAAAAATTAACATCAATGACTCTGAGTAGTAGTGTTTCAGAAGCATTTGACTCTAAATGTAAAATAGCTTGAGAAATATCCTATTTATTTTGCTTATATGTTTCTGTTTTGATGTTTTATTTGGATAATATAAAATCTGCATTTAAATAAGTATAATTTATTGAATAACTTATTATAACATACGATATGATAAATTACAGATGATAGCATTGCATCAGGGTTTTTTTTCTTACTTAGTGCTATATCAATAATGAACCTTCCTAGAATTGATTGTGTCTTAGATTTGATGAAATATAAATCATATTTCTCTCTAGAAGAGAGACAGACTATTAATACTATTTAAATGTATTTAAGTAGCCAATATATGTTAATAAGGTATACTTGATAGTCTTAAGTTACTTGACACTTTTTGATATGTGTTTTAAATGTCCTCTGTGGATAAATAAATTCTGAGGTCTAACGTACAAGATGAGGACAGAAGTTAATATTATATTACATTATTAACTACTATTAATATTATTGACTACTGTTAATAATATAATAAAATATACTGGGAATCTGTTAAGACAGTAAATCTTAAGTACTCTTTATCACACTCAAATAAAAAAGGTAACTATGTGAGATGAAGGATATGTTAATTTGCTTGACTATAGTTATAGGAATCACTTCACTATGCAAGATGGGGAGACTTTGTCTCTACAAAAAAATATTCAGAAAAATTACCAGGGTATCGTGGTAGATGCCAATAGTCCCACGTTCAGGAAGCTGAGGCCAGAGCATCTCGAGCCTGGGAGCTCCAGACCTCAGTGAGCTGTGACGGAACCACTATACTCCAGTCTGGATGACAGAGCAAGAACTCATCTGTGAAGCAAAACAAACAAAAAAATCATCATGCTATACAATTGAAATATACACACTAAAATATAACAGTATGCTAAAAACTAAAATTAATAAAACTCCTCTTTGGTTTATTACACTATAAACATTATAACAGCAATTAAAAATTAAACTACACAAGTAAGGCTGCAACCAGTTTTTTTTTCTTTTTTTTGAGATAGTGTCTTGCTCTGTCACTCAGACTGGAGTGCAATGGCTCGATCTCCACTCACCGCAACCTCCGCATCCTTGGTTCAAGTATTCTCCTGCCTCAGCCTCCCAAGTAGCTGGGATTACAGGCATGTGACACAACGACCGGCTAATTTTTTGTACTTTTAATAGAGACGGGGTTTCACCATGTTGACTAGGCTCGTCTTGAATTCCTGACCTCGTGATCCACCTGCCTTGGCCTCCCAAAGTGATGGGATTACAGGCGCAAATGCTATAACCTTTATATATTTTAAAGTAGACCTGCAACTACCAAGGACTAAGTATATTTTATGAGTTTACCCAGAGCCTGTTTTGACTAACCACATGTTGATCCATTAAGAAAGATTGATTACAAAATGAATCCAACTCAAATGTATGGAGCACCTGCTATGCTTGGCACTATGCTAAGGATTAAGAATACAGATAAAAATATATAGCACATAGTGCCTGATTTAAAACACACACACACACACACACACACACACACACACACACACATTCAAAATGGAAATAGTGTGTATCTCCCCCAGATGTCAGTGTGATAGAATGATGAATAAGATGCTGTTCAACATCAGATACAGAACTATAAAATTTGCTTCAAGGAGAGAGAGTGAGTGAGAACTCAAAAGATGCAAAAGGGGGATGTTAACGCAAAGTTGGCCTTGAATAATGAGTTGAAATTCACTGGACGCAAAAATGGAAAAGGTCATGCTTATAATGAACATGAATATAAGCAAGCATGTGTGTTTAAGGAACAATTCATGTGACTGGCACACAGGATACAAATCAAGGATGCTGTACCTGTGGCTAGAAAATACTAACATTTTTAAAAATCTGAATTAGATATTTATACATTTTCCTCAGTGTCCTTAATTGAAATTCTTGTTAAATAGATGCATTTTATAGAAAGCATTATATTTGATTTTTATGTATATATGTGTTTGTACATATGTATTTATTTTAACGCAGTTTTACTTCTCCTCATCAGATACTTTATATTAAAACCATAAAAAGAGACTATTTTATATTCATTAATTTTGTAAATATTAGAAAGTCTGCAATACCTAAATAGGGGAGTATGTGGATCACAAAAACATTTAAGAACTGATATTTGTTAAGTAAATACTCACTTGGGAAAATAATTTGAAATCATATAGTGAAATTAAAAGTATAAATTTATTAAATATAAACTGCTATGCTTTTATTTATTGTGGTGAGAGCACTTTTTAAATGGTCATGCTTAACTGAAATTCTGAGGACTCTCTAAGAAGAGAGTGAGACCCAGAGTCTAGATATCAAGTTAGAAATTTATTGCAGCAGTTCATGTAGGAAATTTCTCAGACCAGAAATCAGAGAACTGGAATGGATTTGGAAAAGGAGGTATGTTAGGGATTGAAATCCAGAGAAGTTTAGAAGATTGGAGGACAAAGTGGCTGCTTGCTTATGTGAGAGACAAACACTACTCTGCCATAATTTTTGAAAGCCATCTTTCTCCATCTAATATACACATGTGTGTACGTGTGTAAGTATTTCTATATAGCAATAAACAAAAACATATGGGTAACAGGAAGTGATGAATATTTAATTCCCAGTAAAAAAAAAATCTTTTTATTTCATGCTTTTTAAAAGGAATTCAAAGAGTTATTTTCTAATATGAATCAGCTGGATAATTGTCACAGGTCTTTACTTCATTTCCCGTGTTTCTAACATCTTGGAGTACTTTTCTTTATAAAATGAATTTGCATCATAAATGCACCCTTACATTGCCATGGTTTGTGTTGTGGAGGAGATATTAGGCAAGAAAGTAGTAAGTGAAACTTAGTTACAAACATATTTGAACAAATACAACATATTTTGGTCAACAGGGGCACTATTTCAATTTATACAGAACTCTTCTTTTTCCAGATACACCAATGTAAGACGGCTGTTACTAGACTATTTATTTCAGTGGAAAAGGAAAATAATTCCTCCAGAGGCTAAATCAATGAGCATATGCCCTCAGATGGCCAGTAAATGATAAATCTTAGAGCTAGAATTGTTTTAAAAGCTTCTATAAAGCATTTACTTCACTAACTCACAGTTCTAGCAATGTTAACAGTACATTTCTTCCCTGTGGGCTGGAACTAACTTGCATAAGGCTCTGAAAATATGTATGAGATACCTTGAATTCTGTGGGTTGCTATTTCATGCTACTTAAGAATGCATACATTTGATTTTCCATAATAATAAAAAAAAGATCTTAAATTAGTTCTTGGTCAGTGAGGTGTGTCATATTGAGATATATTCACATGCAGTATTTACTCTTTCATTTCATGTTTAGAACACAATTTTTAAAAGTCTGTTTTAATAAAACTGCTACTGTAAGATACCTTTCAGTGAACAAAGACTAATTAAAGGACCTTAGCATGTAATATTTAATTTCTAGTGGTTTTATTTCTGAGTCCCTTGGGGCTTCTAATTTCTTTTCCTAAGACATTTTTTTTCATAACATTTAAACATTTTGTTTCATGCAGTAAAGTGCATTTTTATTACAGCTACTCTTTTCCTATTGGTAATATTGGTCCAGTATTATGGAATGATTGTTTTTGTCCTTCTGAGTAAATAAAAAAGACACTCCATCTTTCAAGAAAACTCATAAACCTGATGTCTCTTAAAATGAGCTCATTCTATAAATCTCTCCTAGTCCATTGCAATATCCTATATTGTTCTTCTGGTTTGATAACTGTATACCTCAACATAACTGAAAATTTGTAATGAGTACTTACTAAGAAAGAGTGCTTTTGAGAGATTTTGTTCAAAAATATAGCTTCATCTAATATTGTTCAATAAAACCAATGCTATGACAAGGGCCATTTCTATCATTACCAGCATACTCGGAGGGTTCTTAATAAAGTCAAAGTGACAAAGGAATTGCTTTGTCCTCTGTGGTTTTGTTAGAAGGAAAATGACTTAAACTATTTTCTACTATCATCTATTTCAGTTATATTACAGTTAAAAATATTTTAAAAGATATAAGTTATAAAAATTCCTGCCAAGGAAAGCTCATTGTAAAATAAATCTACACTTGAGGCCAGCTGTGATTTGTATGTTAGTCATGGAAAATGACCTCAGCCAACCAGTACAGACCCCTGAACACTGGTGTCCCAAAAGAGATTAGCTTTTCTTCCTTTTGGGTTTATAAATCTGAATTTTCAATTATAATGAGAATATGAAAGAAATCACTGGATCAGGGGGACCTTGACATCTATAGTCATTGTCTAAAAAGGTTCAAGTGATTATAAGAAAGCATGAAAAATAACTTCTGGGGATTGCAAAACATTCCAGTCCAATGTAAGATGTGCTCCCATTTTTCCGTGCTTAAAAGACAGTTGCAAGAGGTAGGAGAGATTCTTAGAAATGTCTTATAAAGGTTTGTACCACTATCTATCTGAAACTAGAAAAAAAATAATTCCCAGAACAAATAACTTACTCTCAGGTAAGACACTATAACTTGAATTCCTACCTTTAAAATTGAAATATGAACCTTCAGTAAGATTTGTGCTGGATTTTCTCTTGCTGCAACTGAAGGGGTAGAAATTCTAATGCTGTTTACAAGATAAAACTGGGAATATAAAATATTGCTCAATCCATCCATTATTGTATTATTGTACTGTTGAATAAGACTGTGTGTGTGTGTGTGTGTGTGTGTGTGTGTGTGTGTGTGTAATATAATAACCTGGATCTTTGGTTTTTAGTGTCCTTTATACTACTGCTTGTTTCTTCTACCAGAATTATATTTATGAATCCATTTTGTGTAAACTGTGTCTTTTAAATCAGGACCATATATACACTGATTTATATTATATATATAAAATTGTCTTAATATATTATATATAGTAAACATAGTACTATTTCTGTTTTATATATATATTAGTCTTGATATATATTATATATAATCCTGATATATTATGTATATTATATATTAGTCCTGATATATAAATATAAATTTTAATTTTCATAACACCAAAACTTGACACAGTTCATTGTGTATGTCAATCTTTAAAACATCAATCAGAACTAGTAAATTAGATCCAGTTATGTTTTATATGCCTTGAAAAATTAAATATTTAACAAAATATCTATGTTGCATTCTTTTTCCAGATAAAGTTTTCATATAAAGTTTTCGGAAAGTAAGTAGTTTATGTGATTATTACATATTAAATGTCTGTAATAAGAATCTATGATTTATAGGGCTCCTGGAGAGTTGGTTTGACAGCATCAACAAAAAAATCACCTCAGAGGAACATTTTAGTCTTTATAAAAACAAATAAAGTAAATTCCAAGCAAATGTGAGAACAGGGATTCCTGGTGGCTTCTGAGTCTTTGTAAGATATCTTCTGGAGCAATAAGTTACATCACATCTATGTACTTGATATGATTTGGCCCTGTGTCCCCACTGAAATCTCATTTCAAATTGTAATCCCCACGTATCTAAGGGGGGAGGTGATAGGATCATGGGGGCAGTTTCCCACATAGTGTTCTTATGACACTGATTGAGCTCTCATGAGACCTGACGGTTTTATAAGTGTTTGACAGTTCCTCCTTCATTCTTCTCTCTCCTACTGTATTGTGAAGAGGATGCCTGGTTCCCCTTCCACCATGATTTTAAGTTTCTTGAGGCCTCCTCAGCTATGTGGAACTGTGAGTCAATCAAATCTTATATATATGCATATATAAATTAACTAGTCTCAGGAAGTTCTTTATAGCAGTGTGAAAATGGACTACTACAGTAAATTGGTACCATGGAGAGTGGGGTACTATTACAAAGATAAAATGAAAATGTGGAAGTGACTTTGGAACTGGGTAATGGGCAGAGGTTGAAACAGTTTAGAGAGCTCAGAAGAAGACAGGAAGATGTGGGAAAATTTGGAACTTCTTAGAGACTTGTTGAATGGTTTTGACAAAAATGCTGATAATGTGGTGGACAATGAAGTCCGGGCTGAGGCGGTCTCAGATGGAGATGAACTTCTTGGGAACTAAAGCAAAGTTGACCCTTGGTATGCTTAAGCAAAGAAACTGGCAGCATTTTGTCCCTACTCCAGAGATTGGTGGAACTTTGACCTTGAGAGGTATGATCTGAAATTGGAACTTACATTTAAAAGGGAAGCAAAGCATAAAAGTTTGGGAAATTTGGAGCATGAGATGTGGTAGAAAAGGAAAACCCACCTTCTGGAGTGAAAGTCAAGCCAGCTGTAGAAATTTGCATAAGTAATGCACAGCCAAATGTTAATCACCAAGATAATGGGGAAAAATGTCTGCAGGGCATGTCAGAGATCTTGGTGGCAGCATCTCCCATCACAGGCCAGGAGACCTAGGAGGAAAAAATGGTTTCATGGGCTAGGCCCAGAACCCTGTTGCAGTGTGCAACCTTGGGACTTGGTGTACTGCATCCCAGCTCCTTCAGCTACAGCTGGAGCTAAAAGGGACAAAGGTACAGCTCAGACCATTGCTTCAGTGGGTGCAAGCCCCAAGCCTTGGTGGCTTCCACATGGTGTTGGGCCTGAAGGTGCACAGAAGTCAAGAATTAATGTTTGGGAACCTCTGCCTAGATTTCAGAGGATGTATGGAAATGCCTGGATGTCTAGACAGAAATCTACTACATGGTAAGAGTGCTCATGGAGAACCTCTGCTAGGGCAGTGTGGAAAGAGTAAGTGGGGTTGGGGCCCCTCACAGAGTCCCCACTGGGGCACTGCCTAGTGGAGCTGTGAGAAGTGGGACACTGTACTTCAGAGCCCAGAATGGTACATACACCAACAGTTTCACTGTGTGCCTAGAAAAGCTGCAGGCACCCAATGTCAGCCCATGAAGGAGGTGCCCAAGGCTGTGGGAGCCCACCCCTTGCATCAGCACATCCCAGATGTAAGACATGGAGTCAAAGGAGATCATTTTGGAGCTTTAGATTTAATGACTGCCCTGCTGGATTTTGGACTCACATGGTACCGGTAGCCCCTCTGTTTTGGGCAATTTCTCCCATTTGTAATGGGAGCATTTACCAAATCCCTGTATCCCCATGGTATCTAGGAAGTAACTAACTTGCTTTTGACTTTACAGGGTTATAGGCAGAAGGGAGTTGCCTTGTCTCAGATGATATTGTGGGCTGTGGACATTTGAGTTAATGCTGAAATGAGTTAAGATTTTAGGAGACTGTTAGGAAGGCATGATTGGTTTTGAAATGGGAAAAGATGTAAGATTTGAGAGGGCAGGGGCAGAATATGATTTGACTCTGTTATCCCCCCCAAATGTTATCTTGAATTATAATTCACACGTGTGAGGGAGGCAGGTGACTGGATCATGGGGGCAGTTTCCCCATGCTGTTCTCATGATGTGAGTGAGTTCTCACAAGATTTGATGGTTTTATAATTGTTTGAACATTCCTCCTTCATTTTTCTCTCTCCTGCCACCTTGTGAAGAAAGTGTTGTTTCCCCTTCTGCCATGATTGTAAGTTTCCTGAGGCATCCTCAGTCATGCAGAACTGGTAGTCAATTAAATCTCTTTTGTTTATAAATTATCAAATCTCAGAAATTCTCTATAGCAGTGTGAAAAAGGACTAATACAGTACTGTATATATAAAACTTAGACAATTTTAACTTTTTGTAGATTGTTCAAATTTGTAGAAATAAATGATTATTTTTTTAAAGAAGAGAAAATATACGTATTATTCATTAAGTGGAAGTGGATTATCATAAATGTTTTCAACCTCATTGTCTTCACATTGAGGAGAATGAGGAGGAGGAAGAAGAGGAGGGCTTGGTCTCACTGTCTCAGGGGTGGCTGAGGCAAAAAAAAAAAAAATCCACCTGCAAGTGGACCCATGCAGTTCAAATCCATGTTGTTCAAGGGCCAACTGTATTTATAATATAACAAATGCTGTTAGTGTTGTCACTGTTGACCCTTCTATTCTGTTCCCAACAGAACTTCCGATGCCCAGTGGAAAATTCCATTTTAAAATCCCCCAGCCCAAGGACTCTTCAGTAGACTCAGCTAGATGGTTTGTCAAGGGCATGATTTAATTTCTTCTGCAAACACAACCAGCCCAGTTTCAACTGCTATTTGGGGGAACTTTCCCAATTACAACAACACTTCTGCACATCAAATACGAATTACTTTAATTGCCCCAGAAGAATGAACTGTTGAAATATTTGACTTGCCCAGAACGAATTGTCTGATAAAAATATATTTTGCAGTCAAGCTAATCTCTTAATTGATCATCTAATTGAACTGAAACCTTTTATATTTATTTTTATTATTTTTTAATTGTACTTTAAGTTCTGGGGTACATGTGCAGATCTTGCAGGATTGTTGCATATGTACACACATGCCATGGTGATTTGATGTCTCCATCCACAGGTCACCTACATCAGGCATTTCTCCCAATGTTAACCCTCCCCAACCTCCCCATGCCCTGCTGTCCTCCCCTAGCCCCCACACTCCAATAGATCCCAGTGAGTGATACTCCCCTCCCTGTGCTCATGTATTCTCATTGTTCAACACCTGCCTATGAGTGAGAACATGCAGTATTTGGTTTTCTGTTCTTGTGTCAATTTGCTGAGAATGATGGTTTCCAGATTCATCCATGTCCCTACAAAGGACACAAACTCATTGTTTTTTATGGTTGCATAGTATTCCATGGTGTATATGTGCCATATTTTCTTTGTCCAGTCTATCACTGATGGGAATTTGGGTTGGTTCCAGGTCTTTACTATTGTAAACAGTGATGCATTGAATATACCTGTGCATGTGTCTTTATAATAGAACAATTTATAATCTTTTGGGTATATACCCAGTAATGGGATTGATGGGTCAAATGGAATTTCTATTTCTAGATCCTTGAGGAATTGCCACACTGTCTTCCACAACGGTTGAACTAACTTACACTCCCACCAAGAGTGTAAAAGTGTTCCTATTTCTCCACATCCTCTCCAGCATCTGCTATCTCCAGATTTTTTTAATGGTCACCATTCTAACTGGCATGAGATAGTATTTCAATGTGGTTTGATTTGCATTTCTCTAATGGCCAGTGATGATGAGCATTTTTTCATGTTTATTGGCCTCATAAATGCCTTCTTTTGAAAAGTGTCCGTTCATATCTTTTACCCACTTTTGAATGGGTTTGTTTTTTTCTTGTAAATCTGCTTTAGTTCTTTGTAGATTCTGGATATTAGGCCTTTGACAGATGGGTAGCTTGCAAAAATATTTTCCCATTCTGTTGGTTGCAAGTTCACTATGATGATTGTTTATTTTGCTGTGCAGAAACTCTTAAGTTTAATTAGATCTCATTTGTCTATTTTGGCTTTTGTTGCTGTTGCTTTTGTTGTTTTAGTCATGAAGTCCTTGCCTATGCCTATGTCCTGAATGGTTTTGCCGAGGTTTTCTTCTAGGGTTTTTATGGTATTAGGTCTTATGTTTAATCTCTATTCCATCTGTCACTAGACAAGGATGCCCTTTGTCACCACTCCTATTCAATATAGTATTGGAATTTCTAGCCAGAGCAATCAGGCAAGAAAAAGAAATAAAGCGTATTCAGTTAAGAAAAGGAGAAGTCAAATTGTATCTATTTGCAGGTGACGTAATTGTATATTTAGAAGACCCCGTAATCTCAGCCCAAAATCTCCTTAAGATAATCAGCAACTTCAGTAAAATCTCAGGATACAGAATCAATGTGCAGAAATCACAAGCATTCCTATACACCAATAACAGACAGAGATCCAAATCATGAGCGAACTCCCATCCACAATTGCTGCAGAGAGAATAAAATACCTAGAAATACAACTAACAAAGGATATGAAGGATCTCTTCAAGGATAACTACAAACTACTGCTCAGGGAAACAAGAGAGGACACAGATGGAAAAACATTCCATGCTCATGGTTATGAAGAATCAGTATCATGAAAATGGCCATACTGCCAAAAGTAATTTATGGATTCAATGCTATCCCCATCAAACTACCAATGATCTTCTTCACAGAACTGGAAAAAACCACTTTAAACTTCATATGGAATCACAAGACAGCCCGCATAGCCAAGACAATCCTAAGCAAAAGACCAAAGCTGGAAGTGTCACACTACCTGACTTCAAACTATTCTACAAGGCTATCGTAATTAAAACAGCATGGTACTGGTGTACCAAAACAGAGATATAGACCAATGGAACAGAACAGAGGCCTCAGAAGCAACACCACACATCTACAACCATCTGATCTTGACAAACCTGACAAAAACAAGCAATGGGGAAAGGATTCCCAGTTTAATAAATGGCGTTGGGAAAACTAGCTAGCCATGTACAGAAAGCGAAACCGGACCCCTTCCTTATGCCTTATATTAAAATTATTCTTTTATTTTAAAAAGATTAAGAAAAACAATTAGCACTATCAAGAAAATGGAAGAATATTTACTATTTAATAGGATAATTATTTGACAATTAATTATTGCCAAATTCACTCTGAATTCTTATACTTCAGATACTCAGGGAATCTGGCATTTATTGTCTATTTTAACAAATATGATGAATATATTGCAGTTGTCCTACAATCTCACCATCAGGATCTTTTGGGAAAAACATATGTTCTTCCTCAAGAGAATTGAGCCCATATATATTTTTTCAAGTTAATTATTTCCCTTCAAAAATTACTATTATCTGAATAATAGGTTATAGGCTTGAAAAAGATAAATTTGCCAATTATAGATTACTTTCTTATACATAAAGGTAAAATAATTATGAAATACATTATATTTTTTCAAGCATATTACCTATTATTCAGACAATAATAATTTTTGAAAGGAAAGATAAATTTGCCAATTATAGATTACTTGGACAAGCTACTGCACAGCAGAGTTACATCACCATGCTAACTAACACATGTACTTCCTACAGAATATGGAGCAGTGGGTATAATTTGGCAATATAAAATTTGATAATTAGAGAAATATCTGGACTTAAAATTATATTTATTTATTTAAAAACTAAATATGTAATATATAATTATTTTCTCATTGTTGACCCCATGTGACTTTCTTGAATCGTTTTAAAGTTATATTCTTAAAGTATTTTAGAAAGGGAAAACCTGGTGGAGCAGGATTCATTGCCTTCAAAAATATATGTTTAGTAACTTATTGCTTTTCATTTCCTCCTCACTTCTTGGTATCTATTAAAAAGACTAAAGTATGGAAGCAAAATTATAACAACATATCAGTTTTGTCTATAAATATTTTCCAGTACTTACAAATGCCTTCCATTTGTAAGACAAATGGAAAAACCTTTGGTCCTCTGTTTCTCCTGTGAAAAAAAGTAGCATAGCATGTTTTCTTTATACCCGAATATGACACCTTGTTATTTAACCCAGTGTTCCCCTGAATGCATGTTAATAAAATGAACTGAAGTCTACAGAGTAAGTTGGGCAAAATTCACATTAAAAACTTTCCCAGTCTTGCTAGCAGAGCTTTCCTTATCTCAGGTAGTGATATGGAAAACTCTCTTCCCCTGATCGACTCATTGACTCAAAAACTAGGTCACTCAGCATGTATATTGAGCTGAGTGAGTCTCTTTCTCTTCTCGTTAAGTGAGTGTGCTCAAAACTAATTCCATAACTCAAGGGAGGAGAAAATATAGTCCCAAATTTCTTAGCCCCGTATAATCAATAGGACCTTTGCAGGTGACAAACAAGGTGGACAGTGCTAGTAGCATACGAAGAGATGATTACCAGTTATGTCAATATGTTTGTATGTCAACAGCAATGCTGTAACTAACATAGCAAGCTGAACTGCAAAACAAATCATTTTGGCATTGATTTTTCATTGTCTATAATGAGTTTGTTTGAGGAAAGTGATTTTTCTTCTGTTAATATTAAAAATGTTAACTGTAGCTTCAGAGAGAGTCCTTGAGAGGCATAGATATAATAAATGCAAAGTAACAAATACACTTCTAAACACAGGTAGAACAAATATTAAATATATCAAGATCAGTTTTTTTTTTTTAAGGTCTTTACTTTTCTCTAGTTGGATTATGTACCTTTGAAATGTTAAACATCTAGGCTTCAGCCTAAATGTTTGCATTTTCAATGCACTTATATTTCCTTTAAACTTTACCCATGTGAACTGAAAGCATCCTGAATCTTATTTCCTCCTATTATGGAAATATTACTAATATTGTGTTTGTTTTGCAATATTACTTCAATTTAAATTGCTTACATAAAAGGAATTTATATATATATAAGCAATTATATATATATGTAATGAATTATATTTACATATATATATAAAGACATATTATATTTTTAAGAGAATAAAGGTACCTATTTTAAACACAGGCTTTATATTTTTCTCTTACTGTTGGGGTTCAGGGGTTCAGGGAGCCCTCAGCTTCCCTGAGAGGACATTTCTCCAGGTTCTTGGTCTATCACTCCCCAAGAATGAGAGAGGAGACCACTGCACAGTGCACCAGACTCAAAAGTGTTTGTAGAAAGTGATTTATTTAGGTACAGAAAGAGAAAAAGGAGAAGAAGAGAGAAAACTTCCAGGAAGAGCATGTGGAAGCAGGACCCCAGAGGGGGAAATCCAGGAGGGGAAAGAGAGCTCTCACTATGTGGGAGAGCTCTCACTATATGCATCATTACATATCTACTAGTTACTCACATAGGTATTAATATGCATTCATGAACGCTCACATCCTTTATAAGACAGAGGACTAGTTTAGGGCAGTGACACTGCATAAGACACAAAAGACCAAGATTTTTGGTTCACAATGAGCTGAGAATTGAGACAGAAGATAGAATCTCATATGCTGAAGCAAGGAAAGTAAAAGAATAAGAGCCAAGATGGAAAGAGAATACTTAGGTAGAAGCTCTGTGACCCACAAGATTAAAAGTAACATCTTTCCTTGACTAAAGATGTGTCTGAACAATACCTCTAACATTTTAACAGATTTGTCTACTTGCATATGATCCAAAAATAAGCATTCACTGCCAGTCAAATTAACCTTCACAACCAAATTCAAAGGCATGTACACACATGCACAATTTTATATCATTTACAGACAAATTTTATCTGCAATTAGAAAAATAACATAGCCAGTCTGATCAAGAAGAGAGGAGAAAGAGCACAATGTCTTGGAAAGAAGGTAGAAAAGGAAATTACCAATGGAGACTGGGGAGAAACAGTTATTTATAAATCAGCAAAAGATAACTGCTGGTAAAAAGCAAAAGCTTTTAAATGTAATTCAGTACTCATTGAACACCTACTATGCATTTGGTCCAATTAAAAGTTTTTCAGTCCTCAGACTATGCCTCATGTGTTTAGGATTGGCTATCTGCCTTCAGCTAAACAAAAGCTAATTATGCAAATATGGCTATATGTTTCAGAGGGATGGTGCATTTAAACTCTAAGTCACAGTCTGAGACCTAAAATAGTAACAGTATAAAATAATAATAATAATCAATAACTTTAATCTACTTTTTAAAATATAACAGTTGACAGAGTACATATTGAAGAGATCTACCTTTAACCATTGCCAGATTTAGATAAAGACCAAAAATATAAGGAAAAATTCAGTTAAAGTGTTTTTTTCTACCAAGTTCCATGTCAGACATTGTCAAAAGGACCTCCTCAACCAATATTAAGTCATAAATTTCACGATAATATATTAGCCAGTAATTATTTAAATTTTATATGCAATAGCTACTAATCATTTATTCTTAGAAGCTCAATTGTATAGGTGGTTCAAGTAATCTTCAACAACATCCTTTTCCTGCTTAACTTTATTTATAAAGAAATCTTGTTGTCTCTCTTGTATATAATTTTTTAAAATTAATTTTCATAATCATAAGTTTTATAAAATCATCCAACCTCTATATGCTCTTGTTTCTATGCTAGTTTCATTGACAATTATGTATTTTAGCACATTTTAATATTCAAGAAGAAATAAAATTATTTAGCTTGAGCTTTAATATGTAATTGCTCAAATGCATAATCAAACAAATCAGATGTTTTTAAATACTAATGTAACACTTTCAAGTGTAAAATCACACATGTAAAATACTCCACACAAAATTGTTTCATGCACAAAATTGTTTCAAACACTAGTGTAACATGTAACATTTAATTGCTCAAATTCTCTTCAGCATTTAAAATTAAAAACACAAGTCTAAAATGTCATTTCCCTAAATGTTCCAAAAACCTGAAATAATACAACACACAAATCAGCACAATAATAATTAAAATATTATCTTTATAACTAACACAACTCAAATATGTATTTAATTAAATTCTTCATTTCAGTATTACTCATTTACCTACTCAATGAAGGAGGGAAAAATTTCCAACTTGACTTTTGATATTTCAATATTATCTGAGACTGGTGATCAGGATATGGCACTAAATGTGACTTGCCACATGAGTTGACCACAACCAGTTAATTACTGAAGTGACTCTACCAAGGCCATGTTTGTCAACTACAGCAGTGCAACAACGTAGGATACCCCAGCTTTGCCACAATTTATTGAAACCTAGTGCCTGCTTTATATACTAGCCTAGTTGGCATTGATTAGATGGTGCCCACACAGATTAAGGGTGGGTCTGCCTTTCCCAGCCCACTGACTCAAATGGCGATCTCCCTTGGCAACACCCTCACAGACACATCCAAGATCAATACTTTGCATCCTTCAATACAATCAAGTTGACACTCAGTGTTAATCATCATGCTTGCTAAGGGTAACACTTACTATCTGGCAATCTCTTTTTACTAGGACAAATCCTAAACTGAGCATGATTGCTTGTTTCCCTTTTCAACATACCTGCTTCTCACTCATTGCTGATATGTTACTGTAGCCCATGAAATCATTTCCCAGCCCCTCTCCTCAATAGAATGTGTATTTCCTAAATGCAGAAGTTTTGCATGTTTTGTACATTTTTATATTTTCAGTCTGTAAAATAGTGTCCTCCAACGTTACTTTCTGAATAAATATTCTACCAGTAAAGATTTATTAAACAATTTTTATCTCATATTTGTTCATGATTTGTCAATTAAATTTAGATTTACTATTTCTGTGTATCAGTGTTGATAAAATTATCACAGTGAATTATAACTCTTCTCAAATTAACTAATGGAAATTATTTAAAATAAACATGTTATGAACCTATTGCTCTACCTCTGTTCCTTTTTACTGGTGTACATACTGATGCAAATTTAGTAACTTTCTTAGGTGATGTTTCAATGAGAAGTGGCTCTATAAAGCCCATTGCAGAATGCCTTCCCTAGGGTCTTCTTCAAGGGGAGGAATTTTTAAAAATAATCACCTGGCTTTGTCTGGATGACAGTAACTCCTGAAGTCTTAAACAGAGAAATGTTTGAATGATCTTGCCCTACTCCTTGAAAGATTTTTAGCAAGGTGTTTTGATCTGCTTCACTATCAAAAATCAACTTGCTCTTGTGCTGCTATAGACCAGCTAAGACCTACGAATCCTTGGTTTGCTGAGGTTTCGATACTAAACTGGGTCACCTTTTTCTTTCTTAGCATAATCTCCTACCTCTTCAGAACACTCTTATCTTAAAAGCACTCAACATTTCTGTCCCCAAGTGCATTTCTATGTTGGCTTCATTTGGCAGGACAATTCATTGACTGGTTAATTTGTGGTGTGGTGTGGTGTGGTGTGGTGTGGTGTGGGTCTGTGTGTCTCTGTGTGTGTGTATGTATGTCACTCAGTGCTGGATAATTTCCTGTAAGTTCAATGTGTTTTTTCTGCCCACTCGCCCCAAAACAAAGTTCCTCTCTTTGAATCCTAAATCTACGTTTCTTGTCTCCAGATGACATTAGCAGATTTTGTTTTCCAAGACTGTAAACAAACACTGCCCCACACCAATGAGATACATGTCTAATCTTTCTCTAGTTTTGGTAGAAAAGAGTAACTCACATGAGTGAGGGAAAGAGGGTTGGTGAGCTTCGGGACTTGTGCTAAATGTTGTGTATGTATTTTTCACTCTTGTGAATGTGTGTCCTTTACTCCTGTGAGGACAACCTGCAAGTGACGTAGGCCGTGCAATCACCAATGACATGGAAGACAACTAGAGCTGCTATCATTGCTCATTTACGTTGGTGAATTAGGGTGAGAATTTGTCCTTATAAATTTTTACCAGTTGAGGAATGGTTACATAAAGTATGATACATCCATACTGTGAATTTTCTACAACTTACTGAAAGCAACAAAGTAAGTTTCATTGGCCTAGAAAAATACTCGCAAAATATTAATAAGTAAGGAATATATATAGTATGTGTAGAGGACAAACACTTGGAATGATGTATTTCAGAAGGTTAATAGCCATTATCTTTAGGCAATATTAATTTTTACTTTCTTCTTTATTTTTTGTATTATACTCCTTTTTAAAAGAAATACTAAAGTAAGTAATTAGGAAAAAGTCAATATAATTTCATTTTGAAACAAAACAGTTGGTTTGTTAATGTTAGGTAGTTTTTAAGTCATTTCAGATTCAGAGCTCATGTGATCTGGCAGTAATGATGGGGTGAGTTACCATGTAGGATTTTTCTCTCTGTATCATCTATGTTACATGCTGAATTACTCTCCTTTGATGTCCAGAAACCTTTGTCTGCCTTTCTGCAGAGAGCTGGTAAAGAATAGGCAATACCTGAGAGAAGATAGAAAGGATGTGAAAAAGGGGATTTCTTTCTTTTTTTCTGTTAAGCCTCCTTCTATCCTCTCAGGAAAAGTCTATGATGACAAACCAAAACTCTCTCACTTCTCCTTTAACATTCCTCCAGGAAAAGTGACATGTGAGCCTTCCAATAACAAGTAGACAAGTTTGCAAGAACACTGACTTATAAGGGGAATGAGTACCTCCAGGACTATGAGAGGCTGCTGTTCCTCCAAGCCTGTCCTAACAAGAATACAGATTGGTGATTTATAGTTGGCTTGGTGACTTATGCTGGTACATTTCCCCCAGAGCCACAGTCAGATCCGAGTACGCTGAATTCCATTTATGGCCCAGTTGCGGGCACTAGATATGGCACCCAGATGTATATTAGAGTGTCATGACTTTGTGAGATAATAGATAGATAGGTAGATAGACAGACAGACAGACAGACAGATAGATAGATGGATAGATAGATTTAAAAAACATTTCTTTTAGATGAAAGGATGACTTCTTTTTTTGCAAGCAAAGAAATAAGCTGCTGGAATTTTATATCTATCTTTGTTAGATTTGTATTCCCAGACCAGAGGGCATTCATAAGTCTGCCTAATTACTTCTACACTCTTGGGATAATAAGTACATGGAAGAAACATACATGCATCTATCATGTAAAAAGGTAACATGCAATGTAAGAAGAGCATGCATAAGACTATTAATAGATTATTTACATGAGGAGTTAACAGACACAGTGCACATTAAGGAGAATATACAATATAATGTTAAGAGGTCATGACATAGAGCACATTTGGGCCATTAGCACTTGTCCCTCTCTCTTGATATGGCATTTAAAGCCACAATCCATTATACATATCCAAAAACATTCCTGGGTTATGATGCAGTTCAATGAAATCGAGGAAATCTCTGTGAGATGTCTGGGATTTGATTGTACCCACCATACTGTGAAGACTAAGACACTGAATTTAGCATCAAGGAAGATACACAACAGTCGATACTGCCCAACTCAGGCCCCCAGAATTTCTCTTTACCTTCTGAATGTTGGTGTCCTCACTTCTATAGAAAATAATGGTATCCAAGCCCTAGAGATAAATTCAAATAGGGAAGCCCTATTTGAACTTATTTCATGAGTTCTTTATCTGTAGTTGCAGCTTTCAGGTCGCCTAGTTTCCAAACTCAAAAGATCTAGAGTAGATTATTTTTTTATTTATTTGGAGTAGACATCCGCATGCAATGCTGTACGTAAAAACACTATTGTTCAGGCAAAGGTTACTTTTCCTAAAGCAATGGCAGTAAGGTTACCAACATGCACACATTTAGTCAAGGTTTCTCTCTGACTCTTAGTTAGTTAACAGATAAGACACAAGAGAAGAAACATAACAAGTGAACAAACATGGTTTAAAATGTTCAATATAAAAACAGGCAAAATAAAGGATAATCAAAGATGTATTAGGTCTTTTGTTACTGCTTTCTAAATGGTGCTGCATACAGATGGTGAACATACAGAAATGACTATTTTTCTAGCATCCTGCTGTTGGTACTGTGAGTTGGTAAAAGCCATTTCATAGCAGATAGCAAGACATATCAAACATATCATATCAAAGTGCTCATAATTTTTGACCAGATAATTGCATTTCAGAAAATATGCCTTAAGAAATTTATCTGAAATATGAATGCATTATGGGCAGAATGTTCCATTTCTTTTGATAAAAAATAAAAACATGTTTATATCTATTAATGGGGCATTATTGTATAATTTGTGCATTGTTCACTAGAGAAAACTGTTATCTGACCTTAAAAAGTGATAGTAACTGAAAATATGTATATATATATATTACATAATGGTTATGATATGTAAAATGAAAAAACAAATGTTGTGTTGAAGTTTCATCCCCAATGTTGGAGGCGGGGCCTAATAGGAGGGGTTTAGGTCATGAGGCAGATCCCTGATGAATAGATTAATGTCCTCGAGTGAAGCCTGAGAAGTGAGTTCTTACTCTATTAGTTTCTGAGAAAGCTAGTTATTAAAAAACAAACAAAGAAACAAAAGACCCTGGTACCTCCCCCTTCTCTCTCTCTTGCTCTCTCTCTTGTCATGAGAACTTGGCACATGCCAGCTTCTTTTTGCCATCTGCCATAAGGAAAAGCAGCCTGAAGCTCTGCTGAGAAACAGACGCTGGTGCCATGCTTCTTGAATAGCCTGCAGAACCATGCACCAAGTAAACCTCTTTATATCCAAATCCCATGTTTCTTTATAGCAACACAAAATGGATTAAGACACTATATGAACTGAATATTAACCCCTGTATTCTACCATATTAAAAAATACGTATTCTAAATAGAGTATAATTTTAAATGAAAATGACTAAATAATAAGGCTTCTGGAGTGGAAATATAAGGACATCTTTATTACACTGTTATTGTCAAAGTTTTTTCAAAAAGTACTATTATAAAGAAAAAATGTAAATTCACATACATTCAACTTATTGAATTGTACTCACTCAACTGCCACATTAAGAGAATAAAATTGTAAAACTATACAACTGGACTGGATATTTATAATTCATATATCTAGCAAATGACTAATATCTACTTGGAATATTAAAGTCTCAGTAATTAAAAAAATAAAATGATTAAAGACTGAACATTTTACAGAAGAAAAAATCAAATATCTAAAAACTTTATAAAAATCTCATCAGCACTGCTCAGCAGGGATATACAAATTAAAAGCAAAATGAAATATTACCACATACCTACCAGAATGACTAAAAGTTTGAAAGTTAAAATTAATTTTTGATAATCACATAAAGCAACAGCAACTATCACATAATCTGGATGGGAGTATACATTGACATAACTTTTGGGAGAAAATATTTGGCAATATCTATTAAAACATTTCATGTTCCATGATACAGAAATAATTCCTAGCAGAAATTCTAGTCATTCGCCAGAAGATTATATATGAGAATGTTCTCAGCAGCACTTCTTATAACAGCCCAAACTGGAAATAATCCACAATTCCATCAACACTAGAATGCATATGTATGTATCTACAGCTCAAACTGGAAATAATCCACGATTCTATCAAAACTAGAATGCATATGTGTGTGTGAATACACACCACATCATATATAACTGATATATATGAATATATGAAATAACTGATATATATTTTATATAGATATATATATATATCATGTATATAGCTATTATATGTATATAATAATATCTAGATGGTATATGGTGCTATATAGATATAGTGATATATATAGATATAGATATATGGTCAATGAATACAGCAATGAGAATAAAGAAGATATTGCTACATGCAAAAAATACATGAATGTCAAAAATATCATCCTAATGGAAAAAAGCCGTACATATAAAAGCCTTAAAAATATGTCTATGGTGATAATGTCATTTTAGTAGTTAGCTTTGGGATGCAGTGACTAGATGGAATAATACGACTTTGAGAATGTCAAAAATATTTTATATCCTAATCTGTTTGCTAGTTAAAAAGATTTGGTTAATTTGTGAAAATTTTGCCTATTCATTTATGTGTATTTTTCTATAAGCAAAAGGTATTTTTTTTTTTACAGAAGTTTGGTATTTTCTCAACAAGAGGTATTTTAATAAAAAATATTCTTTCAAAATATTTTCTTTTCAATTTAAAAAATTATAGGAATATAGGTTGGGACTTTTTTTATATATAGTTCAGGTCATGAATGATACTATGAAATATATCCTAGGATAAATGGACCCAACCCCACTGAAAAAAAAAGGGGGAAAATAAGGCACTGAGACATTAAGTGATGGACACATATTCAAGCAGAGAAAAAAAATCTAAGAACCAAAATTCAAAACTAAATCTCATTGTTTTTTAGCTTATTCCTCCACTTCACCGGACATGCATTCCTTCAACAAAATTTTTGTGTAGATGTTAAGTGTTCCTATCACAAAATAATAATACAAATAATAATTTTTATTATAAGTAAAGAAGATGAGTGGAAACTTTTGCAGGTTACAGTATGCTTATGACATATGTTGTGATGATGATTTCACAGGTGTATCTCATCTCCAAATTCATCAAATTATATACATTACATATGTACAGCCTAGTCATGTCAATCCTACCTCAATAAATCCGTTAAAACCCAAATTTTTGTTACATACCTATGATGTGATAGACTGCTACATGTTGGGGGATACAGCATCTACAAAACTGAGAAGTAGAATTCCTTGCTCTCAAGAAGCTTACATTCTAATTTACATGTTATAGTATATTTCATAATTGAGTCTAAAAATTTAGTATAATGTAACAGTGTAACTGATCATTAGTTGTCCTTCAAAATCAATTTCTTCCCCTTCTTCGGTAATGAAACTCTCTATTTTTTAGCTGGGCTATGGATATCCAAAATAACATTTACATGCCTTGACCTTCCTAACATCTAGATGTAGAAATATGAGTAAGTACTACTAATGGGATTTGACAGCAAGTACAGTGTGCACTTTTGGGAGAGTTTCCCTTATTCCATTCCCTTTCTCTCCTCTTTTCTGGAGTCTGGGGTACGATTATGATGGTTAGAGCTGTGTCATTTCATATAAAGCTGTAATATGTGAATGGTGGAGAACAAGATACAAAGAAACATTCTCTGATACAATGGTCCAAAAGCATTAGGCCTGGACAACATATCACTTGTCGTGTTTTACTTACATTAAAGTGAAATAAAATTCTTTTGGATGAGCCACAATTACTTTGAATTTTCAGACACTGACAGTTAAAAATCTTCTAACACAACAATTTAGTGAACTATTTTGTCACTTTCTACTAAATATATCTCTAAGTGTATTCAGGAAATCAGCTGGCCACTTAAAGTCTTATTTTCTATTCCTTAACTCAAAGGCACTTAGAGCTACTATTCATCCCATAAGCAAAATGTATTTGTGTCAGTGGATGCAAAGTTTAGTGTAGGGAAATGGGAGACAAGAACATATATCTCACATATCTTAATCCTGACAAAGGATAAATGTTGCCTTCTTTGTCCAAATTTATTTATATATTAATGCCAGATCTAGTAAAACTGAGTCAATTAAAAAAGAAAAAAGTTTAGTTTTCCTTCATTCATCCTGGTTATTTCTCTTCTCAATCCTAATGTTGGTAATTATAATCTGATTCTACCTGAAGTATTTCACATCAGAAGCTATTCTCTAATTAATATACAAAAACATAATCATTTTACTATGTTCATGTAAGTAATGTAAAGCTTTGTTTTCAACATAAAAAGAGAAACACATAAAAATAGAAGTGACTATTTAGCATTGTAAAATGTCATCCCTATTTTTTACTCTGAGTTTTAAAATTGAACAATAAAGGAAGATAAGACAGAAAGAAAGGAGGGAACTAGCTCACATTTACTTTGAACCAATTTTAGACTTAAGAAAAGACTATTTTATTCTAGGATAAGAAATCCAGATTTGTAATTAACTCTAGTATGTTTCCTGTCACTACTGAGAAATTTGCCTCTGCTACCTGTCCACAAACTGGTTGTATTTTTATCCCACAGAAGTAATTTGTAAAGATGCTTCAAGATTTCCTTTTCAAGAATGCCATGGTCAATGATTAACTGCACAATCCCTCACCATAAAATCTTTATTTGTGTATTTTAATTATAATAAATAACTGGATCCAATAAGCAATGTGTGAATACTCAGCAAGGTAGCTTCTTTTCTGATTATAAGAGAAAATTTATAAAGCTTGTATGTATAGCAAAACCCTATTTCCTTTTAAAAAAATTCAAGACGACAACAAAAAGGCAAACTTGTAGCATATAAAAGCTGATAGTAAGAAAATGAAACTTTATGACCAATCATAGTTTGGTCAGTTAGGAGACAGTTACCATCAGCACGGAGATCAATTTCTGCCATAGAAACTACTTCTTCTGGTTGGAATTCAGAAACTGTGACACCAAAATAAGCAAATAGGATAGAGACTAAAACCTAGTGCTTCCAGAGCTACTGGGAATGTAAACTGTAAGAAGAGATGCAATTTTAAACTCAATTTCCTCATCTGTGAGATGATAGAGTATGAAAATTCATTGTGTAGATTTTCATATATTCACACACACAATGGATTTTAATCTAAATAATAACAATCTTGAAATCTTGATCTTGTTTTCTTGTTCAACATATTGATATTTAGTTTATTTAAATAATGCATGAATGAGATAATTCCAATTAAAAATGGTGAGTTTACATGTTCTTCGTTTCTCTCCAACAAAAAAGGATTCAGAGAAACGACTACATCTTCAAAGAAGCACTGCAATAACATTGACCTTTTCTGTTCTCTAAGCAACAGAAAGGAACAGAAAAGAAAAAACAGAAACAGGCCCATCTTTATTAAAACAAGTAAATAAGGCGGTCGTGATCGCTCATGCTTGTAATCCCAGCATTTTGATAGGCTGAGGCGGGCAGATCGCTGGAGCCCAGGAGTTTGAGACCAGCCTGGGCAACAAGATCTTTACCAAATATATATGTATGTGTATATATATATATAACTCCATACATGGTGGCACTCACCTGTAGTCCCAGCTACTAGGGAGGCTGAGATGGGATGATAATCTGATCCCCTGGAGTTCCAGGCTGCAGTGAGCCTCTATCCGGCTATTGCCCTCCAACCAGGATGGCAGAGTAAGATAGTCTGAAAAAAAGAAGCAAACAGGAAATAGCCCAATTCCCAGGCAACAAAGCTGTGGTGTATGTTTTTCTATGACAGTACAGTAAAATGTAGAGTAAAGGAAAAATAAATAAAAGAACTCTAAAAGCATACATACATCTCTTCAGGCTTTGTTCATAAAGTGCACCCCCACCGCGATTTGGCTCCTAAATAGAGGTGTAAGAATGTGATTAGGTTTTGAAGGAGAGAAATATTACTGAGGTAGACTTGGTTCTACTCCATTAAATTTCAAAAAGAGGTCAAACCGAAGGGGGACAACACGTTTAAGTAGCACTGGCAAAGAGCTTCTTGGGTAGAGTGATTTTCATAAGGTGGATAACTCATTGAGATGGCAAAGAACTTATGACGTAATTGCTTTGGTTCTAAAGGCATAGGAAATCAAAGATCTTTAAGCCGTCTTGATGAGCAGGGTGGTTATTGGAACTCTTTTATGGGCGAGCTATTAGTTTTCATTAAAAAAAAAAAACAGATACGTATTGTATTTCTCAGAAAGCATTTTCGGTAGCAAGAAGCTAAGTTATTTGTTTCTTGGTCTTTTTTAATTTTTTGTAACACAGTATCAGAAAATTTTGCTTAATTTCCATTCTCAGTGCTAACAGAATTTTGCTATTTTGGGTAAGTTGATATATATATTTTTTTCTAAACTGCAGCTTATAGACGTTCCCATAAGTTATATAGGGTGAAGCAATGAAATAAGGTAATTTCAAGATTTCATCACAGATAGACTATAATTAGAGGATTTTTCTGTGAGCCACAGACCCATAAATGTCAACAATCAGGGGGAGAAATGCTGTAGTGCAAAGGAGTCAGTGAAGGGGATCTCTATAAAAGCAACACCAAGTGTAAATAACAGCCTGCCTCACGCTTAATAGTATATAAATGATTTTTACATGCAAAATTAAGAAAGAATCAAAAAAAGAATGAATACAAGGTCTCTTTGAAGACAGAGAGAAAAAGATCAAGAAAATACATCAAGGAAATGAAAAAAAAACTGACATGAATTCTCAAAGGAAGTAAAAGGGATCCCCAGGATGGCCAAATGAGAGGCAGCTCCGGAAAGCAGCTCCCGGCGAGAGAGATGCAGAAACTGAGTGGTCTCCCACAATCCAAACGAGGTACCGGGTTCATTTTGTGCGTCTGGTTAGACAGTAGGTATAAACCAAATAGGGCAAGTTGAGGCAAGGCAGGGCACTGCCCCACCCAGGAAGTGCGTGCAACCGACCAGAGGACCGGGGATCTCCCCCTCTGGGACTTCAGTTGGGATACAGTGCTCCACCCAAGCTCTCTACAGCCCACAGAACAGGAGATCTTCAGCCTCAGGGAGCTGCCGGAGCAAGGCAGAACAGCAACTTCTCCCACGCTGGGGCTATCAGCAGGTGAAAGCCAGAAAGCCAACTGGAGGAATGACCCTCCCCCCCAGAGGGAAGGGGAATTGAAAACAGGGTAACAGCCCACACAGCAGGACAGGTCCCCCGACTCCCCCTCGACAAAGCCCAGCAGACTGAAAAAAACTCTCACGCCAGAGTTTCGCACCTAGAAAGCGACCAGGAACGATCCAGCTCCGCGCGGGGAGGGGCAGCCACCATTGCAGAAGCCGGCCTAACTTTCCTGAGTAAATAAAAGAGACAGCAACTCCACTGAATCTGTGGCAGCCCAGCAGCGCCTCTGCAGGCAGACAAAGGAAAGGCCGCCTCCCCAAGCAGCTACCTGAGATCAAAACTGTATAAATCCAATGAGATGGAGAAAAAACAGTGCAAAAAGAATGAAACCATCAAAAACCAGAACGCCTCTCCCCCACCACGAGATCACAACTCCTCACAAGCGAGGGAACAAAGCTAGACGGAGAATGAATTTGATGAATTGACAGAAGCAGGCTTCAGAAGGTGGGTAATAAACTTCTTTGAGAAAATAGTTTCTATAGAATCGGAGGAATTTGTCAGATGTTTTTACAGAGATCAAGGAAGAAATACCAGATGTCAAAGACAAAATCATTAGATATCCAAGTGAAATAACTACATGAGCAAATTTCACGAAAACATGAAAACATAAAAGCCATGTTAGAATTAACAGAAAAATCCAATAAACATGAATTAATAGTGTGAAAAAAAAAAACAACAAGCATTAAATACAGAAAGACGACAGGTGCGTAAGGTAACATGAGACTGATATATTAAAAATGAATATTTCTTAAAAAGTGAACAACACATAGAATATATTTTAAAATATCAAAGATACAGATTTTAGTATACAGTAATACCTGTATTAGAGATTGAAAGAGAATATTGTGATCTAAAAAAAAATGATTCATAGTTTTAAAAACATTTGAAAATCAAGACAGAAGAAAGTCATGAATAGGGGTGGGGGAATAGAGATTAGTCTCAGACTTTTCATAGCAATTCTTTATAACAGTGCACATTGTCAAAATGTCTAAAAATTTGGAAATGAATGTATGGTAAATACTTACATATCAATAAAGTTGTCCTTTCGTTATAAACATAGAAAGCAAACAAGTTAACATTTTCAACATATTAAAAAAAGAGTACTCATTAATTTTCGTTGAAATTAAATATAAACTTTATTGCTGAGTAAGAAAATTCAGCAAACCAAAAAATAACTAAAAAGACTTAGAAATGGGAAAGGTTTGGGAAAAGAAAACTGATTGTGAATAATGTGCTTAATTGTAAAACTAAGGCTATTCACCTTGTGGAATTATAAAATATAAATAACATAAACATTATAAAGAATAATTATACAATATAAACTGTATATATAGATTATATACATAATACATACAATACATACAAAATGCATATAATATATGCTTATATTACATATTTAAAATTATGATGCAGGAAAGGACTGTTGGAGAAAGTATGATGATGCTAACTTATCTTGACTGTTTTTTATAGAAACTTACTAATATGTGTCTACCTTTTAAAAATATATACAAAAAGTATAATTTAAAATCTCTATTTAATAACTTTATTTTGTAATTATGTTTATTGTTTAAAATATTTAAAAATTACTAGATTACTTTTTCTCTTGAAACTTCAAACACAAATAGCAGAAAAATCAAAAAATAAAAAGTATGCTGTTTTATCAAATAACAGCCTATATAACATATTTTATATAAATGACCTATATATAATGTTACACTACTATAATGTAATACGTATATGTACTAATATCTATACTATAAACTTCTATTTATATTATAAATACTCTGTATTTTAATACTATACACAAACCATATGCTACTATATTTAATACTATACTATCATATAATGGAAATACAAGATAAAAATAAGAAATATAAACTTTGTTTCTCAACCAAATTCAAGACACTTTGTAAGGGATAATAGTAGTCATTTAGTCCGTCTCTAAAAAAACTGAGATTCCCAGGAATTTAACCAAGTCAATGCTGTCTGTTTCATATTATCAACTAAAGAAAAATATGTGCCCTTTAAAGAAGTTTTAAGTTTAAGAGATCAAAAGAAGTTAGAAATAGCCAAATTAAGTCTGCAAGCTGGATGCATGATGATTTCTCTTAAAATTCGACAAATTTGCCCCCTGTTTGATGAGAGGAATGAGCAAAAGCATTGTCATGGTGGAAAAGAACTCTACGTTGAAGATTTCCAGGAGTTTTTCTTATAAAGTTTTGGTTAACTTTCTCAAAACATTCTCATAATAAGCAGATGTTATCATTCTTTGGCCTTCTAAAAAGTCACCAAGCAAGGTGCTTTGAGCATCTCAAAAAGCTGTTGCCATGATCCTTGCTCTTGACCAGACTGCTTTTGCTTGGCTGAATAACTTTCACCACTTGGTACCCATTGCTTTGCTTGTGCTTTGTGTTCAGGATGCTAAGACCATGTTCCATCTCTTGTCAAAATTCTTTGAAGATATGCTTCAGGAACTTGATCCTACTTGTTTAAAATTTAAAACAAATCTTTTCTGCAGCTATCTGAAAGATGTGGTTTTGGTACGTATCCAGTGGAATATCTGCTTTCCTTTAATATGTCACTAAAATTTATGTAAGATGACCAAAGTGAGATGTCTATGGTACTGGATATTGTTTGTGTTGCTGATTAATCATCAATCTTCTTTAATTAGGGCATGGACAAGATTAACTTTTTCTTCCCAAAATAGATACGTATGGTCTGCTGATATCAGCTTTATCTTCACAATGGTCTCATTCCTACTTAAATCAAGTTATCCATTTGTAGACTGCTAATTTCTTCAGGTTATTGTTTCCACAACTTTTTGTAAAGCATAAATGAATTCACCGTTATTTCACTCAAGCTTTACCGTAAATTTGATGTTGTTCTTGCTTAAATTTTAGCATAATTCATGTTGTTCTGATAGGGGTTCTTTTCAAACTGATGTGTTATCTTTCTTAGCGCCTCAAACTAGACTCTGGTCAGACATGCTATAACAAGTTAGTGCGGGTTTATTTTGGTGCAAAAGAAGATTTTAAACTCATGCATAGTTTTTATCATAATATGCATTTTTCCGCGAATGTTTTCAAAACAACTATGATAAATTTATATTCATGCTACCCACATTTTGAAATTTCTCCTTTTTTTTCTCTGTGACCAAATTAGAACATGGTGGTATTTTTATAGCCTCTATGTAACATATAGATTACACATTTTGGGAGAATTTGTAAATGCTCTCTTCTCCCCCACACCCACACAATATGACTACCTTTGTTTTTCATGATGCATAGTAGACATTATCTTCTCCAAGAAACTTGTTTTGAACACTCGGGATGTATTAAGTTTGTATTTATTTGTTTTCATACAATTCTGTGTATATTTTATTAGATACTTTTCTGTCTTACAAATCTGAAAGGATATCAAAATTCATCTCCAAAGTCCTAATATCTAGAAAGGTGTCTTGGTTACATTAGAAATTTGAAAAAAGGGCTGTTTTGTTTCTTTGTTTAAATAGTTATTGTTCTAAAATAATTCATATTTATTATAAAATTAAAGCAATGGACAATCATTTCAAAATAATCTTGGTTAAAGGGGGTGCACATGATCACAGACATCTGCAGATATATTTCTATGGCCAGATTATGTAAGTTAAAAAGGCAGACAGCATGGTTTCATACCACGTGGGGTAGAGACCAGTAGCTATTAATCTAACACTTGTTCTTCTTTCTGGTCACTTGGCAAAACTACATATTCCAGCCTCACATGCAGTTACATATGGGCATGCAACTAAAATGTGTGTAGAAATAATGTGCATTATTTCTGTTTAAAGCCTTTAGCAACACAGTGTGGTACTTTCATGTTTTATTTACCCTTATTTCAGGAAATAGAAACTATAGTGTATAAATTTTAAAATCCTTATATAATTCCATATTAAATAATTTTTTAAATAATTTTTTATTTTTTATTGAAAAGTAACAATTGTATATATTTATGGAGTCCAATGTGATGTTTCAATACATGTATGAATGGTATAATGAGCAAATCAGGCTAATCAGTATATCCATCTTCACATATAATTATCATTCCATTGTTGTGAGAACATTAAAATCTACTCCTTTAGCAATTTTGAAATATACAATACATTATTATTAATAACTATAGAGATGTCTGCTATACCATATTACTTGCAGCATTGTTCATAATAACCAAAATGTTATTCTGAGAACTTAACTTTTCAGAATCAACAAATGAATGGATTTTTTAAGATGTATACATATACAATGAAATACTAGTCAGCCTTTCCAAAGAATGAAATTCTGTCATTTTTGACAGCATGGATGAATCTAGAGGTCATTATGCTAAGTGAAATAAGTTTGGCACAGAAAAACAAATATTGCATGATCTCACTAACATGTAGAATGTAAAAAAGTCAAACTTACATAAGTAGAGAATAGAATGGTAGTTACCAGCGGATAGCAGGAGGATGGGAAGAAAGAAATGTTGGTCAAAGGGTACAACATTTTAATTAGAATGGAGGAATCATTCCGGTGATCTCTTTCAAAGCAAGGTGACTATCGCTAATAATAAAATTTATATAATTTATCTTAAATATTTTAAAATTTAAGAGTCTTTAAAAATCAAAGTTTAGAAATATCTACCATCTTGTTGTAGTAATTCATTAATTAAAATTCTTCCATACCTTTTCTGTGACATATTCAAGCAGATAGATGTAACCCATCTATAATTTCCTCAGGTTGACAGTTTTCAGTCAGGTATCAAGGTGGATATAAACACTGCTGATTGTGCTTTCACAATAAATGTAATCAAATCAAGCACAATATAACTTTGCAATTTTGTTACATAATTGTTGGGATGGGAGAAGACCAGGTGATGACTGAGAAGGGTGACATGACTCAGGTCTTTGTATTTCACTCAAAATTTCCGATTGAACTTGTTTTATTCAAGTCTTTGTGCCTGAACCCCAGTCTCAGGGCCGTTATTCTTGTACTCTCATCATGTGGATGATATTCTTCATTTCACAGGGAACCTGATACTACTATCAAAGTATTTTTATCAGCAACGCCAACATCTTTCCATACAAAGTGATAATTTTTGCATAGAGGAATGAATGATATACTAAGTTAAATGTCAAAGAGAGCTAAAAGATATTATCTTAAGGGTGTTGTATAATCTTTTACCCTTACAAAATAGTAAAAGTCATAGAATATTGTAAGAAAAGGATATCGTAAATCTTTTCTATAATTCACAGCATATCAAATTTTCTCTGTGTATTTGAGAAGTCTACAAAACAAACAAATGTTAATTTTCCAGAAAGACTGCTTAGCACACTTCAACAAGCCTCTCTACTTCTCAAACAGATCCTATGAACATAGGATATTTCTCTCATCTTAAATTCTTTTTTTTTACATATTTATCACTCCCCCAAAAATTGCATAGTGAAGTGATAGTTTCTCTCAGTACCTATACTTTTATGTTTTAAAAATAAACGTACCTTAAATTTATTCCACTATTCACAATAAAAAAAAGAAGTTAAAAAAGACAGGTAAGTTATAAAGGTGTTTTTATATTATCTGAAACTCTTTTTATGCTAATATCCGTGACTTACTTGATTGATGGTAATTGAAGGCTTTACTATCTTCTCATCTTTTACCTCTATTAATGAGATTGGCATATTCTGATTAGTACAAGCTGCTAGGATACTCATGTATAGGAAAAGAGGTACAGATATGCTGTTGGATTCAGTTTGCCAGTATTTTATCGAAGATTTTCGCATCAATGTTCATCATGGATATTGGCCTGAAATTTTATTTTTTAGTTGTGTCTATGCCACATTTTGGTAGCAGGATGATGTTGGTCTCATAAAAAGAATTAGGGAGGATTCCCTCTTTTTGTATTGTTTAGAATAGTTTCAGAAGAAATGGTACCATCTCTTCTTTGTACCTCTGCTAGAATTCGGCTGTGAACCCATCTGGTCCTGGGCTTTTTCTGTTTTGTAGGCTAGTAATTGCTGCCTAAACTTCAGACCTTGTTATTGTTGTGTTCAGGGATTCAACTTCTTCTAGGTTTAGTCTTGGGAGGGTGTAAGTGTCCAGGAAGGTATCCATTTCTTCTAGATTTACTGGATTATGTGCATAAAAGTGTTTGTAGTCATCTCTGATGGTAGTTTGTATTTCTGTGGAATCAGTGGTGATATCCTCTTTACCATTTTTTATTTCATGTATTTGATTCTTCTCTCTTTTCTTTTTTATTAGTCTGGCTAGCAGTCTATCTATTTTGCTTATCTTTTCAAAGAACCAGCTCCTGGATTCATTAATTTTTTGAAGGGTTTTTTGAGTCTCTATCTCCTTCAGTTCTGCTGTGATCTTAGTTATTTCTTGTCTTATGCTAGTTTTTCAATTTTTTTGATCTTGCTCCTCTAGTTCTTTTAATTTTGACATTAGGGTGTTGATGTCAGATCTTTCCTCGCTTCTCTTAGCTTCATCCCGGGGATGCAAGGCTGGTTCAACATACTCAAATCTATAAACATAATCCATCACATAAACAGAATGAAAGATGAAAACCACATGATTATCTCAATAGATGCAGAGAAGGCCTTCTACAAAATTCAACAGCCCTTTATGCTAAAACCTCTCAATAAACTAGGTATCAATGGAACATATCTTAAAATAATAAAAGCTATTTATGACAAACCCATGGCCAATATCATACTGAATGGGCAAAAACTGGAAGTATGCCCTTTGAAAACTGGCACAAGACAAGGGTGCCTACTCTTACCAATCCTATTCACCATAGTATTGGAAGTTCTGACCAGAACTATCAGGCAAGGAAAAGAAATAAAGCATATTCAATTAGGAAAAGAGGAAGTCAAATTGTCTTTATTTGCAGATGACATGATTGTATATTTCATCTCAGCCCAAAATCTCCTTAAGATGATCAGCAACTTCAGCAAAGTCTCAGGATACAAAATCAATGTGCAAAAATCACCAGCATTCCTATACACCAATAACAGACAAACAGAGAGCCATATCATGAGCAAACTCCCATTCACAATTGCTACAAAGAGAATAAAATACCTAGGAATACAACTAACAAAGGATGTAAGGGACCTCTTCAAGAAGAACTACAAACCACTTCTCAAGGAAATAAGAGAGGACACAAACAGATGGAAAAACTTTCCATGCTCATGGTTAGGAAGAATCAATATTGTGAAAATGGCCATATGGCCCAAAGTAATTTATAGATTCAATGCTATCCCCCATCAAACTACCTTTGACCTTCTTCACAGAACTGGAAAGAAAAACCACCTTAAACTTCATATGGAACCAAAAAAGAGCCCACATAGCGAAAACAATCCTAAGCAAAATGAACAAAGCTGGAGGCATCACACTACCTGACTTCAAGCTATACTATAAGGCTACAGTAATCAAAACAGCATGGTACTGGTACCAAAACAGAGATATAGAACAATGGAACAGAACAGAGCCTCGAAAGTAACACCACACACCTACAATCATCTAATATTTGACAAACCTGACAAAAGCAAGCAATGGGGAAAGGATTCCCTATTTAATAAATGGTGTTGGGAAAACTGGCTAGCCATGTGCAGAAAGCTGAAACTGTACACCTTCCTTACACCTTATACAAAAATTAACTCCAGATGGATTAAAGATTTAAACATAAGACCTAACACCATAAAAACCCTAGAAGAAAACCTAGGCAATACCATTCAGGACACAGGCATAGGCCAGGACTTCATGACTAAAACACCAACAGCAATGGCAACAAAAGCCAAAATAGACAAATGGGATCTAACTAAGCTTAAGAGCTTCTGCACAGCAAAAGAAACTATCATTAGAGTGAGCTGGCAACCAACAGAATGGGAAAAAAAAATTTGCAAGCTACCCATCTGACAAACAACTAATATCCAGCATCTACAAATAACTAAAACAAATTTACAGTAAAAAACAACCCCATCAAAAAGTGGACAAAGGATACGAACAGACACTTTTCAAAAGAAGACATTTAGGCAGCCAACAAACATATGAAAAATAGCTCATCATCACTGGTCATTAGATGATGAGTTTTTTTAATGATTGCCATTCTAACTGGTATCTAAACCACATTGAGATACTATCTCACGCCAGTTAGAATGGTGATCATTAAAAATCTGGAGACACATTGTTGGTGTAAGTGTAAATTAGTGCAACCATTGTGGAAGACAGTGTGGCTATTCCTCAAGGATCTAGAAATAGAAATATCATTTGACCTAGCAATCCCATTAGTGGGTATATACTCAAAGGAGTATAAATTAATGCTTAGTCTAAGCCATAAAATGAGGTTATAATGTTGATAAATATATTTGCAATACCAAAGCATTGCATGTACAGAATGAAATTTCCTCAAAAAGATTGATTATACTCATAATTCAGAGCCTGTGCAAACCTAGTTCTCTTTGTGTGGAACATTCTTTTTCCACTTATCCACATAAGCTAATCTAAAACTTCCTTTGTGTCTCTGCTTCTGTTTATTAGACTAGTGTAGTTTGTGCTGTGGTAATAATGAAACTCCAAATTTTATAGCCTTAGTCTAATAATGATATTTGACTTGTCCAATCACATTTTGTTTCTAGTGTTTATCATCTATTCCATTATAACTTAACTGGGAATGAAAATAAAGGAGAGCAATAAATTAGTTAGCATCATTGGTTCTACTGCAATCCTGTTAGTGCATCAAATTTCCCATCATTTCTTTTCTCTCACATTTAGAACTTATTCCCAATGGAAATAAACAAAAATTCCATCCAGGGACTGAATCCGTGGTGAAGCCTGGGATTTAATTGTGGTGTGTGGTAAACTCTACATCCAGTCCAGTTGGGTTTCTTATAAACTGAAAAAGAAAAATGTTCTATTTCTCCATTCCAAATAATACAGAATTTAGAAATAGAGACAGAAATAACAAATATTTGAAAAGGAAATGATATGATTGGAAGATATCCAACAATTTGCAATTATGAGAGTTCTACCCTTGGAATACTAAATACGTCTTAACAAGGCATTGATTTTTCTCCCTAGAGAACTGTCATTTCTAATGTGGCCCTTTGAACTGTTTTCTGGGAGATTCCTTTTTTCCTCCCCATTTATCCTGTTTGGTTTATATAAAGTCTGCTTTGGTACTTCTTTGCTTTCCTTGAGAGACACGCAGTTTTCTCAGTCCTCTCTCTGCCTTAGAGAAATTGAGGTCAAACTGAGGGAACAAATCAGCCATTTTTTTTTTTCTGAGCTAATATTTTTCTTGTAATTCTTTGCCAAATGCCATCAATAGAAATTGCGTTAGTTTGCTATGGCTGTCATAACAAAACAGCACAGATTGGGTGGCTTAAACAACAGACATTTATTTTCCAACAGTTGTTGAGCCCAGAAATCCAGGATCAATAGCAAGGTTACTTTCTCCCTAGGCCTCTCTCCTTTTTTGCAGATGGTTGGATTCTCTATTTCCTCACATGACCCTTTCTCTGTGAGTGTGCATCTCTGGTGTCTCTTCTCATAAAGACACCTGTCGTACTGGATTAGGGCCCATCCTAAGATGTCATTTAAGCTTAGTCATCTCTTTAACCTTGGTTATCACATATAGTTATATCAGGGGTTAGTGCTTCAATATAAATTTTTGGGGGTGGGTCGGCCAGTCAGTTCTGACCATAACAGCAAGAAGTGTGTACTATTTATTATCAGTGTTCCAATCTATTTCTCTAGAAATAGAATTTTATAGAATGCATGATCTGCCTTCCAAGGAACCTCAGAAGAAAATTAGCTAAGTATTTTGTACTATGTACATAGATAATTATCTTTTTAACTTCTTATAATTATGAATCTTCATTAACTACTGGTTAGCCTTTAAGATGCCTTCCTATTTTAATTCACAATTTCTGTATTGATCAGTATTGGCTAGTGATGCTATGGTAACATATTGACACCCAAATATTAGTGCATTAACACATTAGTGGATTAGTGAATTACATACTTAAATTATTTTACATGATACTTGTTATTTGGGAGTTGGAGCCTGTTGGGAGTGATGGTATCTCTAATACAGTCATTCAGGAATAGACGCTTATGGAGGACCAATCAAGTTACAGTCACAGAGTATAAAATATGTATCTTCTTCAGCTGGCATGGCAGAGCAAGGAAGATGTTAAAGAATCCTGAGCAAACTTATAGTACAGCAGCCTAATATAAGAAAGTTAACATAATTTTCACTCATATCTTATTAGCCAAAAATAGTCATGTTCCTCAACTAAGAAAAATACAAGATCAGAAATCAATATTGGTAGAGAACTGCTAATAAAAATTATCAGAAACATGGAAATCAAAAGAGAGTACTTCATGTCCTTTCAAGGTGATATTGGACATTGCAGTTTAAGAAGCTCACCTGTATTTGGTTTAAAAGTTTTATTCTGACATGTCTTATTTTCAATGTGATTATAAAAGATCGTATTCTCAAAATAATTTTAGAATCAACTTTACCATCTTCCTTTTCCCTTCTCTGATCAGTAGGTTGAATAAAATCATTGACACATGTTAATTATATATTTTGTGAGAGTCATATTTTTTAACTTTATTACCAAAATACAACATTTACTATTGCTGCTGAAATATTATCTGATCAGAAGTACAATAAACATTTTATGTCTCTCCATAAATCTTTTGTCACCTGACATATCAGAATTTTATTTATTTATAATTAATCAGTCATCTTTTACTATAATAGATACACAGTAAAGAGTAGTAATTATGTTTTCTAAAATTGTACATACCTAGATTAGAAGAGTGTCTTTCCATATAGTTGATACTCAATAAATATTTATAGAATTAATTAAGAAAATCATTCTGTAACTTAGAAAATAAGCCTTTATATTAAGCTTTGCTGCATGAATATTTGGTCTAATTTAGCAACTACTAACAGCAGGGCTAAATTTCAGTGACATCTTCTTTAAGATCTAGAAAGTTAAATTTTTGAAAGTCAAGCAAATGAGAACAAATGTTATCCATGTTCAATAGATTACACAGACAAGTATTCTACAATAATATCTCATATAGCATACACACAGTACAAAAGTACTCTGAAGTTGATGTCTGAGGATTAGCTTAACTAGTTGGTTGCCCTTTTCAAATTTTTTCAATGTGTTTTTTCATGTTCCATGGTTATTTTCCAAAAATGCATATATTGATATTCTATATTCTTATATGTTTCATTAGTGTGTATCCAGATTTTTAACTGAGAAGAGAAAATAAAATTTATTGTAATGATAAAGAGCTCCTTATATAGTTGACCTTAATGTGAGGTACTAATTTATAACTTCATATCAGCTCTACAAAATGAATTCTATAGGACAATATTTTATTTACACAAACAGGCAGTCACAACTCATTTCTCTAGTGCCTTAACTTCTCCTTCTGCCACAATAAATCTTCATGTTCTACAGGGATTCGTTTTTTTCTTGCTCTTCCTCATTTATGTCAATGTGCTTCAAATTCATGTCAACTTGTTTAGAGGCTTATTTTGAGGATGACACGTTTCTTATTTTTGCCGAGAAGAAAGTAAGATGGATTAATACAGCCCTGCATTCAAGATTAATGCAGTCACATGGCAAAGACTGGGTAGGGGTGCAACCCAGCTTTTCAGTAACCACTTACCATGAAACTTGGACACCATAATATTCACATTAATATTTCCAGGCAGCATAATATCCATGGGACCTCATGAATTTAAAATTTGCTCAGCTATTTCAAGGAATTGATATTTTGTATTTATCTTCCTAACTTTCTTAATAATTATATTTCATGGTTAACAGAATAACCACTATGATGATCTATTAGCACAAAGATTTCCATTTTCACCTATGGCACCTAAAGTAAATGTTTAAAATTCTAGAAACCTTACATTATGTAATGGGATTCCCATAGGTAAAATAAAATTGTTTGGAAAGTTCACTATTTAAACACATTGAACCTGGCTATTTTTATTTTTAAGAAAAAAAATATGTATTAGAAAGTAACTTGCAAAGAGTGACTACTAAATTGAATTTAATTCATATGTAATGACAAGTATAAAATTAATGTAATAATTATTAAAATTTATCACATTTATTATATGCAAACATTCTACATACTACTTGGGATAAATGTCTGAGATTCTTTTCACAGAATATAATATCAGTCATAATCCAAAACATACCTACATAACCAGTTTGCTCCCCAACCAATAGTCTTATATCCATCCATTTACCTTCCTGTATTACTCTTTAGAGTCTCCTAAGTGTCCTCTGTTCTTTCATATCAAAGAGCTCTATATAATATTGCTCTCTAAATAGCATGCCCTGCATTCCTCTGCATTCCATCTTATTAACATCTATTTGAATTTCAGAACTTAGAAATTATTTCTTCTGGAAAACTTTCATTATGAATCTTCAGTAGCTACTGGTTAACCATTAAGATGGCACCTGATATGGTTAGGCTGTGTCCAGACCCAAATCTCATCTTGAACTGTAGTTTCCGTAATCCCTACGTGTTGTGGGAGGGACCCAGTGGGAGGTAATTTTATCATGGGGGAGGTTACCCTCATGATGTTCCTCTGAGACTGAGTGACTTCTACAAGATCTGATGGCTTTAGAAGGAGCTTTTCCCTCTTTGGCTCAGCACTTCCTGCTGTCATGTGAAGGATGTGTTTGCTTCCCCTTCCATCATGATTGTAAGTTTCCTGAGCCCTCCCTAGCCCTGCTATATTGTGAATCAATTAAACCTCTTTTCTTTACAATTACGCAGTCTCAGGTATGTCTTTATAAGCAGTGAGAGAATGGACTAATACACCATCCTATTATAAGTCACAATTTCTGTATTGATCAATATAGGTTAGTTATGCTGTGGTAGCAGATTGATACCCAAATGTAAGAGAATTAACACCAGAAAGATATATACTTAATTTATTTTATTTTATTTTTTTTTTTTTGAGACAGAGTCTCGCTCTGTTGCCCAGGCTGGAGTGCAATGGCATGCTCTCTGCTCACTGCAACCTCCGCCTCCTGAGTTCAAGTAATTCTCCTGCCTCAGCCTCCCAGGTAGCTGGGATTACAGGTGCGCGCCACCATACCCGGCTAATTTTTGTATTTTTAAGTAGAGATGGGATTTCACCATGTCGGTCAGGCTAGTCTTGAACCCCTGACCTCTTGATCCTCCCACCTCAGACTCCCAAAGTGCTGGGATTACAGGCGTGAGCCACCGCACCCGGCTTATTTTACATGATAATTGTTATTTCATAGTTGGAGCCTGAAGGGAATGACAATGTCTCTAATACACAGTCACTCAGCAATACAGGCTCATGGAGGAATGACAAATTTACAAACATACAGTAAAAAATACTTATCTTCCTCAGATGACCAGACTATTAGGTATTCTTCCTCTGTGCTTCTTCATCATAATGTACATATCTTTATGATCAATATTATCATATAACATTTTAATTTGTTTGCCTGATTCTCCCACCCTATTCAGACTCTGCTGTTCTTAAAGGCAGTGACTGTATTTAATTCATCTCTGTAGTTCAGTACTTCAAGGACTCATGTTTTTAAACTTTTAAGTGAAAAGTAGATGTTTATAAGGGTCTATGAAAAAGTTCAGCACAATTCACCAAAAGAATTCACCAAAATTGATGACAAAAAGTAATAGAACTCTGTGAAATATTTTCCATCACATTGATTAAAAAATACTTGCCCATATTTGGTAAAAATACAATAACCATGGATATGAGGAACCATTTCTTGCAATGAAATTTAAAGGATGTTTAAATGAAAGCAGATGACAGAAAAAAACTGATGGTGAAGAGTATGTGATGTGTAAAATGACGTCTTACTTTTTTACTGGAGCCAGATTTTTTTACTATTTTGACCTGGTTTGTGGGAGGAGCCTCCCTCATGAGCAAAAGAATTGAGTAGCAATAAAATTGAACGTTAAGCTCTGATTTTTTTTAGCTTTCCTGCTTGTCTAATAAACTAAGTCCTCGAGTTTACTAAATTGTCTTGAGATTCATAATTGATATTTGAGAATCAGCGGAACTTTAAAATGCCTGCCACAGCTGAGACATTTTAAAATGCTCAAAGATAATCTGATTCAATAAACTAAATGATAATTGAAATGATGAATTTTGTTCCTGCCTTCAAAGAAGAAACAAAATACCTACAATGATTTGTCTACTACATGACTGTTTCCCTTTTTATGAACACTCATACTATGCTAATTATTAACACTATAGTATTTCATATAATTTGAATCCTTTAAGCCTATTTTAATTCAAATATAGCCATTTATTAACTTGATAGAAAAAGCATTCATCATTTTTCATGTAAATTGTTCTTTTCTTCCCACTAATCTAGTCCAAGCAAATCATTATACGTGAAGGTTACATTGCCAAGGCTGGGTTTCAGGGAGTGAAAACATTTTCTTCATACTGTGAGGGATGTGAAGTGTCTCTGTGAAGACAGATCATGACTGAATAATAAAAATAACGAGATAAGTGCTGACCAGGATGACATTAACATTCCCCTGAGCTTGACTAAGCTGTAGAGAGGTTTCTCCCTGACTGTAGGCCACTGACCTCCCTTTTCTAATAGCATTTACTTTAGAAAACTTGCACTGTAATTTTTTTCTCTATCCCTTTGAGATGTAAATGTTTTCCCAGCATCATGCCAGTTTTACACCTCAAGAATATCTTTCTCAAGGAGCTGGGAGCCAGCTCTTCAAAATGTAATCATCAAGAAAGACAGTGCCCCTATCTCCCAGTCTCTCTGGAAGGGTAGAGGCCTACCTTTGATAAGTACCCATCGGCAAAGACACATTGCCCTCCCCATGAATCCTCCAGTATTTTTCCATTAGCTTACTGCAGCCTTTAAAAATCCTTCTGCTTTTTGCTTCTGTGGAGTTAAGGTCAATCCCTCTACTCCACTGTAATAATCTTGAATGAAGTCTACTTTACCTTTTAAATTTGTATAGTGCAATTTTTCTTTCCCAGTGATGATTTTTAGATTATATCTGCGCAAACTGTCAAATGCTCAACTTTCTAACGTAATCATAAATATAAGAATATCCTTTTTTGGTTATTTCACTGAAACACAGGCTACAATCATACTAATCAATTACATGCTAACACTATATATATGATAAAAAATGCTCATTAGTATAAATTAATATTATTTCTGCTTCCTTAGAAGAAATACATTTTCCAATTAATGATGATTTGTCTTAATATTTTTCAACTTTCTGATGGGCTCATTGGGATGTAACCCTAATGTAAGTCAAAGAGCCTGAGGACTTAATGATGATTCAACTTATGATGTACTGATTTTACCAAGGGTTTATCCAGGCATTAAATGCATTTTTGATTTACAATATTTTTTAATTTATGATAGGATTACCAGGACATACCCCCATCAGAAGTTGAAGAGTACCTGTATTATAATCTAATATTTCTTTAACACAGCATTTGATAATACTGGACACCATCTATATTGTTCATAGTGTAAGTACATGGAAGATAATAATAAAAATATTTAAAAGGTTACAAAATTAAAACTTCTATCAAACATGCATCAAACATATATGGAAGGAAAGTAATTAACATTTATTTAAAATGTATTAAACCAGGTTCTAGTTTGTATTATCTCATGTAATCTTCTCAATTACACTTTACTTATATAAATTGATATCAAAATGTTTGACAAAACATTAAACATCTTATATCATTTAAGATAGGCTAGGATGTGCTAGCATATTTAAAATAATCCATAATCTCATCAGGTCATCACATTAAATGTTTATTTCTTCTTCACACACAGGCCTCACACATATAGATAGCCCTGTGTTTCTAAGACTGCTAATGGAAGGAAAGAGAGTGAAAAACCAAGAACTGGCTCCTAAATGCCTCCCGGCAGAAGGATGCATATCTATCTATTCTGCTTAAACTTCACAGGCCAAATAAACCACGTGGCCACATTTAAGTTCACTAATGTGAATCAATTTCATCCCTACTTGTTCCCAGAAGTGGTGAGCCACAATATCTGTAATCCATTTTCATATTTACAGTTACTTGCCTGGACTTAACTACTTTATTTTGTAAATATAGCAGTTGAGCTAGAAATTTAACATATTCATATAATTTTAAGTTCTAACACAAATTCAATCTGAATTTCTAAACTCTTTGCTAGATGCCAGGGATAACAATCCTGTATAGATTGTCATGGTTTCACATTTATATTTTTTTAGTTTGCTTGATTTGAAAGTAAACGTTAAAGAGAAAATTTAAATAGGAACTTAGCATAAGGACTTTTGAATTGGAAAGACAAATTTCATATCCTTGGTTATCATCTTTCCATTTATTTGGTTATTTTAATATTATATAGCTTATGACATTTTCCTTCAGTGAAACCACTGGCTTGTGATAATCTGAAGCTCACTTGTGATATTACTTATTATAATTATTTTCCATTTGCAATGTTTTCACTTTAGTATTGCTTGAAAAAATAACCTAACAGTAGTAGGTTGTAGATTTCATATTCCCCTTTCTCCTATGTTTTCTACATTTATTAGCTATTTTGTTGAAATAGAAATCTGTATCATTTCAGTGGCATATAATTTTGAGAAAAATCTATTTTTTATTCAGCATACTTTCATTTTAACTTCTCATGCAGAGATATCCTGGAAGGATATCAATATTCATCCAAAAGAAATTAAAATTACTAAAAGTAAAAAACTAGAAGTATCAGGACTCTGAAAAACCCCTCAGGAATTCACTCTCAAATATTTGCCAATATTTACAAATTGTTTTTCCAAAGAACATAGCCAGATTCTCTGTTGCAAATAAGTACATACACCCAAACAGTCAAGTCCAAGAGAAGATAGATGTCTCACTGACAAATTCTCTGCAATACTTCTATAGTTATTATTCAACTTACAGGTTTTTTTCATCCTCATATTGGCTCTTTCAAAAAGAACTGCAGCTCTCTGCCCCATACCACATCAGCTAGGGCTTTATTCGTATCCCTCTTCACTGGTTTTCTGCTTGTTTTTTGCTTTGGCACTGATGATTCTCTGACCTACAGCAATGTTCAAAAGTTTCTAGGTAAATGCATCTTTAAACCTTTATTGTCCTCAGGCAGATGCCCCTGCTCTCCTTCTAGTCATGATCAAACATCCTGAAAGTGCAGTCTGTGCACACTGCCTCACCTTCTTGCTTCTTCCCATGTGATGTCCATTAGATTTTTTTCTTCTCACCAAACTCTAATTAAACCCTATCTGTTTTAAAACCAAGATCACTAGCACTTTCTCTAGGACCACTAAATTGTCAAACACCATGTGTCTTTCACTGCCTACATCCTACCTGGGCAAGCTTGACAATTTGGATCAAGCAATTTAGGTTGTGGTTTTCAAATTTATTTCTGTTTCAAGGAAATAACCTCCTAACATTTTCTGCACAGGAGCATTCACTCATTGACAATGTTGTCGGGCTCCCATCATCAGTTAGTCTTTGTTATATTCTACTTTTTACACATTTTAACGACCGAATGTGTCATAGCATGTTTTTTTTTTTTCCTGTCAATATGTATTTATTTATTTTAATTTTTGTTGTTGGTTGGTTCATTTGTTTTTTGAAATGGAGTTTCACTCTTGTTGCCCAGGCTGGAGTGCAATGGCGCAATCCTGGCTCACTGCAACCTCAGCCTCCTGGGTTCAAACAATTCTCCTGCCTCAGGCTCCCGAGTAGCTGGAATTACAAGTGTTTGTCACCACACCTGGCTAATTTTTTGTATTTTCAGTAGAGATAGGATTTCACTATGTTGGCCAGACTGGTCTTGAACTCCTGACCTCAGGTGATCCACCCGCCTTCGCCTCCCAAAGTGTTGGGATTACATGCGTGAGCCACAGCGCCTGGCCCTCCTCTGTCAATAATTTAAAATGCAGATTTATCTTATTGCTTAGATATTTGTTCTTTCTTTCTGATATGCAAAAGTTTACTGTGTTTTTTCTTCTTCTGTTTTCTTCTTCACTAAAATAATATTATGTTACTACTTAATTATAGTCCTTACAGTAGTTATATTCATCTCAAAATCTTCAACCTTTTTTTGTAGTGGTAGGTTTTGTTGTGCTTCTCCTAAATTACGAAATGAAAACTTCATTTCTCTTAATATAGTTCCTTCAATTTGATATTTGCCATTAGATATAAATAGTGAATAGTATTTATTTTTATTCCAAAATGATACCTTTGTCTAAAAATGCCTCCTACAAATCAGGACATTATCATATAAAATAAAGTTATTTATCTGTGCATATGGAGTCACAGCATAGATGAGAAATTCTGGTATTTATCATGGTTTCTCAAATATGTTGCCCAGTTGCTTTACAGTGTTCTTTAACCCTCTCTGGGCTAGCAGGCTATCTTATGCTTCCTAGTTCCATGATTCCAAACATAAAGGCTTTAACATGGGTAAGTAAAGTATACATCCAATACATTAGTTTATGTGTTTTATCTTTTTCATTTCTCAGAAGCATGTTTTTCTAGTCTCTTGTCACTTTTCAATCTGGTAACAGTTTTTAGATGTTACTTTATGGCAGACAGATTAGACTAGGCTACATTCTTATAGCTGTTGCCTTTGGAAGGACCAAATTAACATTTATTAGAAATATTTTCAAAAAATAAATTATAGGACAAAAGCATTTATGGACATAGGAAAATGCCTTTGAAGAAGCAACAAAGTAATTCTATATTTTCAGTCTTTTGTTGGTAGACTATAAAGGGATTCTTCCAACTAGATATACAAAAATGGTGATGTTTTTAGATACTTTAGTATTCTGGCTGGTCTATTGGCTGAGTAGCAGAACTTGTGCAAGAGCAAAATCTTAAAGAAAAGTCTAGGTTGGGCTGCGAAAGAATCCTTGCAAAATGATTATACAGCAGCAGAAGATTTCAGACCTGGATGTGCCTAAAGGTTTGGTCAACACAGATGATAACATTAACATATGATTTGATAGTCATATGTATTTGCCTTATCTTCGATTGCACTTCACACTATTTCCCAGAACCTGATATGATCTAAGCCAAGGGTCCTCCCCCACAAAGTAGGATTTATATTTTAAGTGAATAAGATAGCGGTGGGAATTGTATTTAATTATAGAGGATGAAGAGATCTTCCATATTTGAGTTTTGGGACAGCTGATATTCCCAGTGCTGGTGTGCAACTTCTCAAAGCAGTTGATAGAATGTTACACTTACAATGTCTCCTCCTTTATTTGAAAGATCACTCTCACCCATTCCCCAAAAGCAAGAGGGAAGCAACTGGGGTACAGGATACTCCTGGTGCAAAATCCAGGTGATGTTCCTGCAAAGAATGAACATAAAATGAGATTATCCCATGATGAGCTGTGGGTTACTGTCAACAACAGGAAATAGAGAGACTAAAAGCTTTTTCTCAAGCCCTTTGCTCTACACTAGTTAGGTTTCCTTTTGACAATATTTCATTTTGTATAGAATTATTTTTGACAGTTTTTTTTTTTAACTTTTCAACTAATTATATTGCTAGGGGAAAATACATCATTAATAAGAAATCATGTCATAAATTCTGTCAGCCCTAGATTTTAATTGTTAATGTGTTGTAACTGCAAAAAATGTTAAGCTACGACATTAGTGACCAGGAAATACAGAGTGATAATTAAAATGCTTGGGTAATTGCAATGTATACATTCTCATATAAAAATACTTTAATATTCATACAACGAATTTTGAGCTGAAAGTGCAAAATTTTTCATAAATCAAAGATATTTATTAGAGGTCACTGAAGGGTATAATTCATCATATGTCATACAGGATGATTCATTTTCAGTACTTATAAAATCAAAAATTAAAATATAAGAAGAATTATAATAACCCCAAATCTCCTTTCGTTTCAATAAACTTTTAATTTTAAAATTGCTGTAAATTTAAAATAAGATGTATGGAGTACCCCTGTATATTCCTTACCCAGCTTACACTGTTGCTTACATTAATTATTATGGTACAATTGTCACAACTCACCAACTTTGGCACATTACTCTTAAGTAAATCCTGCTTTAATTTTTTTTTAATTTTACTAGTTTTTTACATTTATGTCATTTTTTTCTATTTCAAGTTTCCTTCCAGGTTACTTTATTGCATTTAGTTCAGTTAGTCATCGTGTGTCTTTAATCTCTTCTGGCCTGTGACAGTCATTTTTAATTTTTCATGACCTTGACAATTTTGATGAGTGCTACGCAGATATTTTGTAGAATGTTTTTCAATTTTGGTCTATTTGTTATTTTTCTAATAGTTATATTGGGGTTTAAGGTTTGAGAGAAAAATACCGTTTAGATGAAATGCCCTTCTGATTACATCACAGCAGGTTTACATGATACATGACTTAACATGGCTAAATCTTAGTCACTGACTTAGATAGTGTTTGCCAGGTTTCTCCGCTGTGAAATTGCTGCCAGCTCCTACTCCATTTTCACCCTCCCACGGGTTTGCATACACTACTCTTTGGAAGAAAGTAGCTGAGTACAGCCCATGCTGGTGGAGTGAGAGAGGATTTAGCTGCACTGCTTGGAGGTGCACTTACACAAATTACGTGGAATACTTCTACATGGAAGTTTTATCTGTTGTCCCATGTTTATTTGATTTTTATTTATATCAATATGGGTTCATAAATATGTATTTTATGTTTTGTTCTATAATCTATTTCATTACAAATGCTATTCAAAATATATGCTATTTATTTTGTTGTTCAAATTCTTTCAGCTTTGGACATTGGAAGCTCTTTTAGGTTTATACTTATGTCCCTTAGACATGGCTCTGCATTTTTATATTTTAAATATTTTTACATTAAATTTGTGACTAAAAGTTACCCCAACATTATGTTGTATTTCCTCATCAATCTTTAAATCCAGCCAATCATCCACAGAACCCTATTCCTTTTATAGAGGATAGTATTAGAAACCAAGTTCGGGGCATTGTTGGTGCTCATTGCTGCTAGGATGTGCAATTCTTTTTCAAAGCATCTAATCTGATATTTTATATATTACAGCAAATCATTTTTAAACTAAAACTATGAATGATTTAATAGTAATAAATGTGTATTAGAGACATTGAAGGTGAAAAGTGAGGTTACACTATTATTTTTGCAATGGCCTAAATTCTCATTAATTATCTTTTCATTTATTAGTATGGGCTATCAAAAACAACAACCACAACAAAAAAACTGGACCTGAATCAAAGTTCAAGCCCCAGGTTTCTTGTTTTTGAAGGCTATATCATTTGAGTAGCCAAAGTGTTATCAAGGGATTTAGAGATTATCTAGATGAATATTTCTAGCTTATAAAGTGTTAAGAGCGGGTATGAGAGGTTATATCACATACCCATTGTCATGGGAAGGTTATCGAAGAAATGAGAATGGATCTTAGGTCATATAGATTCCTAGTTAGTTGGCCTTTCACAAAGCAATGCAAAAATCCCTACACTATAAATCCTTTTAGTAAAATTATCAATGATGCTAACTCTAATGCCTACTTTTTAGGATTGTTTTAAGCAAAAAAGTGAATGAATGTATGAGAATATATATCAGTGCAAAATAGAAATATAAAAAAATGGCATTCCTTATCCTAAAACAATTGTTCTATACATCTGAAGTGAATGAGAAAATTAAAATGCACAGTGTGACAGCTATGCCCCAGAGGGTACATATGCATCATTTAATCTATTAACAACTCCCTAAATAAAGGTATTATTATGTTCATTTTACAAATATGTAAACTTTCAGAGTTTACTTAACATGTATAAGATCATTCAGTTGGTAAGCTCTTAAAAACTGAAATTAAATATTTTCCTCACTTCAAAACCTTTAATTTTTTTCATTACTTCAAGATTCTCATTTTACTTCTTTAAGATAGGTGGTTTAGGAGGAGCTTAATGGAAGTAATCTTTCTACTTTTCAATAACTCATATCTTGCTTTTTCACAGACTATGTATCTCATATTGCTTTGCATTACAGTTATTTATGAGCAACTTTCAATCTCTTCTTGTCAATTATCTGCTCCATAAGGGCATTTCTTTGTTATATGCTTTGTGCATAACATAGAATATACTAAGAATGTGATAAGATTCTTGAATGAATGAATATTCTTCCCTATGGAAATAAAAATACTGAAGTTATAATAAAGTGAAATTAAATACAATGAAATAAAAGTCCTAATCAGTACTTTTTTGAATAGTGACTTGTTCAAGAAAAAGTAGAAATTTTCTGATTCATGGAATACTTTAACAAAGAAGGTTTAGATTATTTAAATGCTAATATGATTTTAAAATTGAACTCAACATTATTACTATGCATATTGTTTAAATCGGTTAGGATATTATAGCTAACAGCAACTGAAGGCCATATTAAGAGTTTGGTCAAATTATACAAACAGAAAACCTTCAGTTGGTCAGTCACTTATACATCAGCTATATCTTCAACGGCATAGGCCCTTGCCTGCTTTCTCTATTCTATCATTGCCTTGGCTTTTAACACCAAGTTTGTCATCTAATGTTTGAAAGATCCATGCCTCAGCTCCAAGTTTTGGATCTTCTCACATAGAATTCTAAATAATAAAAGGTGGTGACAAGAGAAAAAGTGTTTTCTTGTTATAGAAATCTCTTTTTCTGGGAAGAATAATCTTTCTAGAGGTCTCTCATTAATCTTCCTCTTAGATCTTATTGGTGTAAACTAGGTTGTGTGACCACACCTTAATCAACCACTGGTAAAGGGAAAATGGTTAGCATAATGGGGGCTGCTAATCACAATTCACAACCAAGACAGGATTGTAATAGTGAAGAAAGGGTGATTGCTCTGATGTAGAGAGCCAACATCTATACTGAACAAGGGCACCAGTTACAAACAAGAATCAGTGAGGCAAACTAAAAAACTGACTTGAGGATAGAGAGAGCCTCCGACTTAGTTCCAGAATGTGAGGGCTATGATCCAGAGTTCTAATGGGTTTGATGGTGTTCATCTTTAGAAGGCTGATGGCAATACCCAGTTCTAGGGCAAGATTTTGGTAATCAGGTAGTATTATAGAGCTAGGTGAAAACAAGAATTTAGCCAGCAGTTGTGCCAATAAGTTAAAGAATGGTCTGCTACAAAATGAGAGATCATTGAGCCAGGACATCTGTCAAAGCCCTCCTCAAGCAGACTGAAACCCATGTCCTGACAATCACCAACCATATCTGAGAAGAATCACTTAGCCCACATTGGAAATGCTGCAAGGTACTCCAGCAACACAGTTGGAAAACAGGTAGCAAGTTTCTGAAGTCAGAGGCAATGTGGGTTTAATTAAGGCAGAAAACATAAAGCACTGTCCTATCACACTAATAAGAACAGGATTTCTTAAAATAAAATCTAGACTTAGTTTTCATTTTGCCATGCATGGTGTGAGTTGAGCTGTTAACCTGAATGGTTCTACCACCTGTGGCAGTACCAGCCAGTACCAACATATTTTATAAAATTATTACTTTTTGGTGCTAATATGTCTCAGGCACTGTACAAATATGTGCTTATTTAATCTGTCCCAAAGTTTTGTGAGGTAACTTTTTTTTAAATACTTTAAGTTCTGGGGTACATGTGCAAATCTTGCAAGAGTGTTACCTAGGTATATACATGCCATGGTGGTTTTCTGCCTCCAGTCCCCATCACCCACATTAGGTATTTCTCCCAATGTTATCCCTCCGCGAACTCCCCACCCCATGCTGTCCCTCCCCTAAATCTCCCACCCCCCAAACAGACCCCAGAGTGTAATGTTCCCCTCCATGTGCCCATGTGTTCTCATTGTTCAACATCGACTTATGAGTGAGAACATGCAGTGTTTGGTTTTCTGTTCTTGTGTCAGTTTGCTAAGAATGATGGTTTCCAGATTCATCCATGTCCCTGCAAAGGACATGAACTTATCCTCTTTTATGGCTGCATAGTATTCCATGGTGTATATGTGCCACATTTTCTTTATACGGTCCATCATTGATAGGCATTTGGGTTGCTTCCAAATCTTTGCTATCGTAGAGTGCCACAATGAACATACGAGTGCATGTGTTTTTATAATAGAACAATTTACAATCCTTTGGGTATATACCCAGTAATGGGATTGCTGGGTCAAATGGTATTTCTATTTCCATATCCTTGAGGAATCACACTGTCTTCCACAATGGTTGCACTAATTTACACTTACACCAACAGTGTAAAAGCATTCCTATTTCTCCATATCCTCTCCACATCTGTTGTCTCCAGATTTTTTAATGATTGCCATTTAACTGGTGTGAGATGGTATCTCAATGTGGTTTTGATTTGCATTTCTTTAATGACCAGCTATGTTGAGCATATTTTTTTTTTTGTATACATTTGTTTTAGTTCTTTGTAGATTCTGGATATTAGGCCTTTGTCAGATGGGTAGCTTGCAAAAATTTTTTTCCCATTCTGTTGGTTGCCAGTTCACGCTAATGATTGTTTCTTTTGCTGTGCAGAAGCTCTTAAGATTAATTAGATCCCATTTGTCTATTTTGGCTTTTGCTACCATTGCTGTTGGTGTTTTATTCATGAAGTCCTTGCCTGTGCCAATGTCCTGAATGGTATTGCCTAGGTTTTCTCTAGGGTTTTTATGGTGTTAGGTCTTATGTTTAAATCTTTAATCCATTTGGAGTTAATTTTTGTATAAAGTGTAAGAAATGGGTCAGTTTCAGCTTTCTGCAGATGGCTAGCCAGTTTTCCCAATACCATTTGTTAAACAGGTAATCCTTTCCCAATTGCTTGTTTTGGTCAGGTTTGTCAAAGATCAGATGATTGTAGGTGTGTGGCATTACTTTTGAGGCCTCTGTTCTGTTCCATTGGTCTATATCTCTGTTTTGGTATCAGTACCATGCTATTTTGATTACTGTAGCCTTATAGTATAGTTTGAAGTCAGGTAGCATGATGCCTCCAGCTTTGTTCTTTTTGCTTAGGATTGTCTTGGCTATGTGAGCTCTTTTTTGGTTCCACATGTAGTTTAAGGTGGTTTTTGCAGTTCTGTGAAGAAGGTCAATAGTAGTTTGATGGGGATAGCATTGAATCTTTAAATTACTTTGGGCAGGAAGGCCATCTTCAAGATATTGAGTATTCCTAACCATGAGCATGGAATGTTTTTCCATCTGTTTGTGTTCTCTCTTATTTCCTTGAGCAGTGGTTTGTATATCTCCTTGAAGCGGTCTTTCATGTCCTTTGTTAGTTGTATTCCTAGATATTTTATTCTCTTTGTAGAAATTGTGAATGGGATTTCACTCATGATTTGGCTCTCTGTTTGTCTGTTATTGATGTATAGGAATGTTTGTGATTTTTGCACATTGATTTTTTATCCTGAGACTTTGCTGAAGTTGCTTATCATCTTAAGGAGATTTTGGGCTGAGATGATGGGGTCTTCTAAATATACAATCATGTCATCTGCAAATAGAGACAATTTGACTTCCTCTTTTCCTAACTGAATACCCTTTATTTCTTTTTCTCGCCTGATTGCTCTGGCTAGAACTTCCAATACTATGTTGAATAGGAATGGTGAGAGAGGGCACCCTTGTCTTGTGCCAGTTTTCAAAGGGAATGCTTCCAGTTTTCACCCATTCTGTATGATATTGGCTGTGGATTTATCATAAATAGCTTTTATTATTTTAAGACATGTTCCATTGATACCTAGTTTATTGAAAGTTTTTAGCATAAAGGCTGTTGAATTTTGTAGAAGGCCTTCTCTGTATCTGTTGAGATAATCATGTGGTTTTCGTCTTTGGTTCTGTTTATGTGATGGATTATGTTTATAGATTTGTATATGTTGAACTAGCCTTGCATCCCTGGGATGTAGCCTACTTGATCAAGATGGATGAGCTTTTTGATGTGCTGCTGCATTCGGTTTGCCAGTATTTTATTGAAGGTTTTTGCATCTATGTTCATCACGGATATTGGCATGAAGTTTTCCTTTTTGGTTGTGTCTCTGCCAGGTTTTGGTAGCAGGATGATGTTGGTCTCATAAAATGAGTTAGGGAGGATTCCCTCTTTTTGTATTGTTTGGAATAGTTTCAGATGAAATGGTACGAGCTCCTCTTTGTGCAGATGATACAATTCAGCTGTTAATCTGTCCTAGGCTTTTTTTTTTAGTTGGTGGGCTACTAATTGCTGCCTCAACTTCAGACCTTGTTATTAGTCTATTCAGGGATTCAACTTCTTCCTGGTTTGTCTTGGGAGGGTGTAAGTGTCCAGGAATGTCTCAGTTTCTTCTAGATTTACTGGTTTATGTGAATAGAGTTGTTTGTAGTAATCTCCGATGGTAGTTTGTATTTCTGTGGAATCGGTGGTGATAACCCCTTTATCATTTTTATTGCATCTATTTGATTCTTCTCTCTTTTCTTTTTATTAGTCTGGCTAGCTGTCTATCTATTTTGTTGATCTTTTCAAAAAACCAATTCCTTGATTGATTTATTTTGTGAAGGGTTTTTTGTGTCTATCTCCTTCAGTTCTCTGCTCTTAGTTATTTATTGTCTTCTGCTAGTAGGGGTTGCAATTCTAGTCTCTGATAAAATGGACTTTAAACCAACAAAGGTGAAAGGAGACAAAGAAGAGCATTACTTAATGGTAAAGGGATCAATGCAACAAGAAGAGCTAACTATCCTAAATATGTATGCATACAATACAGGAGCACCCAGATACATAAAACAAGTTCTTAATGACCTACGAAGAGACTTAGACTCCCACACAATAATAGTGGGAGATTTTAGCACTCCATTGTCAATATTACACAGATCAACAAGACAGAAAATTAACAAGTATAACCAGAACTCGAACTCAGATCTGGACCAAGCGGACCTAATAGACATCTTCAGAACTCTCCACCCCAAATCCACAGAATTTGCATTCTCCTCAGCACTACAATGCACTTATTCTAAAATTGACCACATAATTGGAAGTAAATCACTCCGCAGTAAATGCAAAAGAATGGAAATCATAACAATCAGTGTCTCAGACCACAGTGCAAACAAATTAGACCTCAGGATTAAGAAACTCATGCAAAACCACACAATTACATGGAAACTGAACAACCTGCTCCTGAATGACTACTGGATCAATAATAAAATGGAGGCAGAAATAAAGATGTTCTTCAAAACCAATGGGAACAAAGACACAACGTACCAGAATCTCTGGGACACATTTAAAGCAGTGTCTAGAGGGGACATTTATAGCACTAAATGCCCACATGAGAAGATAGAAAAGATCTAAAATTGATACCCTATCGTCAAAATTAGAAGAACTAGAGGAGCAAGATCAAACAAATTCAAAGATAACTTTTATTATTGACCTTCTTCAACTGAAGAAAATGCGGCCAGAACTTAAAATCCCAAAGGTGAAACCATAAGTGATGAGGATCTAGATTTGACACCAGTTCTGCCGAATTCTAAGCCTGTGCTGTAACCTAGATGCCATATTCCTTTTATACCTTTTATGGCTGTCAAGCCCCGATTTACATATACCAGTTGCAGTTTCTGTTTCTATTAGAACTTCATGGGCTCCATTAATAGTCTGGTGGCTTAAAAAACAGGAGGATATGTGTTAGAGGACCATGGAAAGCTATGTGGATGGCTACTGTGTTGTCGCAGCCAGCAAACAGTTGACTTCACCCCATTTAGCCTCTTCCTCTCTGAAGATCATCTCTAAAACATAAAAGTTTTGCAGATTGGTGTGAGCAAAAAAAGCAGACTTGACCTGTCATTTTGAGTGGCACTTAGAATTGTTCATTGGAGCCCAAAAGGAAATTCAGAAGTTTTATTTAAAGGGAGACCTGCAATATCATATTTAATCAACACATTTTAACCAGACAGGTTCATTGTTAGGCAGAAAAATAAGGATATCTTAATTTATGGATTCTGTTAATGCAGCAAAATATGCATAAAATGTTAAATTGTTTTTCTATATGCATTGAATGAATTTAAATAGTCCCTGGGTACTAGTCTTATACTCCAAATTTGAGACATATACCAGGACAGGAAAAATTAAAATGCTTAGAGAAAAGATGATTTCAGCTAAAACTAGAATGGTCAATTTTGCAGAGCTACATTTTAAACATCAGTTTATGAATTTGTCTGCCAGAAATTCAAATCAGCTGTCCCATTTTATAAAACTGTAAGTCTTAACCTTTTCTCACAGAAAAATATGTCAAATTTTGAGCTATGGACTGAATTAAAGAAAATACAACTACATAAGAAATAATATATTATTAACACATATGTGAAATGTTTTTATTAATATTCTAATTATCTACAAATTATTAAATATAAGAACATAATTCAAACAATAAAAATAATAGGAAATGTTCATTATTTGCAAAAAAACATGGTGATACATTCTATCCACATATTTCAGGAGGGAAAGGAAATGACTTTTATAAATTGGTTTTAATTGTCTTAAATAAAAATACACATGGGATAATCAATAGTATTGCTGATTGGTAAATCATTTTACTTGCGATTTTCAGAGATAAGCAGCTTCTTCTCTGGACTTTGAAAGGCCAATAATAATCAGAATAGGAACTGCACATTAAGTAATTCCTGTGTGCCAGATGGTTTTGGAAAGGAAGTTATGAATTCCCTAAATATGTGACATCTGTGCAGTAATGTAAGAGAGAGTGTTAGTTACAGATGATACTAACACTACTATTTAAGTATAAGCATTATAAACAGACTAGCTTCAATATTTCTAACAATATCCCTATAAAAGAAGCATTATTACCCACCCCACTTTGCAGATTACAAAGCTGACCTTTAAAGAAGTTACAAAATGAGCCCAAGGCAAGCGGTAGAGCAGTGATTTGAAGTAGTTGGGCTCCAGAATCTATGAATTAAACCAGCAAGTTGCAAGTCTCTTTATTTTGCTTGATTTGAAGATAGACTACTCAAGTCCGAGGGTTAGACAGCAATGGGAGAAGGAAATTTAAAAATATAGGCTAACCATAGTGCATTTTCATCGATAATCAATTTTGCTAAAATATCTGGGGAGTTCTTATTTTATATTCAGGCAAAGGCAGATTTGTCATAATATGAAATGCAAATTTTTGTAGATTTGTAAGCAAAAACAGAGTATTTAAAATAAAATGTATTCAGCCTCTATATACACCATGGTAACAAAGTAGCATTTTATAATTATCAGAATGGTTTTAGTAGTTTGTAGGAAGCTCAGGTTCAGGGAATGATTATGGAATAAATGTGTGTGCTCTCCTATTATGCAATTCTAAATCCCAGTTTAACTCCCCATGTGATGCTCTTTGGAGGTGGGCCTTTTCAAGATAATTAGGTTATGAGTGTGGAGTCCTCATGAGTGGAATTAGTAGTACTTGTATAAGAAGAGACCAGAGAGCTACACCACAATCATTCTGCCATCTAAGGATACAACCAGAAGCCAGCAGACTGCAATCCAGAAGACAAATCACAGCAGAACCCTATCATTCTGATCCCTTGATCTCAGACTTCCAGAATCCAGAACTATGAGAAATAAATTTCTGTTATTTATAAGCCAATAAGTCTATGGAACTTTGTTAAAGCAGTCCACACAAATCAAGACAATGCCTAACAAAAACAAGCACTTAATGCATATTCTTTTTTTTTTTTTTTTTTTTCTGAGACAGAGTGTTGCTTTCAGAAAGAAATAAAGGGCATCACAATCAGTAAAGAGAAAATCAAACTGTCACTGTTTGCTGATGATATGTTTGTTTACCTCCAAAACCCTAAAGACTCCTCCAGAAAGCTCCTAGAACTGATATAAGAATTCAGCAAATCTTCTGGATACAAGATTAATGTACAAAATTAGTAGCTCTTCTATACAACAACAGCAACCAACTGGAGAATCAAATCAAAAACTTTTCTTTTAAAATAGTTGCAAAAAAATGAAAACAAAAAGAAAAAACAAACAAAAAATCCCTGCTTTTACAATGGCTGCAAAAAATAAGTAAATAAAAATAAAACTTAAGAATATACCTATCCAAGTAGGTGAAGACCTCTACAAGGAAACCTAAAACACACTGCTGAAAGAAATCATAGATGACACAAACAAATGGAAACACTTCCTAGCTCATGGATGGGTAGAATTAATATTGAAAAAATGACCATAATGCCAAAAGCAAGCTACAAATTCAATGCAATCCTCATCAAAATACCATTATCATTCTTGACAGAATTAGAAAATGCAATTCTAAAATTAATATGGAACTGAAAAAGAGCCCTCATAGCCAAAGTGAGACTAAGCAAAAAGAACAAATCTGGGGGCATCATTGTACCTGATTTCAAACTATACTATAAGGCTATAGTCACCAAAATAGCATGGTACTGACATAAAAATAGGCACATAGACCAATGGAACAGATTAGAGAACCCAGAAATAAACCCAAATACTTACATCCAACTGATCTTCAACAAAGCAAACAAAAACATAAAGTGAGGAAAGGACACCTTTTTCAAAAATTGATGCTGAGATAATTGGCAAGTCACATGTAGAACAATGAAACTGTGTCATCATCTCTCACCTTATGCAAAAATCAACTCAAGGTTGATTAAGGACTTAAATCTAAGACCTGAACCTATAAAAATCTTAGAAAACAGCACTGGAAAAACTCTTCTAGACATTAACTTAGGCAAGGATTTCATGACCAAGAGCCCAAAAGCAAATGCAATAAAACAAAGATAAATAGGTAGGACTTAAATAAACTAAAAAACTTTTGCATGGCAAAAGAAACAGTCAACAGAGTAAACAGATAACCCACAGAATGGAAGAAAATCTTCACAATCTATACATCTGACATAGAACTAATATCCAGAATCTACAACAAATTCAAACAAAGCAGCAAGAAAAAAACAATCCCATCAGAACGTGGCTAAGGACACGAATAGACACTTCTCAAAAGAAGATACACAAATGGCTAACAGACATATGACAAAATGCTCAAGCCACTAATGATCAGGGAAATGCAAATCAAAACCACAAAGTGATACCACCTTACTTCTACAAGAATGGCCACAATTTAAAAAATCAAAAAAGAGTAGATGTTGGCATGGATTTGTTGATCAGTTCTACACTGCTTGTGGGAATGTAAATTAGTACAACCACTATGGAAAACAGCGTGAAGATTCCTTAAAGAACTAAAAGTAGTACTACCATTTGATCAAGCAGTCCCACTACTGGGTATCTACCCAGAAGAAAATAAGTCATTATACAAACCCAAATGCCCATCAATTAATGAGTGCATAAAAAAAACTATGATATATATATATATGTGTGTGTGTGTGTGTGTTATATATATATATATATATATACACACACACACACAATGGACTACAACTCAGCCACAAAAAAGGAATTAATTAACAGCATTAATAGTGATCTACATGATATTGGAGAGTATTATTCTAAGTGAAGTAACTCAGGAATGGAAAACCAAACATCATATGTTCTCACTGATATGTGGTAGCTAAGTCATGAAGATGCAAAGGAATAACAATAATACAATGGACTTTCTGGACTTTGGGGGGAAGAGTGGAAAGGTGATGAGGGATAAAAGACTACATATAGGGTGCAGTGTTTACTGCTCCAGTGATGGGTGCACCAAAATCTCATAAATCACCGCTGAAGAACTTATTGATGTAACCAAACACCATCTGTACCCCCAATAGACTATGGAAAAATAAATTTTAAAAAAGAATATTAAATATAATGAATGTTTATATTTGTTAGGCTTGTGTATAAGGTGATGGAAAATCATAACTTTTCTAAATAAAATAAATAGGTAATATTAAAACAAATATTTTCTCCAAATAAACCATCAAAAGAACCAAAAAGAATAACTGATTCATAGATTAATACAGAGAAGGAAACTCCTATACATGTAATCATAAACTTTATGCTACTTTCTATATAGTATAATTTGAAGGCTGATAGTTAATATGTCATAGATAGTATAATTTTATTTTTATGTATAAATATAAGCTATCACCTAATGCCATATGTCTTAGTGGTATTTAAAAAAACATTACCTCTTTAGATATTTGACTCTGTAGTTTTTTTTCCCCCCACAGAACATTAATTGATGTTTATAATTTGGCAACTGAAAGCTAATGACTACACAGGGAAATATGTCTCCTAAATTCATGTTGAAAAGATATTCTTGTCATCTTCCCAGGTAGACCAGAATATCTGTTCTAATGATGCCATTTGAATTTCTTTTGTTGTTCTTGTTAAAATTCTATTTAAAAAGTTTATTTTATAATGGAGTAGGCTATTTTCAACTGTGGTTTTTTTGTTGTTGTTGTTTTTGTTTTGTTTTTTTTTAGTAGAAGACTAACATTGGTTACAGTGTGGTATTAGATTTTAATAGGTGTCAAAATTCATCAAAAAATAAGGTGCTCCAATTAAATAAATCCATTTAAAATTTTGAATCCATTTGTACCTGAAGATCCAATTCTTGTATGTGTAGCATGAAAACAAAACTTTACCTGTTTCTGTGAAAATTCGATTAATTTTGTCAGTATTAGATTTGTGTGTGTGTGTGTGTGTGTGTATATATATATATATACGTATATATTTATAGCCAATATATTTATACCTTCTAAAATTAAAGAAGAAAATTGAAAAAATAGATTGATCCTATAGATGACTTTGAAAGAATGTGAATAAAGCTGATTATTGGATGTATAAATATTACATTTTTATATGTATCTATAAGTCCTCAATTAATGTATTAAATTTAATAATTTTATAATCTAAACTCAAATCTTTTTAATGTATCATCAATTTTTAACTACTTTATAATTTAATTTCCCAAATATATGTTGGATTGATATCGAGAATTTTCCAAAACAGAATAGATTTCAATCTCTGAGTAGAGGACAGTAGACTTATAAAATATTCTTCCAGATTCTTTATGTTTATTAGATCATTTTCCTTGAATATGTTTCTATAATTTTATAATATGATAAGCTTTTCCTTTATTGCAAATATATTTCATCCATCATCTATCATGACATATTTTCAAAGTAGGGAAATTAGTAAGTGAAAGTATTAATTCCCTTATTTCTGGATATCTGAACTATTTATTTAGAGCCTGATTACATCTATTACTGAGTCAGCAATTCATTTCATATATTTAAAGTGAACATGAGAATTAAAGAAAGTAGTTACAAATAGATTGATACTTTAAACATACCTTTTATTCTAATTTTAAAGTATCCATCAATTTAATGTATGGCCTTCAGCCTGTATTATATAAACTTAACCTTATATCATGTAGACATTTTATAAAAATTTAAGACAAATTATAATTCTATTTAATTTCTACTATGTTGAAGAAGCAGAATCATTTCAAATGAAGTTCCTGCAAAATACACTTCATTAGATCTCCTAATTTTCTAAAATATAGCATATAATATTTAGGGCCTTTTTTTCTGTCAACATGTTTTAAAATATATATACCAATTCTCACTACATATTTAATTTCCTACTTTTATAAGAATATTGATCTACTCTAAATTGCATCATTGTACTTTTAATTCCACAGTATCATCTTCATAAATTAAGGAAGAGACTTTCACTACACATCTGGGGAAACATAATGCTAACATTTAAATGTCAGACAACTTTTGCCTGAGTTAAGATGAAAATGATCACAGTAAAGAAAAGGATAATAACTGTGTTGATCTTGACATGACTGCTACTACAGAGGTATTGTGCCCATAAGACTGATGATAGCCATAAGGTTCACTCATGCATATCACAGGGCTAACACTATGTGTCACTCAGCAATATGAAGCAACCTGGCCTGAAGATTTCCAGGAGAAAAGACCACCTTAGCAAAGATTCAACTCTTAGAACATTTAAAACAAAGCTTACCCTTACATGAATAACCTAAACTCCTTTTATGAAAGGATACCTGGTAACTGACCCAGACTGAACATAAGTATAAGAAGAAGAAAGAATTCTGAAGATCAGAATGGTCTCTAGATGGTGATCCTCTGAGTTAGATAATCATCTGTCTCCCTGACTCTGTCTAGTCCATGCCAGGTTGTTCCCACTATCTGACTCATAAGAGGAATGCCAGAATAAACCGTGGGTACATCAGACTATGTCTAAGACCCATCTTTGATGCAAATTGGACCCAAGGGTAAAAGTCGCTCCTGGACAAGTTAATATACTGCAACCATTCCAAACTCCCAAACACGGCATACTACTACTAATAACAATAGTACTCTACCACTGCATTCTTGTTCTAAGTATATGTCAAAATTCCCAGATGGTAAAAATGAAGCCAACACCAAAATGAAAAGGAAAGGAAGGTAGAAAAGAGGAAATAAGGAAAAGTAAGAGAGACAAGAATAAAAACACAAGGAAGAAAGGAAATTGAGTCAGTAACAAATTGGGTTTAATAAAACATTTACAGTAACTATTTCCCCTTCATTTGCAGAATTCTACACACATAATTCCAAATAAGCAGGACTAAGGAAGCATTTTATTAGAAGATTTGAATTATTCTAATACTATAGCTGTGCAAGTATTCAATTCATGCATTTTAGAAAGTTTTCAAGTATTTTTTGACATTCCCAGATTGGGATGGGGATTGGGAGAAAAAGGTCATTTTTTTTGTTAACACATTAGTTTAAGCAAATTAGAGGAAAAAGAAGACACAGATGAAAAAAAAAAAGCTGTGAATTAGAGGAAAATACTCAACAAGGTAGACAATCGATACTTGGAGGTTCAGTCCCATAGTAAGAAAGCTTATACGAGCACTGATTTTGTGTAGAATCTATTCACAAACCTTGCTGATGTTCGATGTCTACCACTTTTTTTCTTTTTGCATGTCTCTCCACACCTGGGATGAGAAGACTCTGGAAGCAATGCCTGTTGAAAATTATTTTTCTTATATTTTTCTTTCTTTATGTTTAGAGTTGGAGAATCACTGTGAAGCAGAAGCTGCCTTTCCTGAGAGAAATTTCTTATTCTGTGTTTACATATGTGTACCTCTGGGATAAAGGTATGTGACAAGTAATTCTATGATTCAAGCAGTTTAAAAAATCATACATTGCTTGGCTGTGTTGTGTGGCCTTTTGGGAGGAATACAAAATCACCCTTTAGATACTGTGCACTGATAGACACAGAACCAATTCTAGTCCAAGACTTCACCATTTTTCACTGGTGAATGTCTCTGTATGTAAACTGAAGGAAATGATTATAAAATCATGTAGTAACACATTAGGATCTTGTCTACAAGGATGTGGGAGCCTCAAAGCCAAGCATGATTCTGAAGAGTGCTTGCAAAGTCTATCCACTGGTAACTTTTGAAGGACTGGGCTTCAACCATTAAACCTATGCTCTCACTGCTTAAGAGGCTTGAAGTCTACAGGTACTGGCCAAACTCTCATATTCCTAAGCTGCATTGACTTGCATCTGCAATGATGATGCTTAGCACAATAGGGTTGGCAAAACCTAGTTTCTTCTTTCTTAATGGCCAAATGAACTCAGATCTCATCTAGCAAACATGACAGTGCTAAGTAAAAATCCCAGCATCAACGTTTCCTTACAACAGGGGAGAGAATCTATGGCTGTACTGGAACAGGAATGACATGAGAAAATCCTTGGTTTTGAACATGATTTATGAGTCTGTTAATTCAGTAGCCATTTTTACTTCACTATAACATGTATTAAGGCAGAATTGAGCTGTATTAATTTTCCCCCTCAAGGTATCATAAATGCTATGGGAACACAAATTCATAACCAAAAAGGGGTTGGTAGAGTTGGTTGGCAAATTGTATCATCTTCTTGCTATTTTTGCAAGAATGTGACTCAAGCACTGCACTCTAGGAGGAACTCATGTTGTTATTTGTACCTTAACCTTTTTCAGTGAATTCTCCAGCCCCATACATTTGAAGGCTTAGCATAATAGAGCTAATCCTAGGCCTGTAATACTAGTTTAAGCAAATTGAATCCAATAAAAATCTCTAATTATGGATCGATTATGTAATCTAAATTTGTTTTAAATTAACCACATCTTGAAATTAAAGAACTTTTTAAAAATGGAAATACTTTGAGTAAATATAAACTTTTAAAGTATTTTTAAGACAAATAATACACATTTGTGCAAATGAGTGGAAGAAAGTGCTTCATGTCAAATTGTTACTGGTGGAAAAGATCCAAGTGACACCGAGTTACCGGTGGCATATCTCTACGGGTCCACAGCGACTTCACGCCTTGCCTCATCAGAAGAAATAATTCGACTGAGGGGCCTAAAGCAGGAAAAGAGACCAAGGCAAGTTTCAGAGCAGGAATGGAAATTTATTTATAAAGGCCTTAGAACAAGAAAAGAAAGGAAGGTGCACTTGGAAGAGACCCAACTGGGCATGTGAAGGTTAAACAGAGAGGGTCAAGTCCCCTGTTTAACCATGATCTTAGTACTCTTATAAGCTCACCTCTTTCCTGTGATTCTCCCCTTAGGGTGGGCTGGCCGTATATGCAGAGCCCTCCTTACCCTTGGGAAGTGAGCACACGCAATGTGTTTAGGGAGTTATACACATGCCCATCTGAAGCTTCCTTCCTTTTTTTGGCACAGTGTATCCAAAAGATCATGCTTTGACATTCTTTTCTTTTAATGTGCATGCCTATGAAGCTGTTTCTCCCTGGGGTGTGCATTCAGTTAACATTTTTAATGTTAACAGGTGTGGATCACACCTTTTCTCTTCCTGGCTACTGAATTATCATTTTTAGAGAGGCAATGAGATAATTGCCAAATCATCACCCAACATTTCTAGTGGATGGGAATAGAGCCCTCTCCTGCCCTGCTCGTGCTTATCTAACTATCTGTAATAAAATTAAATATTTGATCAGTGCACCAAGCTTTGCATCTTCCCTTTGAAAAGAATAAAAGCATATGAAAGATAGTCATGTGGGTTCTAGGTTTAGCCATCTAGTTATTAATTATATTTCCTTAAATAAGTTAAACTTTTGGGGCCCAATATTTAGGAATCTGGAGGAGGTGATTTTGCAGATTCCTTTTATTGCTTAGGATTCTGTGTTTTTGTTTGAAAGTCCAGCTTCTTCTTTAAATAGTATATTCATGTACAATTTGATAAAAGTGCTAAATAATTTTGCAAGGTTAAAAGGCAATGTAATGTCCATACAAATCACTTGGCTTTGCCATATTCTAAGAACATGGGGAATGACCTAATTATATTTTCTGTCATTCCTGCTCCATAAATATCAGGTCAGCAATACTATACAAAAGATTTAATTATCACTTAAATAATTTGTATTGTCCTAGGCAGTGAAAAGGTAAATTTAAACAAAATCTTTTACAAGGTTATAATTATTCAAGTGTCTATTTAAACTACTTCAGTAGTTTAGTTTGAGTGGGTAGATTTGTGTCTGCTTTGAAATAAAAAATAGCTATTTGAAAAATTATTTTTTCTGTGTTTTGATGCAAAAGTAGTTAAAATTTGGTGAGTTAGATAAATACTAAATGACTACCATCACTACTTACTGAAAATTTTCTGTTTAAATTAACTAACTGCCTGCTAATTATTATAGACAAAGGCTAATATTATTTTTTATTTCATTATCCTAAAGGACTTCATGGCTTCTAGCAATGCTGACTATTTCTAAAAATCTTTTCATATACTCTTTGTTGGCCTCAATGTAGTTTTGTCTCCTTTACTTCTCCAATATCTCTGGCATTTTACCATGATCTCCACTGCTGATATTCTACCTCTCCCTAACTTTATATAAAATTAAACATATCACATTTTATCTATCTCTTCATCAGTTAGCACACATTTAGGTTGTTTCCATATTTTGGCTAATAGGTATTTTTATTCAATGTGTTAATAAACATGTTAGATCAAAAAATTACATATATTTAAGGTGCATACATGATATTTCGATGTTCATGTAGTATAATCAAGCAAATTAACTTATCTATTATTTTACATAGTTACCATTTTTTTGTTATAAAAGTACGTAACATCTACTCTCTTAGCAAATTACCAATATACAACGCAGTATTTTTGTTTGTTTCTTTCTTTTTTGAGACAAGGTCTGTCTATTTGTCACCTACAGCTGGAGTATGGTGGCACCATCTCAGCTCACTTCTGCCTTCACCTCCTAGGTTCAAGTGATTCTCGTGCTGCAGCCACCTGAGTAGCTGGGCTTACAGGCCATTACTCCAGGCTAATGTTCCATTTTTAGTAGAGATGCAGTTTCTGTATGTTGGCCAGGCTGGTCTTGAACTCTTGGCCTCATGTGATCCACCTGCCTTGGTCTCCCAGAGTGCTGGAATTGCAGGCGTGAGCCACCGTGCCTGGCCACAATGCAGTATTATTGATGACAGACTTCATACTGTACTCTAGAACTCTAGATTTACTCATTCTATGTAACTGTAATTTTGTATCCTTTAACCTCCATCATCATTTCCCCCCTACCATCCAGAGACCCTGGTAACCACTGTTGTACTCTGTTCCTATGTATTCAAGTTTTGTTTTGTTTATTTTGTTTTGTTTTTTATATTCCACATATAAATGAGATCATGCAATATTTGTCTTTCTGTGCCTAGATTTTTTCACTTAGCATAATGTCCTCTAGGTTCATCTATGTTGTCAAATATGGCAGAATCTCCTTTCAAAGGGTGAAAATATTCCATTGTGTGTGTGTATATATATATATATATATATATATATATATATATATATATCTCACAATTTCTTTATCCATGCCTGGTGCATATAGACTTTTTCCCCATAGCTCAGATATTATGAGTAATACTGCAATGAACATAAGGTTGCAATTATCCTTACAAGGTGATAATTTCATTTGCTTGGGTATATACCCATAAGTGAGATTGCTGGATTATATGGCGGTGTTCTTTCTAATTTTTTAAGGAACCTTTATATTGTTTTCCACAATGGCTATAACAGTCTACATTCCCCCCAACAGTGTGCAGAAGACAAGGTTTCTCTGTTTTCTCACACCCTTGCTAATACTTATCTCTTGTCTTTTTGATGACACTGGTCTAATATGTGTGAGGTAATATTTCATTGTGATTTTAATATACATTTCCCTGATGATTACTGATGTAAAGCACCATTTAATACACCTGTTGGATGTGTTTTATGCTTTCTTTGGAAAATATTTATTTAGGTCATTTGTCCGGTTTTTAATTGTGTTTTTGCTTTTGAGTTATGAGTTCCTTATTTATTTTAGATACTAATTTTTATTTGATATGTGGTTCACATATAGTTTTCTCCAAATCTGTTGGCTTTTCAGTTTGTTGAATGTTTCCTTTGCTGTAAAGAACCTTTCTAGTTTGACATAGTTCCAGTTATTTATTTATTTATTTTGTTTTTATTGCCTAAGCTTTTGGTGAGATATCTATAAAATCATGGCCAATACTAATACAAGGGAGCTTTTCTCCTTTGTATTCTAGAAGCTTATGGTTTGAAGTCTTACATTTAGATCTTTAATTCATTTTGAGATTATTTTGATGTATGGTATAAGATAAGGGTCCAATTTTATTCTTTTGCATGTAGGTACTTAGTTTTCCCAATCCTGAAAGATATTGTGCTTTCCCCATTTTGTCTTCTTTGTGACCTTGTAAAAAATTACTGCTTGGGTTTACTTCTGGGTTCTCTATTTCTGTTTCAATGGTCTGTGTGTCTGCTTTATTTCTCTACCATAATGTTTTTATTACTATTGCTTTTAATATAATTTAAAATAAAGAATATGATGTCTCCTACTTCGTTTTTCTTTCTCAAGATGGTTTTAACCATTCATGACTTTCTCTGGGATCCAAGGTTAATTTTACATAGGCACAGCATTCAATGTGATGTATCACATTAAAGGACTATAATATATAAAACACATGATCATCTAAATAGATGCAGGAAAAAAACATTGTACAGAGGTCAACATCATTTCATGATAAAAACTCTCAACAAATTAGGTCTGGAACAATATTTTCTCAACACAAAAGTGGTCATTTATAAAAAGCCTATAGTTAATATCAGAATCAGTGGGGGAAAAACTGAAAATTTATCCTCTAAGAGCTGGTACAAGGTAAAGATGTCCACTTTCACCATTTCTATTTAACACAGTACTTCCAGTATTAAAAAAAAACAATTTGACAAGAAAAAGAAATAAAAGTATCCAAATCAAAATAAAGAAGTAAAGTTATTCCTGTTTGTAGATGTCATAATCCTACATGTAAAAAACCCTAAATACTTCACTAAAAAGCTATTAGAACTACTGATTCAGTAAAGTTGTGGGGTACGACATACAAAAATCATTATTTCTTTACATAAATAATGATCTATTTGAAAAAGGAATCAAGAAAACAGTTCCATTTATAATGTCATTAAAAAATAAAAGTACTTAGGAATAAGCTTAACAAAGGAAGTGAAAGATCTGTACACTGAAAACAATAAACATTGATGAAAGCAATTAAAGAAGACACCAATCAATGGAAAGAGATTCCATGTGTGTGGAGCGGAAGAATTAATTGCTAAAATATTCACACTATCCAAAGCAATTTACAGATTAAATGCAATCACTATCGAATTTCCGATGCCATTTTTGGTAGAAATAGGAAACCAAAATGCCTCTTCCTTTAAGCTGAGGTTTTCCAACCCTCTGTTTTCAGTTTATTGTTTCTCTCAGGATGATGTACTCTATTCCTATTATGATTGTCTTGCACTTCAAATTTTCTTTCCAGATTTTCTCTCTGTATAGGATCAAGTGACCCTGTTTGCTTAAATATGTAGGGATTTCAAACTGAAATCAAAAGCCAAACTTTTTTTTCTCACACTTAAGCATTTGCCTCGATTTACAATTTCTGTTCTAATAGAGTTATCACTTTCTTGTCTCCTAAACTGGAAAACTTGGCACCATTTTAGACTCTCCATTCACTCCTTGCTATTTTGCACTGTCCATTATCAAATCTGTCTATACCTCAGTTAGAGCTTCCAAATTTCTCAATCCTTATTATATATATCTTAATCCCTATTTATTAGGCCTTCATTGGCATTCATCATCTCATATTTATAATCTTCTAGTGATTGTAGCCCCATAAGATTTTTCTGGTTATCCTTTCTCAACTAAGCCACTATTCGCATAGCCACCAGAATGAGTAATACTCTATCTTTTAATAATTTTCATTACCTCCAGGTTAATATAAAATACCTTAAATATAGAGAACAGCAATGCTTATAATCTAAACTCAGATTTCTTTATCATAAACTCTTGCCCTATCACCATCCTATCTTTAATTTACAATTCATACAATCACCCCGTGACACTGAACTTCTCATCATTCCCTCAAAATTCCCAATTACTTCATGATTCTTGACCTACCATTGCAGAACTTGACACAGCTTAAATATGTCCTTCTAAATGATACCTTTTATGACCCTACCAGGAACATTAAGAAAGTGTTAGAAAATGGTACATATTCCCTCTGGGGAAGTCACAAGTGTGAATCCCAGGCAATATGAAAGCCAAAGACAATAATTTGTGTTCATACAGGAGACTGTACTCATACAGTCATTTTCTCTGCTTGTTTTCAATAAGCTTCTGATATGGAACTGAAATTGAGAAAAAAATGGGTTTAGGTAGAAGCAGACCTTTTAACTGTAGATGGATATATGCAATAGATTCATCAGACATTATTGAGGATAGACAGAAATGGAGGATTTTCTTCTTCACATTGCCTGTTAATGCACATTATTGTACCCTATTGAGCTTGAAAGGATCATATGAGCTGCATGTATCTTTACAATTAATGTGACTATTATATATATTCCTAACTTAAAAAGAAAAACATAATTCACTTTGCAAGTATATTTCCTTTGCAAAAATCATCAGAAAACTTTAAAAATATTGGTTCAGTTAGTATTTATAATGAATAAATGTGTGTATGAAATTTTCTTATTGATTGAAAATATTAATTAGCTAGTTAAGTTTATTGGTTTTTGTTTAATATTCACCTCAAGGCACAATACAGGTGAATTGAATTTGTAATGTTATTAGTCAATTATGTTATATTTGAATTATTCATAACCCAAGTACTAATGCCCTCATTCTATAGCACTTATTCATGAGGGAGCAAGGTTTTCGCATACACATTTGGTCAGTTTACATTATTAGCTGAATATCATGAATTCTCTTATAGGAGCCACAATAAAAATCACCATGAAAAATATGCTTAATGGTTATTCTGCAGATGTTCCATTATGAAGCTGTCCTCATGCTATTAATCTTCTGAAGCCTATTACCGTTCCTACAGACAAGACCATCAATACACTAATGTTGTTAATTGCCTAATTTCAGTAGTCTTGAAAACAGAGGTTAGAAGCAGCCTTGAGTAAAAAAACCCCATCAAAATAAAACCCCAAAAAACTGAAAACAGCCTTGATGAATAGTTGTAAGTCATAAAACAAATAAACTCTAAAAACTTTATAAACACAGCCTTCTGAAAGTATACACTGAACTATCATTAATGCTAGATATATCATTGTAAATAAACTTCAGAAGTTGTACTTAGTTCCTAAATCAATGTGTTTAAAATTATAATAGTTTATTCCTCAAAACAATTTAAATACCTCTCTAATATAATTTTGTTTCTCATCAGTCCTGTCTGAATTATATATTGCTATAGAATTCTGCATACATCCATATATATTTATACATATATAAATATAGATATATTTTTCTCTCTGTGTCTATGAAAATGGAAATAGCAGAGTTCATGGAGAAAATAGGTCAGGAGATAGAACAGGCCACTTTTCTAATTGTCTTTTTGTTGGCAGAAGAAAATAATTATATTAAAAATGTGAGATAAAGTTACTGATCTTGATATTAGCATGCCCAGCTGTTTTTCTGAGTTTTCCTCTACTGCTTCCATCTTTCACTCTGCACCTTTAAATATAACTTTTTACTTTCAAAGATCAACCTAGATCCAGGCTCCTGAAAGAATTATTTTTTCTAACAAAGAGTGATGGATAGATGTGTGTTCTCTTAATTTCAATATGATATCCAAAATATTATTTGTATAGTATAAACACAAATAATTCTACATTTTTATCTGTTATCTGAACAGAAGGACATATTCTCTTCAACTCTGGAATATTCAATTATTCTTTTCTGCCGTGGATCAAAGTTCAGCTGAACTGATTACAATCTGGCCTCTGGTGCCTTTACCACCCCTTTTGTAAAAACTTTTAAGCCATACTTACCACTTACCCTCCTCTGCTTCTTCCCTCTTGCGTTTTTGGTTTTTTTGTTTGTTTGTTTGTTTCTACCAGAAACACCCTCCTCACTTTTGACCATCTAAAATCCTACTTCTCATTCAGGTGCCAATTTAGCAGCCAAATCCTTTTGTCAGCATTTTTTGATTCTCTACAGTCATTTTGCCTATTTGTTTTAAAGCACCATTGATTTTTTTTAAATGTATTTATTATACTTTAATTTCTGTGATACATGTGCAGCTCGTGCAGGTTTGTTACATAGGTATACACGTGCCATGGTGGTGGTTTGCTGCATCCATCCATCTCCCCATCATCTATATTAGAATTTCTCCTAATGCTATCCCTCCCCAATCCCCCAACACCTGCTATTCCTCCCCTAGTGCCCCCCCAATCCCAGGTCCCAGTGTGTGATGTTTCCCTCCCAGTGTCCATGTGTTTTCTTTGTTCAACACCATTGTATTTTTCATATGCAGCAAAGCACTTCCTTATTTGTTTTGCTAATACTTTTAGTTATGAGCTCTGCTATGGCTTGAATATTGTTTGGCCCCATAAAAATTTATATTAAAATTTGATTACCAATGTGGTAGTGTTGGGAGGTAGGGCCTCATGGGAGGTGTTTGGGTCATGAAGCACATTCCTCTTGAATAGACTAATGCCTTCCAGAGAGGATGAGTGATCTCTTGCTTTCACAGAAAGCAAGAGGATTGGTTCCAAAGAAGGTTCCAAGAGGATTGGAACCAAAGGATTGGTACCCTCCAGAGTAGTTTTTTAAAAAGGCTTCCTTGACTTTCTCTTTCTTGCTTTCTTTCTTTCTCACCATGTGCTGTCTTTGCACTCACCTACTGTTGCTTCTGCTTTCCACCATGAGTGTAAGCAGCATGCAGTCCTCACCAGATACAGTTGCCCAATCTTGGACTTGCCAGCTACCAGAATCATATGCCAAATAAATATCTTTTCTTTATAAATTACCCAATCTCAGGTATTCTATTACAGCAACATGAAACAAAGACAAGCTCCGTGAAAAAAAATAGAGCCTGACAGCCTATACTTTGTTGTGTTTCAACAGTGTTGGGTACTAGTCATGAAAAACAGAAATCACCCAAGATATAGGTGCTGAATGAATTAATGGAAGAATAAATTGAAGAATAAATGAAGATTGGCATAGGAAAGAATTGTGTTTGTGTTACATATGTCAAATTAATTGAATAGTGTCAGAAATAAGCATGTACTTTCAATATATTTACTGAAAAATAGCATAATACAAGCAATGAGAAAAATCAGAAAAGATTACCAGGTTTTTTTCTTATAATCACCATCTTTAATATTGGATTATATTAAATGTTTATTAGATGTTTACAGTACAGCAGAGTGTCCAGTTTGGTAGAAAACAAAACAAAACAAAAACGTATGTAATTCTTTCTTTTGTATCTAGCTATAAATCAAATGAGCCTTTCTGATTTTGACTAAATTAATAATTTCTTTTGAGACATGGAGCTGTATATCTGCTCCAGTTTGTATTGTTGTACTTAAGATTAATGCTTAGTGTAATTATGCATTAGGTAATATGTGTCACTTTGGGGAAGAAATAATGGATCTAGATAAAAACGGTTAAAAAATCTAGCATTGTCTTGCAGAAACATACACCTTTCATGAAACTTTTTAAAGTTGGTTATCTGAAGTAGGTGTATGGCCATTCAATCATTTTATATTTTATAAGGACACTAAATGACCTTATAAAAGTTTAATTTGATTTTATGGTATTTGCAATTTAATATTTTAAAATGTTTTTAACACATTGGTTATATATATTTTTATTTAAAAATTAACCATAAAATTTTACATTAAGGTTTTATTCTGTTTGTCAGTTCTGGCCACATTTTTATAAAAATATCAAGAGAAAACTCTGAAAACACTTGTTTTAATGAGTAAAAAATTGATAATGGGGGGGAAGGCTATCTCAAGATACATTTCTTTATCACATATTTTTCTAAAACAAATCAACCTCAAGTGACCTTACCTGGAATCCTGTGATCTTGTCTCAAATTTAATGCTTGAAAATAAATGCTTTAATATTTTATATCAATAAAGGTAAGTCAGCTCCTTCTTGGATTTTTATTTAATGTCAGAAATATTGTCTTCATAAAGCATACACACACCTTTTGTCTTGCACTTAGAACTTAATATACTATCATCAAGCCCAAGGGAAAATAAAAATACTTTGAAGAAAACTAAAGGTAGAAAAAACATTTATATACATACACTTCTAAAAATCACTCATAAACAAGCTCTCACCTCTTGTGAGATGTATACAAACAATAGGTAGCAAATGTTCTAATAAAATTTTAAAAACTTTAGCGGGCCCATTTCAATGGCTTCTTGGAAGTGAGGACCTGATTGAGCAGTACTTTCTTTGCAAATGCAGGATCAAAAGGTCAGCAAATTAAGAGTTAAATGACTTTTGTTTTACTGTTCCACAGAGAAAGGTCTCATTTAATTTATGTCACTATGGATCTTAAAATTCTTAAACCTTTTTCATAAGAAAGTCGTTGGTATTGTACCCAGATCAGTGAGATGCAGGAGGTCAAAGGATAAAAAGTTCAAGTGTGAGTTTGCCTAGAAGATAGTCTACTGCGTACCAAGGAAGGTAATGGGCCTTGACTTGGTATGCTGTACAATAAAATCAGGAACAGAAAAGGTAGGTGAGCTTTCCTTTCTCTTGCTATTGATAGTAATTGCTTGTAAAGTAACTAAAACAACAGTAAAATACATTAATTCATTAAGATAAGTGTTTTTTCCCCTTATTTTTCTGATTCTGTTGTATCATGTGCAAACTATACGAAACTTTAAGATGGTATTTATTTACCAGGTGCAAGTTCTATGGACAAAATATGCTGCAGGTCAATGAGTCAGCAAGTGACTTGGGTCTAAGTTTTTGGTCTGCAATTCATTCAGTATGAATTCAGGTGTGTTGTTTAACCTCCCCAAGTCCAGTATGCAAACTACTATGTAGTACTAAAAAATCTAAGGCTAGCAGTCTTTGATTAGTACAGATAAAATGGTCTACGATCTTATTACCTTATCAGATAACTTTTAACATCTTTTTATTCAACTCTTTATATTTTTCTCTTTTATTTTCATGGTCATCTCCTTCAGTCACCTCTTGTGACATATTCTAAAAAGTTGCTAGATTTTTTTAATGCCTTTTCTGAATCCTGCAATACGATTGGGCTGACTCTAGGACAGCCATGATTTCTGTTTTGATCTAGGGTTCATATCATGCTAAGAGCAGGGAAGAAAGTGAAAGACATTGTTAGGGGCCGACTCCTAATGAAGGTTGGGAAAAGGAAGATAGTGAACATGGGGTGTGGAGGGGGAGGCTCTTTATTCCATTATCAATACAGAGTTCAGCACCATTTTTTAAAAAATTCAACCAGTTGTTGCCTGCATAATAGCTTGTTCATTTTTATTATTGAATATTATTTCATGATACTTTTATTACTTTAAAACACCCTTTTTATACTGGAACACTCATGAATTCATATTTTTAAATGTCTGCACTAATATTTTAAGTGGTCAGAAAAAAATACTTAGTGCTTTAAAATGTGGGCTTTTTCAATAATAATTATAGTAAATAATTAATGAGTATGCATTATTGCTGGGCATTGTCCTAAACCCTTGCATATATTAACTTCTTTAATCCTGATTGCAATCCTAAAATAAAAATTATTGCTATCTTCACTTCATCAATGAGGGAACAATACGTAAGTATTAAGAAACCTAACTTAGAGAATACAGTTTACAAAGTGATCAATATTTATATCCAGGCAGTTAATGCTCCAGTGTCTGTACCTCCAATAGAAGCAGAAAATTTGAGAATTTGTATTTTACACATATAATTAACCTCTTCTCTTTTTACATCCACTTTGGTATTTAAATTTTGTATCTTTTTATCTTTTCAATAAGGCACAAGTTTATTAAAGCCTACCATGTGCCATATATAATGTTCAGTGTTATGAAATTACAAATGAAATGTGCAATTAACATTTTAATAAGCAATTATATTGCAAAAGTTGTATAATTAGAATCGGGCAGAAAATATTATGAAAATAACTAATTTTTGGAAGATAGGGGCCAACAACTCTTGAGAATACATAAACATTGAAAAAGATTTTGAAAAACTGGTAGAAATTCAGAAGCGTTCCTGAATTTCAAGAGAGAGAGAAAAAAATTATTGGAGATCATATATGAATATGACATGACAGGATTATTTAGTAATTTTCTGTGACTAAAGCTTAGAATTCTTAAGGGGGGTTAAAACCTGAAGTCGATAAACTGAGATAAATAATTATATTTTTTATTCAAAATTGCTTTGAATATCTTGAATGCAATGAGGAAGCACTATTTTTTTTTAACAAGGCAGCTCATCTGCCTGCTATTGTATCTGAAATCTTCCATGGTAGTTGTACCTATAGAAAGCTGACCACAATCTATTCCAAAAAGCTACTGCTTGAAAGAATGTATGTTACCTGAAATAACAAAGAAAAACATAGCAGTCTATGGAGAGTCCAAGAAATCCTATAGGTATACAGAAGTATTCTTGGAATGCCTGAGTTATCCAGCAACAATTTAGGAGCTATTTGTTACATGTTATTTTTTGAAAATGAAAACGTAGCCACACAATTTTTCTTGGAACAGGTAAATTTTAAGTCATGGTGTTATTTTGGACAGGTTTTAAATAGAAGCAACAAATTTCTCTTCCTACAGGGGCTTGAGAGTTATCAACTAAATGCAAAGTAAGAATGCTCACTCATACCAATTTATACACTTTCTCTCATTTTTCTTGCTGCTTTTCTTGATCTACTTTTATTTTTCACCTTTGAGAGAGACACAAGGACAGAAAAAGAAGTCACAATTCTAGTAAAGCACAACAGCACTAATGTGATAATAAATGATAACTGACACTTAAGATCATTTTTTAGAAATCCAAAAGGTAATTATACAAACTTTGAGGAACTGGACATACACACTCAGTCTAAATACTTCAGCCAGCCCTCAGCTCTACGCTGATTGCTGCCATGCAGATAAACAAATTTAGCTTTTTTCCCTAGATAATATTTTAGAGAAAAAGAGAAATAATAACTATTACATTTTTTAAATCTAAGTATTTTAAAATGAATTTAAGTAAGCCCAGTGGTCTGCATTTTAGACCACTCATTCAAATTTTGAAATGTCCACAGGACATTATTGCAGAAACTGAAATAAATATTGTGCTGTCTTGAAAGTATCTAAAGGTAGTGACAGAAGGATGACAAAATAGATTAAAGGAAAATAAAATAAAAATTATATATGAGTTGATAATGCCAAATTTTAGTTACTTTTATTCCACATTTATGCAATAAAAACTTCATCAAAACCCATCTTATTGTCATTTGACCATTATGTCCAATATTTCTGTCAAGCCCTCAGTGAGCTAGCTAGCAAAACAAAAACATTTAACATGTAATATTCTATTTTAATATCTATTGTTTTCTTGAAGGTTTTGTCAGAAATGTAGAACAATATGTATTAATGATAAAAATCTCTTTTTCACTTGTTAATTTGAAATAAAATAAATTTAGACACATTTTATTCAAATCAGATGCAACATTTATCAGGAAAGTAACATAAATATGTAAATTATTTTTATTTTTGAATCATAAAATACAAAACTCTTGAAATATACCTTGTTTTTTTTTTAATTTATTTTACTTTTGGTGCATACTATATCTGGCATTTCTCCCCATGTTATCCCTCCCCACCCTCACCTCCCTCCCGACCCACTGTTGTCTGTCCCCTTCCCATCACAACTGTCCCCTGTGTGTGATGCTCCTCTCCCTGAGTCCACGTGTTCTCATTGTTCAACACCCACCTATGAGTGAGAACATATGGTGCTTGGCTTTCTGTTATTGGGTCCGTTTGCTGAGAATGATGATTTCCAGATTCATCCAAGTCCCTACAAAGGACACAGACTCATCATTTTTTATGGCTGCGTAGTATTCCACAGTGTATGTGTACCACATTTTCTTTGTCCAGTATATCATTGATGGGCATTTGGGTTGGTTCCAGGTCTTTGCTATTGTAAACTGTGCTGCAGTGAACATACATGTACAAGTGTCTTTATAGTAGAACGATTTATAGTTCTTTGGGTATATACCCAATAGTGGGAATGCTGGGTCAAATGGAATTTCTATTTCTAGATCCTTAAGAAATCACCACACTGTCTTCCACAATGGTTGAACTAATTTACACTCCCACCAACTGTGTAAGAGTGTTCCTATTTCTCCACATCCTCTCCAGCATCTGTTGTCTCCTGATTTTTTAATGATCGCCATTCTAACTGGCGTGAGATGATATCTCAGTGTGGTTTTGATTTGTATTTCTCTAATGACCAGTGATGATGAACATTTTTTCATATATTTGTTGGCCTCATATATGTCCTCTTTTGAAAAGTGTCTGTTCACATCCATCACCCACTTTTGAATGGGGTTGTTTGTTTTTTTCTTGTATATCTGTTTTAGTTCTTTGTAGATTCTGGATATTAGCCCTTTGTTAGATGAGTAAATTGCAAAAATTTTTTCCCTTTCTGCTGGTTGCTGATTCATGCTAATGATGGTTTCTTTTGCTGTACAGAAGCTCTGGAGTTTAATTAGATCCCATTTGTCTATCCTGGCTTTTATTGCCATTGCTTTTGTTGTTTTAGTAATGAAGTCCTTGCCTATGCCTATGTCCTGGATGGTTTTGCCTACATTTTCCTCTAGTGTTGTTATGGTGTTAGGTTTTGTGTTTAAATCTTTGATCCATCTGGAGTTAATTTTATTGTAAGGTGACAGGTAGGGGTCCAGTTTCTGCTTTCTGCTCATTGCTAGCCAGTTTTCCCAACACCATTTATTAAACAGGGAATCCTTTCCCCATTGCTTGTTTTTGCTGGGTTTGTCAAAGATCAGATGGTTGTAGATGTGTAATGTTTCTTCTGGGGTCTCGGTTCTGTTCCATTGGTCTACGTCTCTGTTTTGGTACCAGTACCATGCTGTTTTGATTACTGTAGCCTTGTAGTACAGTTTGAAGTCTGGCAGTGTGATGCCTCCGGCTTTGTTCTTTTTGCTTAGGATTGTCTTGGCTATGCGGGGTCTTTTGTGATTCCATATGAAGTTTAAAGTGTTTTTTTTCCAGTTCTGTGAAGAAGGTCATTGGTAGCTTGATGGGGATAGCATTGAATCTATAGATTACTTTGGGCAGTATGGCCATTTTCACAATATTGATTCTTCCTAACCATGAGCATGGAATGTTTCTCCATCTGTTTGTGTCCTCTCTTATTTCATTGAGCAGTGGTTTGTAGTTCTCCTTGAAGAGGTCCTTTATATCCTTTGTTAGTTGTATTCCTAGGTATTTTATTCTCTTTCTAGCAATTGTGAATGGGGAGTTCGCTCTTGATTTGGCTCTCTGTTTGTCTGTCATTGGTACATAGGAATGCTTGTGATTTTTGCACCTTGATTTTGTATCCTGAGACTTTGCTGAAGTTGCTTATCAGTTTGAGAAGATTTTGGGCTGAGACGATGGGGTCTTCTAGATATACAATCATGTCATCTGCAAATAGAGACAGTTTGACTTCCTCCTTTCCTAATCAAATACTTTTTATTTCTTTTTCTTGCCTGATTGCTCTGGCTAGAACTTCCAATACTATGTTGAATAGGATTGGTGAGAGGGCATCCTTGTGTAGTGCCTGATTTCAAAGGGAATTCTTCCAGCTTTTTCCCATTCAGTATGATATTTGCTGTAGGTTTGTCATATATAGCTTTTATCATTTTATGATACGTTCCATCAATACCTAGTTTATTGATAATTTTTAGCATGAAGGGCTGTTGAATTTTATCGAAGGCCTTCTCTGCATCTATTGAGATAATCATGTGGTTTTTGTCTTTGGTTCCATTTATATGATGGATTACATTTATGGATTTGCATATGTTGAACCAGCCTTGCATCCCCGGGATGAAGCCTACTTGGTTGTGATGGATAAGCTTCTTGATGTGCTGTTGCAATCTGTTTGCCATAATTTTATTGAAGATTTTTGCGTCAATGTTCATTATGGATATTGGCCTGAAGTTTTCTTTTTTAGTTGAGTCTCTGCCTGGTTTTGGTATCAGGATGATGTTGGTCTCATAAAATGAGTTAGGGAGGATTCCCTCCTTTTGTATTGTTTGATACAGTTTCAGAAGGAATGGAACCAGCTCCTCTTTGTATGTCTGGTAGAATTCGGCTGTGAACCTGTCTGGACCTGGACTTTTTTGGTTGGTAGGCTTTTGATTGCTGCCTCTACTTCAGCCCTTGTTATTTGTCTATTCAGGGTTTCAGCTTCCTCCTGGTTTAGTTTTGGTAGAGTACAAGTGTCTAGGAATTTATCCATTTCTTCCAGGTTTACTGGTTTATGTGAGTAGGGCTGTTTGTAGTAATCTCTGATGGTAGTTTGTATTTCTGTGGGGATGAGTGGTGATATCCCCTTTATCGTTTTTTATTGCATCTATTTGATTCTTCTCCCTTTTCTTTTTTATTAATCTGGCTAGCGGTCTGTCTATTTTGTTCACCTTTTCAAAAAACCAGCTCCTGGATTTATTGATTTTTTTGAAGGATTTTTTGTGTCTCTATCTCCTTCAGTTCTGCTCTGATCTTAGTTATCTCTTGTCTTCTGCTAGCTTTTGAGTTTTTTGATCTTGCTCCTCTGGTTCTTTCAATTTTGATGATAGGGTGTCGATTTTAGATCTTTCCTCTCTTCTCTGGTGGGCATTTATTGCTATAAACTTCCCTCTCAATACTGCTTTAAAGGTGTTGCAGAGATTCTGGTAAGTTGTGTCTTCATTCTGGTTGTTTTCAAAGAACATCTGTATTTCTGCCTTCATTTCATTGTTTACTCCGTCAACATTCAGAAGCAAGTTGTTCAATTTCCAAGTGGTTGTGCAGGTTTGAGTGTGTTTCTCGATCCTGAGTTCTAGTCTGATTGCGCTGTGGTCTGATAGACTGTTTGTTATGATTTCTGTTCTTTTGCATTTGCTGAGGAGTGATTTGTCTAGGTCAATTTTAGAGTAAGTGCAATGTGGTGCTGAGAAAAATGTATATTCTGTGGATTTGGGATGGAGCGTTCTGTATATGTCTATTAGATCCACTTGTTCCAGGTCTGCATTCAAATCCTGGATATCCTTGTTAATTTTCTGTCTCATTGATCTGTCTAATATTGACAGTGGAGTATTGAAGTCTCCCATTATTATTGTGTGTGAATATAAATCTCGTTTTAGGTCATTCAGAACTTGCTTTATGTATCTGGGTGCTCCTGTGTTGGGGGCATATGTATTTAGGATAGTTAGCTCTTCCTGTTGGATTGATCCTTTAACCATTATGTAATGTCCTTCTTTGTCTCTTTTGATCTTTGTTGGTTTGAAGTCCAATTTTATCAGAGACTAGGATTGCAACCTCTGGTTTTGTTTGTTGTCCATTTGCTTGGTAAATCTTCATCCATCTCTTTATTTTGAGTCTATGTGTGTCTTTGTATGTGAGATGGGTTTCTTGAATACAGCACACCAATGGGTTCTGAATTTTTATCCAGATTGCCAGTCTGTGTCTTTTGATTGGAGCGTTAGGCCATTTACATTCAATGTTAATATTGTTATGTGTGAATTTGATCCTGCCATTTTGTTACTGGCTGGTTTTCTTTCTCATTAGTTGACTCATTTTCTTCATTGCATTTTTGGTCTTTGCAAACTGGTTTGCTTTTGCAGTGACTGGTACTTGTTCCTTTCCATGCTTAGTGTTTCTTTCAGGAGCTCTTGTAGGGCAGGTCTGGTGGTGACAAAATCTCTCAATAATTGCTTGTCTGTAAAGGATTTTATTTCTCCTTCACTTATGAAACTTAGTTTGGCTGGATATGAGATTCTGGGTTGAAAGTTCTTTTCTTTAAGGATGTGAATATTGGCCCCTACTCTCTTCTGGCTTGTAGGGTTTTTGCCAAGAGATCTGCTGTGAGTCTGATTGGCTTCCCTCTGTGGGTGACCTGACCTTCCTCTCTGGCTGCCCTTAGCATTTTTTCCTTCATTTTGACCCTGGTGGATCTGACGATTATGTGCCTTGGGGTTGCTCTTCTTGAGGAATATCTTTGTGGAGTTCTCTGTATTTCTTGAAGTTGAAATTTGGACTGCCTTGCTAGGCTTGGGAAGTTCTCCTGGATAATATCCTGGAGTGTGTTTTCCAGCTTGGATTCATTCTCCCTATCATATTCAGGTACACCGATCAAGTGTAGATTAGGTTTTTTCACATAATCCCATATTTCTTGGAGGCTTTGTTCATTTCTTTTCACTCTTTTTTCTCTTGTATTGCCTTCTCTTTTTATTTCATTGAGTTGATCTTCAATCTCTGATATCCTTTCTTCTGCTTGATCAATTCGGCTATTAAAACTTGTGTTTGCTTCACATAGTTCTCATGCTGTGTTTTTCAACTCCCTCAAGTCATTTATGTTCTTCTCTAAGCTGGTTATTCTAGTTAGCATTTCATCTAACCTTTTTTCAAGGTTTTTGGTTTCTTCGCATTGAGTTAGAACGTGTTCCTTTAGTTCTGAAAAGTTTGTTATTATCCACCTTCTGAATCCTGTTTCCGTCAATTCTTCGCACTCCTTCTGGGTTAAGTTGTGATCCTGTGTTGTTGAGGAGTTGTGATCCCTTGAAGGAGAAGTGGTGTTCTGGCCTTTGGTGGTTTCACCTTTTTTGCACTGATTTTTTTCCCATCTTTGTGTATTTACCTGGCTGTGGTGTCACAGAGCTGCTTGATGAGGTCACTTGTCTGCCTGTGGGGTCACTATTGGGTTTCTAGGGACTCTTCCAGTTTACTAGGGAATCTTCCTGTGTCTTTTTTGTTTATGCTGGGAAATTAGGCCTGCCTCTTTCGCTGACCTGTAGGCACTGCTGGGTTGTCAAGAATGCTGTCCCGTTGCTACGTAGGCTTCCTGTGTTTTTTTTTAAAATATGTAGCCCAGTCCCGCCCCTCTAGTGGTGGGTTGTGCCCTTCCTCCACTGGGCTGGATCATTCAGGGTTCATCTCAGACTGTGGCACTGGCTACACAACCCACTAGAGTCAGAGTTTCAGCCCTCTGGGGTTTATGGGGGAGGGTAGGGACCCGCCCAGCCAAACCCTGCAGTCTCCCCCTTTCAGCTTCTCTCTCTCTGGTCATGTGGTAGGGGCTGCCCAGCTGCTCCTGCTTACAGCTCCCTGTCTCTCCAGGTTGGGGGGAGGGGGTGATAGCTCAGTCTACATACTCTTATTCAACTCTGCACTTGTAATTCCCGTCGCTTAACTGGCAAATATCCCCTGTTCTGTGTATTGCTGAGGCTTTGGGGGAGACGCTGTATCTGGACTGGAGCACCAGAGATGGAGCCTCCGACTCGCCAGTCAGATGCACTTTCTGGGTGAAGCAGCACCCCTCCCTGCCTCGGTCTGCCCTGAGTGGGCTTTGCTCACCCTCGGACCAGACCTGTTGAAATGCAGCTGGTACCTCGGTTAGAGCTAGGAGATCTCTGGGTTTCTACGTCTCTCTCACTGGGTATGCACTGGAGTTGTGTCTAATCTGCCATCTTGGATCCCGACCTTCGAAATATACCTTATTTTTTATCACATCATGCCACAACTTTTATTTTGCTTTGACTGAAGTGAATAGGTTTGTGAATATGCTTGTGTATGGAAAAGATGAAAAAAATTAAAATCCATGATGAAAATGTTAAAGATGCTATATTATTAATTTTATTTTAAAATGTATTATTATTTAATAGCAGAGCAAAGGAACAAAAACAATCATTTACTCTAAAATGTATTAGACAGGGATCCTAAAATAACAAAAGTATTTTTTGTTATACATTTTATTTTATTCTTGAAAATAATATCAACAAACATTTTAAGGGATTTTTACTGGCAAATGAAAAAACACCTCTCATGAGGATTGGATTTTACATTATACAAGAATTTCAAACATTTAAAATTCTGTATAAACATATCTGTGAAACCAGTTAAAATTAATATGGGGTTAATGAAAAAAATCTGAAATTCATTTTTAGTTTGGGTAGTGTTCGACCATGAAAGGTTAGCCTGATCCTTACTTTCTTTTCCCTTGAGTGTCCGCCCTGGGTACCTGCAAAGCCACACTTCTGTGTTGTGTGCAATATGCTAAAACACCAAAAGCATTGGCAACAAAAGCCAAAATAGACAAATGAGACCTAATTAAACTCCAGAGCTTCTGTACAGCAAAGAAACAATCATTAGAGTGAACCGGCAACCAACAGAATGGGAAAAAATTTCTGCAATCTACCCATCTGACAAAGGGTTAATATCCAGAATCTACAAGAACTAAAACAGTTTTACAAGAAAAAAACAACCTCATTTAAAAGTGGGTGATGGATATGAACAGACAGTTTTCAAAAGAAGACACATATGGGACCGGGCATGGTGACACGCCTGTAATCCCAGCACTTTGGGAGGCCGAGGCGGGTGGATCACTAGGTCAAGAGATCAAGACCATCCTGGTCAACATGGTGCAACCCCATCTCTACTAAAAATACAAAAATTAGCTGGGCATGGTGGCACGTGCCTGTAGTCCCAGCTACTCGGGAGGCTGAGGCAGGAGAATTGCTTGAACCCAGGAGGCGGAGGTTGCGGTGAGCCAAGATCGCGCCATTGCACTCCAGCCTAGGTAACAAGAGCAAAACTCAGTCTCAAAAAAAAAAAAAAAAAAAGAAGACATATATGAGGCCAACAAACATATAAAACAATGTTCGTCATCACTGGTCATTAGAGAAATGCAAATCAAAACAACTTTGAGATACCATTTCACGACAGTTAGAATGGCGATCATTACAAAATCTGGAGACAACAGATGCTGGAGAGGATGTGGAGAAATAGGAACACTTTTGCACGGTTGGTGGGAGTATAAATGAGTTCAACCATTATGGAAGACAGTGCGGTGTCCTCAAAGACCTAGAAATACAAATTCCATTTGACCCAGCAATCCCATTACTGGGTATATACCCAAAGGATTATAAATTGTTCTATTATAAAGACATACACATGCATGTTCGTTGTGGCACTGTTTACAATAGCAAAGTCCTGGAACCAACCTAAATGCCCATCGATGGTAGACTGGACAAGGAAAATGTGGCACATATACACCATAGAATACTATGCAGCCATAAAAAAGGATGAGTTTGTGTCCTTTGTAGGGACATGGATGAACCCGGAAACCATCATTCTCAGCAAACTGACACAAAAACAGAAAACCAGACACCGCATGTTTTCACTCATAGGTGGGTGTTGAACAATAGAACACATGCACACAGGGAGGGGAGCATCACACACTGGAGTCTGTTGCAGGGGACTAGGGGAGGGATGGCAGGGGGTAGGGAGGTTGGGGAGGGGATAACATGAGGAGAAATGCCAGATATAGGTGACAGGGGGATGGAGGCAGCAAACCACATGGCTATGTGTGTACCTTTATATATATATATATAAAGAAAATGCCACAAAGCCAATTCTGTTCTTTGAAAGTAAGACTACAGTATTTCTGTGGTGTTAGATATTGAAAAATAATAGAACATTCAAAGAATTCCAAACTTCTTAAAATGTACACACTGAAGTAGTAGATTTCACACAGTAGATGTTTTTCATTATTTTTATGAATAATTGTATTGTACAAATGGCACAATTTATGTACATTATACATGTACATAGTATAAAGAATATACAGAATATATAAATATAGTATTTACATATTGAAAAACATATATTTTCCTAAAATTGTTTGAAAATAAGAAATTTATCTAATGTTTGCCTAAACTTTTAATCTCCTTCCTGAGAGTTTGTTTTGTTTTCCTAATTTAGAGGGGGTGAGAATTATTTCTTCTATTATTTACTATTTTACAATCCTAGCAATCCTCCAGTCCCAATAGCCTCAGTCCTATACATAGAATAAATTGGTATTAGTGAAGAATTAAGAAATTATTTTGATGTAGAAAAAAAGGCTCTGAAACATCAAAAAACTTAAAACTGCCAAGCACATATTCCTTGCCCACTGATAATACAGAAGGTATTAGTTAGTCTCCTACCACCATCTGGTGGTAATCTGTGGTATAAGCCAATAAAGATAATTCTGGTGTTAAAGTACAAATAAATTTCAATTTGCAAGAACATTTTAAATGGATTATTTAATTTGATTATGATGGAAAAGGCAGATTTTTCTAACTCAAATGTTATTCTTATTTTTAAGTTTCAGAAAGTGTGACAAAAGATGTACTTATTTTTTGAAGGGGTTAACCTACTGTAATATAAATTGGATAAACTAATAGCATTCACATTGTCCAAATAATAATTGTTTCTTCAATTCTTTTGAAATATATCTAAGTTAATAAATACTTTATAATTTAGAAATCTGATTACTGAGGCAAAAACACTCTTAAAGTGTGTTTGTTTGATTTCTTTCATTTTTATTATGTGAGTTTTGAAACATAATACAATAGGCTACCAGTTAAATATATGTAGAATAAAATATAGTAAAATTTAACCCAAAGAATACATAGCTTTTAATTTTTTACTAACCTTCTCTAGTGGGGCACATTTATAACAACTGGATAATAATTAATAATACATAATAATTATGTTGTAATAATAATTATGTATTACAACATAATAATAATGTTGTAATAATAACATAATAATAATATTATGCAGTTGGCATATGATAATAGCATCTTATTATCTGATTCCTTGAAACTCTAATTCAAACAGGATTTAAGAGAATGGTACTTTTCAGCTTTAAAAGTACTATTGAGAAGTTTGAATTTTGTATTTATCTTTTGCTCCTCACTGCTCAGTTTCCCAGTTAACAATTTTCCTGAGAAAATGTGTGTAGGTCATATAGGGAGAGAGGAAAGGCATGGATGATCACTTTTTTGTTTAGTGTTTTCAGGGTCCTCACTGGTCTCTCTGACATGGTTTGGCTGTGACCCCATCTATATCTCATCTTAAATTGTAGCTCTCATAATCCCATGTCATGGGAGGGATTAGTAGGAGATAATCAAATCACTGGAGCAACTTCCCCCATACTGTTCTTATGGCAGTGAAGAAGTCTCATGAAATATGATGGTTTTAAACAACCCTCAAAATTCACCAGTAAAAAAAAAGAGAGAGAAATATCTGATTAGAAAATGGGCAAAAGAGACAAAGAGACATTTTACTGAAATGTCAAATAAAGACAAATAAATACATGAGATACTCGTCATTTCCCATTAGGGTAAAGCAAATCAAACCACAATGAGATATTACATACCACACACCTATGAGAATAGATATAATTAAAATTGGATGATACTATTAAATACTAGAGAAAATGTAAAGCAAATGGATCATTTGTATATTGATGGTGGGAATGTAAATTACAGTTATTATGGACAATTGGCAATTTCTTGTATAACTGAATATGAAACTACCACATAATTCACTCATAACATTCTTAAGCATTTATGCCAAAGAAATCAAGCCTTATGTTGACACAAAAAGATGTACGTGATTGCATATAGCAGTCTTATTTACAATAGCCCAAAACTAGAAACTACCCAGAGTGTTGTACATTGGTGAATGACTAAACAAACTGTAGTAAATCCATATCATGGAATACTACTCAGCAATATAAAGCAATCACCCTTGGTACATATAAAAACCTGGATGAATCCCCAGTGGATTAGACCTAGTGAAAAAAAAATACTGATACCAAAATGTTACATACTGTATGATTTCATTAACGTAACATTTATTGTTTAAATGACCAAATTATAGACATGGAGAAAAGATGAGTGGTTGTCTGGATTTTAGAAAGGAAGGGAGATGGGAAATTGGTGTGGCTATAAACAGACAAAATGAGGAATCCTTATGATGATGGAAATATTCTGTATCTTGATTTTTTCACTGTCAATTTCCTTGTAATATTGTCCTATCATTTTATAATATATCATCTATAAGGGAAATTGGGAAACTGAGGGTACAGTATATTGTACTGCCAAAGGAATAAAATTCAATATTTCAATTTAATCTTTAAAATTTAAAACTTATAACTCAGTGTTCACTAGAACTCTCAAATATCACTTTAGACTTAAATCACACTGCCATAAAAATTTGTCATGAAATTGTTTCTCTCAGATACTTGACAAATTTTTAAACAAAATGCAGAATCTATTTAAGTAAAATGGTTACTTAAAACCAACAACAGCAACAAGAACAACCCTACCCTTGTGTTGAGAAACATTGTTTACCCTGCCCCCATGGCTCCTCTGTGGAGGCTACCTTTTAGTTTGTAATTAGTGGTAGGCAGGTAACAGCTGCCTACTTGGTATATTCTTGAGTTATGAATAAATGTAGAACACCTGTAATAGTAATAAGAATCACCTGTCTAAGAGCAAATAAATACATGGATGAGAATCTGCTCGGGGCCTTCAGCCTGGAGAGCTGTCAGCCCCACAGGTTCTCAGGCTGTTGGTCCCCAAGATAGATCCACTCTGTTGTGCTATCTGGGTGTCTGCCTCTCAGATACCTTCAGCACAGCCTGGGTGGGGGTCTCCCGACCGAGCTCGTTCTCAGTACCCTTGTCTACTAAATTACTGTATAGGTGGTCAGGAACAAAAACCATGCTCAATTCTCCAGCACGATTTTTTTTCGTTGTTATTGTAATCTATTCCAGTCCATTGTTTTTGCTATTTCTGTTGGTATCCCCTCTGTTTCTGTACTAGTATATTTTCTGGACCTGTTATTTCTATCATCATTCCTTTTCTTGTGAACCCTTTGTTGTGCCAGAAATGTTATTCTTACTTATGCAATCAGTGCTTTAGAATGCTTAAGCCATGTTATAATATTCACTCTTTACCAGTTCAAGTAACTTCACATCCCCAACCACATCTGATCTCAGGGATGTGATTCTCATATCAAACATCTGGGAGAAAACTAAGCCAGACCTGATCCAATCAGTCTTTGAGAAACTTGGGTTTCTCTTCCTCTGTGAAACTTCTACTGAACACCCTAGGTAGAAGTATAATCTCTTTCACTTTAAAATCAATACACTAAGTTTTTGTAGCTTCCACTTGGTAAATCATTAACTTTCTTAAAATTCTCTTCAAATCAGAATATTATTTATATAAATTTATATGCAAGCATATAGGTTCTCTTTCCATATAATCTTTGAATTATTTTACTTAAGATTAAGCCTTATATTTCTTTGTATTTCTTATGGTACTTTGCACAGAAATCAAATATTTAATTATTTACTACTATTTCTAAGAGAACTTAAACACATTCTAAGTAAAATCCCACAAACAAACAGCACCAATCAGGTGCTTCAAATCTTCCTAATTTTTTTTTTTTTTTTTTTTTTTTTGAGACAAAATCTTGTTCTTTTGCGCAGGCTGGAGTGCAAGGATGTGATCTTGGCTCACAACAGTCTAGACCTCCTGGGCTCAAGTGATCCTCCTGCCTCAGCCTCCCAAGTAGCTGGGATCGTATGCTCATGCCACCATGCCTGGCTAATTTTCTAAAAATTATTATTCTTTTCTAGAGACAAAGTATCCCCATGTTGATCAGGCTCTTCTCACTCTCCTGACCTCAACAGGTCATCCCCTCTAGGCCTCACAAAGTGTCGGGATTAGAGGAATGTTCCACCATACCTGGCCCTTCCTAACTTTTTTTTTTTAAACAAATTCAATCCATTCTGAATACTAATGAAGATATAAAATATAGTTTAAATATAGGATAGCCTCTCTTTAACACTAGAAATATAGATGTTTCTTCATCTTTGATAAAACACATATTCAAAGTTAGTGCTTTTTAATTCCATGATATTTTTATATATAAAAATAGGAATAATTGCTTTAAATTATATAGGTGAAATAAAACAAAGGACACAGTATGAAAGATGTATTAAAAATACTAATCATTTTGTTAGGGTGAAATATACTTCTTTCATTAATACTACTTTAAATTGGATTAGAATAGAAAACATTCAGTAAGACAAGGAAAGTCTTCATTTACATGAAAGAATAATTTATTTGGTAACAACAGATTGCACTGGTGGTTTTTTTTATTCAGGCATGAACATGTTATGGAACATGTTATGAACTCAGAAAATGTTCACCCTTCCATGACTAGAAAATAGAATTATGAAGGTCTACTTAGTGAAATTTCATGTAGACTCCTAATTTGGAGCATTATTAATATTTCTTTAAATAAGGCACAGGCTTTTATATAAAATGGACTACAGTGGTAAATAATTAATTATTTTATAAGCAAATTTATTGAGAATTCCTAAGAATCTTAAAGAAAAATCATTATACAATAGTTGGACTTGAAACAGTTTCAGTGAAAGTATAGAATTCATTTAAATCCTAGGTGAATTTTCTGTTTTCTTCTTTCCTCCCTCTCTTCTTTCCTTCCTTCCTCTCTATGCCTCCCCCCCAACACCCTCTCTCTTTCTTTTCTGAAAAACAATTAAGAACTAGACAATAACACACCATTTTTTTTATGTTTTATCATCTTTATTTCAAGTAGTCTGCTTATAATTACTAATTTTATGTAGTTAGGCAAATATAATAATAAAATGTCACCTACTGAATAAATCAAGTTAATCTTGTAATTGATTTTTCTGGATTGCTTGTGCTTACTTTCAACAGAGGCTGGTTTTGTACTTACATTTGCTTTCCCATTTTCATATTATTGATTACAATTGCTGCAAAAATTGGAATTGTGTGTATTGTTTTATGGTATTCATTAATCTGATTTACACATGGATTACTTTTGAGTAATTATATTATGACAAAGTAACACCAATGTAAATAAATTACTTTATTTGAATATATTACTATTGGTATTTATAATAAGTAAACCTCTCATTCCATAAAAAATCTTAGTGATTAGAATAAAGTCAATACCATAATTTTTCACTCTTTCCTACACACCACAAGACACTGTATTCCTTGTTTACAGAGCTCTTAATCAGTGTCAAACTGAAGAACAATTTTTAAAAATATCCAGCAGGGGATGATCCTAGACCTCATATTTAACACGTTAATCAGTGGCCTAAATATTTTGCTTAGTGTCAAATAACCCTCACAATTGTACATTACAGGAAGGGCATTTTCAGAAGTTTTCAAAATAAATGCATATAATGGTAATAAGCACTAAACAAAGGAATAACAAAATCAGAACTATATATCTCCATAAGGAAACCTGACTGTGAAAACAGCAGAAAGAGAATTTAGCAATATGCAAGTACAACAGTAAAATGCCAAGAATTCCAGTGTTTATTAATCAAAAGCATACTATTGTATTAAGAATTGAAAAGAAATGGTGATATGGGCATGAATAAATAGTGAGATACACATTAGGAACCCTTAGGTAGTTTTATAGTAATAGGCATTTATTTTATTCAAGATTAAATAAACTCTATAAATAACTACACAAATAAATTCCAAAACAATTCTAGAAAACATACTCTGGACACCACTTAGAATCAAAGAAAGGCAAAAGTTGAAAGACCTAAATGAAGGAATATAAGGAGTTTATTTCCTTTTCAAGTATAGGAAAATTCAATGTTAGCTATGTTGCATAAAGTTTAGTGACAAATTAAACTACTAAAAGTATAGAAAGAAATTAATATTGCACTTAATAATTTTTTCCGAAAATGTAATGTTTTCTCCATGCACTAGGTTACCAGGGAATGGCTTTGAAGGTCTTTGCATGGAGAATACTAAAAATAATATAAATGTTCCACTTCTGATAATGACAATCTTGTAACTGATGTTAACCACCCTGAAAAGACAATAAAGGAGCTAGTGCAAAACACACACACAAGCGCATGCACGTGCGAGTGTGCAAACATTTTCTTTCTTTTGCCGTAACTATAGGGGATATTCAGGGGTCTAGAGGTTCAGTTTGTATTCTTGATCGAGAATGGTTCAGAGCAAAATGATATGTGTACTGCGAATGAAGAATTTTGTCTTAAGTATCAAGGATAGAGATAATCATTGAGGCATAAGCTCACTAATATACTTAGTTTATTTCATCTAGCTTATCTTTACTAATACACTTCTCAACCAAAACAAATGCAATTGTAATAATATATGTAAATAATAAAAAATAACTGTCAATCTAAATGTCTATACTCAGAGAATATATTTTGAAAAATAAAGATATAATGGCATTTCCCAAAAAAAAAATTCAGTTGACAGAATTCAATATTGCCGATCTGTTCTGCAGGCAGATGCAGATATTAATAGGTATTCTTGGCAACTAATTATAAAATGTATACAGAAATGCAAAGGATCAAGAATAGCTAAAGGCAATAAAAAGAACAAAGTGGAAGTTACTCTAATAAATGTCAAAATAAATAATAAAACTATAGTAATGAAAAGAAATAGTTAAAGGGGTAAAATTGAGAGTGCAGAAACATCCATGACTTCATGAAAGATTAATATAAGACATTAGAACAAAAGTAGTCCCCAAATAGAAAAGAATATATGAAATTTTTCATAAATAATTCTAGAACAATAACAAAGACTTAAAATTAGAAACAAAAGCTGAAACTTTATCTTAACTAAAAGCACAAACAAAAAAGCAAAAATGTAAAAGCAAGAACAATATGATTTCAGATAATAATATAAAGTCTTTTCTTTTCCTCTCTTCTTCCATTTTTCTTTCACTTTTTCCTTTCTTCCCTTTAGCTTTCGGTTCCTTAATAGATCTGTCGAAAAAGCATTAGGTAGGACAGAAGCTGGTGTCTACATGAGTGTGTGTGTGTGTGTGTGTGTGTGTGTGTGTGTGTGTGTGTGTGTTGAGTGTTGGTGGTCTAAAGCAGAGTGTTGAAACTCAAGCCAGGTGAAAAGAATGTCTATGCAGGGAAGTGGTGGACAAGTGCAAAGTGCGTGATCACATGTTGGGCAATAAATACACAGTTACAATAAAGCAAACAGGCATGGGGTGTTCAAATTTGTTTGGTAAGGAGGCATTCACACAGGTTGGCAGCCTGATACAGACTATAAAAGCCTGAGTAGAGTTAGAGTGCCCTTTCATAGATGGTTTTCCTATCATAAAAGGTAACCTACAAGCACAGCCTCCAATGATTCTCTTGATGATGTTGGTAACCCTCTTAACAGAGTCCCTTATTAATTTTATAAATGCCATGTTCACACACTCTCACAGAATGTCCACATGGTGTGTTTTCCAACCTTACAGAACATATGCACTCTAGAATATCCAATTATCTGAGCCTTTTGATTCCTTCTTTCACCATCTACCAGAACAGTTTTGGCATTTTAACTTAATGTGTACAGCTATGTCTTTATGATTCTAATAGCCACCCTAAAAGCATGTCAGTGTCCTTGCCAGGATGTTAAATTATGTATTATAAGACAGTGTTCCCATATTGGTAAACTCTCTAAAGTCTCTTTTAACTGACCTTGTTACCTACATATCTTCTCTTGATTCAGTACCCTCAGAATCCAGTCCTGTATTTATTTTATTGGGTTATTTGAATACTTATTTACTGGGTATTTAGATTCAGATAGTTTTATGTTTTTTCCTAAGATCATCTAGCACCATGCTGACTAAGCTATGTTTGACATGCTTATTTATTTTTCTGGCTATCTAGGGTAGATCCTGTCTTGTAATGAAGAGCCCTTTGCATTGTCTTCCAAAACAGGGAGAGTACTAGCCTTTAATAGCTAGATGTAGGCTCTAACTGCAGAGAAATTTGATTCTCAGGGAAATCTGGAAATTCAAAAATTTCAACCAAGATCTTCCCATCTCTTATCTTACACACTTATTTCTCAACCAGGACCCTGACATTAGTTTGGTGTATCTTCCAGGACTGATAATTCAATCTTCCCTAGGTTCCTGCTTACTCCTATAATTGAGTCCTAGACCTAGTCTTTAGCTCTTTCTGCCCACTGATTGTAGGAGATAAGAATCTATTTATAGCTTTTAAGGGGACCCTCTGCCTCACACTTCACTTGTCTTTCTCTAAAGCATGTAACACCCTAGCAACAGCTATCCAATTTTGTTTCCCTTGTAAGTATGATTTCTGATTTCTCCAATACATCTCAAATTCTTGATTTGATGTTGCATCAGTAATTTCATTTTCTTCTTCCAGTATGTCACTTCAGTTGAATGAAAGTTTTAACAATTTTACTGCTACCACATGCCACTGACTCTTAATATTCCATCTACAACCACTGACAGGATTCTCATTGCCTGCTAACAATGATCTAGCTCCAAAATCTTAGTGTGGAGTCTGTTATTTGAACCTCTCTTGGCACTAACATTATTAGGTTGGTTAAATGTCTTTGAAAGCAAGACTCTAAGAAAGGGATTCATGCAAGAAGTAAATGGAAGTTCTTAAGATGAACACCTGTAGGATGGGGAAGAGGGAGAAGTTGAAATGTACTGAAGTAAAAGTTTTAGTCAATTCTTCAGGGAGCTCTAGAGCTGGATTAGGCTTACAAAATTGTTCTAAGTAAGGACAAGGAATCAGGACATTCATACATCATATTGAACTATCACTGGATTCAGTTTGCCCCTGGAACTGTGGACAAAGGTTTGGGGCAAGGAAGCCCTCTTTAGTCCAGGACAGCTGCAAAGAGATAACTCAGCAGAGGGCTTTCAGCCAGCGATACTCCCAGCATCTAGGACAATGAGTCCTTTCCTGAAGGAGAAAAATCTGGATAGCACACTGCACATCTGCAAAAAGTTATAAATGGCTGGGTTAGGTTTCTGTTTTTGTTTTTTTTTCTCACTTACTGCATTGAACCACAAAAAGTTGAATGCTCTTCTTGATCAAATACATGCATGACATGTGTTATGATTTGAATGTGTTTTCTTCCAAAATTCAGATGTTGCTAATGTGACACCATTTAGAGGTGGAGACTTTAAGAGGGGGGTCAGGCTGTAAAGTGTCTTCTTTGTTAATGGTATGAAAGTCCTAATAAAAGATGTTTCATATGGCATTCAGCTGGCTTGCTAGCCTGCTCTTCCATTTTTCTGCCATCTGAGGACTACAGGTGCTTTGACCTTGGACCTCCTAGCCTCCGGAACTGTTAAAGTAAATTTTCCTTAAAACAATTACTCATATTTTGCTATAGTAGCACAGACTAAGCCAGCATGAGAGTGCTGTACTACAGAAGGATGTGTGACATGATACCAATTTTGTTTTTTGAACTGTTGAAAATAAATCAAATTTGTTATTCCCTCCAAAGATTAGCCATTTTGGGTTGCCATTATAAGACATCGGCACACTAAGGTTTAGCGCCCCCCCCCACTTTTTTGGTTGACATTACAAAACATTTAAATACTTCACACATTTCTCTGAAAAGGCTTTCATGACTAGTCAAACAAATGTTTGTTCTGTTAGTTTAATATTAGCAAAAATGCATCTTTGGAAATAGTATTTGACAAAAGCAATTTAAATGAATATGCTACACTGAAATTAGATTTTGAAAATAAAAGTGATGATCCAAATTACATTCCAATAATTTTAGAGTTTTAAATTAAAACAAAAACGGTTCCCTAATTTCTGTTGTTTGTAAGGATAAAAAGAAAATATAACAATGTTGGAAAAAGAGGAAAAGTATTTTTCTTATATATTTTTCACATTCCTGAGAGAATAGACTATACTTTTACTTATAATTTCAGTAGTCACTTAAATTGTGTAATTATTTACTTAATTTTACAAATAATATTTTTTTATTTTTTCTTCACAGATTCCTAATTTGAAGTCATGAATTAGTTAATAATCATAAGATGTATTCAAATAGTTTTTTACATTTTAATGAAAATTTAGTAAAAGCTATCATAGGAAGAATTAGTCCCTGATTTCTAGCATCCAACAATTCACTCTATAAATTTTAAAAAGTTAGAGACTGTAAAAAAAAAATTACATAAAATCAAATGAAAAAATGGTAAAATTTAAGCAAGTTCATAAGGAAAATTCCAAGGTCATTGTTAATGTGGAAAACAATACTTTTTGAAGTATTTGAAAGACTATCAATACAGAGTTTTAAAAGTTGGAATAAAAAATAAATACAAAAAGACACAAAATCATAAATAAAAATGACGAATTTTTCAAATTTATTTTAGTATGATCACCTTCATTTGGCAACTCCAGACCAACAATCATACTCATCTATATCAGAGCCATAAATAGCTTATCACAATCTATTATTACATGATTTGGGACACATTGCTCATAATTCTGGCAATTCTTCTCCCTTCTACAAAACCACACATGGGGTTTCTTGATAGGAATTCTTTAGAGAGAAGTTGTCTACATTTAAGGAAATATTCACGTAAAAATCTGTATGATAGAAACATTTTAGGAGTCAATTAACTTTAGAAAGGAAGAAAAATACTATAGCAATGGCAACTTTATATCTAATACTAATGAGTCATTACAGTCAAGCAAGGGCAATCTGCAGCCCTCCATCTCCTATCTTTTTCCAGGGTAATTTCTAAATTTCTTTCTCTGGGTATTTCACCAATAAGCTTTCCAAAGATGGGGGAGTCTAGATCACCCATATCAGTGTCATTTTGGCCAAGAACCAATAATTTCCTTCCAAAAGGACATAAAATAGACTTTAGATTCTATATCAATGTTACCCAAAGGGAGAGGCTAGGAAAGGCAATTTTGTAGTATAAGATTCTGATTCACCCCCTGGGCAATCAAGTTCTCTTAGTTTTATAGACTGAGGCTAGCTGGTTGTTTTTGCTTGTTTTATAAATCGCCAACAACTTTCCTGACAAGCACACTCTACTGCATCCTCACACTCACATTTGATTATATTTTGTTTGCTTCCCACTCAGCTGCCTTTGATGATTTTTACTTTGATTTGAAGTCACTGAGTAATATTGAAGTCTGCTCTAAGAAAGAATTCTGTAAAATGCACTATAAAGATGATAATGTTTCTCATTCAAAAACACATACTTATTTGATGTCCCCTAACTAGGACACCTTAGATTATAATTCCCCACTGCTGTAAGTACAAAGAGCAGCTTTAATTCTCATGAACAAGTAGGTTTTAAAATTGCTTATTTATTCATTTATCTCATGGACAGATGTATTTTGATAACTGAAAGTTTTCTTTCCACAGTAGCTGTCAGAAATCCTAGAGTCAGTTGATGACTCACATAAAATAATACACGGGCCATGATGGCAAGCACAGGTCTTGTTTTACTCTCCTTTCATCTACATTCTATTTTTTCATTTTTATTGTTTGCAGTTAAAGATATGCTACTTTATTTGTGAAATTCTGTAACCCATCATCCTAGAAAAAGGAAATCATAAGCAAGTAAAAAATATTCCGTTGTTCGTATGCATGTTTTTCATGCTCATTGCACTGTTTATAAAAAAAAATTTAAAAAGACAAATAATGTCAGGATTTAAGGTAAAATTCATAGTAAATGCAAATTGTATACATATTACATAAAAGTACATTTACAGAAAATATGTTGAGAAGGCAATATTCATGATAAATAAATAAAATATTTTTATTGCAAATATTTACTCACTACATATTTAGCTTATTTAATATATTCCATAATAAATAAAAACGACCAATTTTTCCAGTTTATTTTAGGAAGACCGTTTATTTCAAACATCTTTCATTGACAATATAGCACACTATGTAATATTATAGTATCAGAAAATGAATTTGAGAGTAATGAAATATAAGCTTTCATGTTTAAAGGAAAAGTTAGACAAAAGGAAAGAATATGGATAACTAAAACAAGACAATCACTAAGATATATTTAATAGCTAGAACTCTAACAATTGGTTTTATATGGAGATAATATGCTTTCTTTTCTGTTTTTTCTTCAAAAGTGAAATTGTTTAAAAGTATGATAATCTTAAAGAAAACTTCAATAAATTTTCCCCCATTAGAAATTACTCACTCTATACTTTTTGTAAATAACGTAGTAAATTCAAATAATAGTAATAGAAGTAAAAAAAGTCAGTAAACAAAGTAATCATTTAAAAGGAAAAGAAAAAGTAGAACACTGCACCAAAACAAATTCAATAAAATAGAAAATATAAACTAAAAAGATAATGAATATAGATTCTATAGGATTACTATTATTATTATGCTCATTTTTGAATCACTTTATACCATATATATTTTATCAACAAAAGGTTAAATATTCCTTAGGAATTTCAAGAAAAAAATGGAATAAACAATTTTAATTAAAACAGGAAAATATGAATAATAATTTAATATAATATTTTACATTTTAAAAAATGTGTTGATAAAATAAGCAATACAAAAGAAATATATTTAATTTAATAAAATCTAATCAAGACACAAAAAGTAAAAACATGAATGATGCAGGACATAGAGCAATATATTGTCATTTAACAATGACACTTGTTTTATAAACTTGATTAAAATTTTCAGAGACATTACCCAATTAATTTAAGGAGAAATATGATATGCAACGTGTATGCATACAATAAATATGATATTGTTAAATTAATTATTTTAAGGAACTACATCTAAAGATGGGGCATCATAAAAATTATCTCAGCCTCTCAAGATGCTGCTCATTTTCATGTCCAGTAATCTAGTTCAACATAAACAAAAGACTAAAACTTTTTTTCTATTAAATTTATGATCATATATTTTAAACAGCAAAGCTTTGAAATAAGCATTCAGGCAAATAATATTATAAAAATAATATTAGAAAAAAATTAGAAAAAATTAGCAAATAATGTGAGGAAAAAAGCACTAGCAACTTAATCCAGTAGTAGAATAAAGGAATAGTTAACAATAAACAAATAAGATTTATTACAGTGTAGTAAAAAAATTAGAAAGCCAATTGGTACAGTCAATCATAACATTCAATGAAAATATTTAATATTTAATAAAATAGTTAAACATTTATTTTAATAGGGATTGAAAATGAATTGGTAAAATTCAACTTCTGTTCTCCTAAAATATTGTCTAAATATTAAATGAGGTACTCTTTAAGATTAATAGTATCTAATTGAATAACACTAAAAATATTCTATTAGAATTTGAACTTTTATTACATAATTAATATCACTTAGCATGCTTTAAAATATATTTATAGATGAATGTATATTTGCTTCTTCAAATTTGAAGGTTGTATAAAACCTAATAAAATATTCACATGGACATTTCTTTTTTTTTATCGATGTAAGCAATCCTTTTATATATATATATATTATTGCATTTTAGGTTCTGGGGTACATGTGCAGAACATGCAGGATTGTTGCATAGGTACATACATGGCAATGTGGTTTGCTGCCTCCACCCCCCATCACCTGTAATTAAATTATTTTTTTATAATATACTTTATCATGTGGCAAACTTAAAAGTACCTGTAAACTATATATTTTTCTGACTCTAAAAACATAAATCCAAGTTATTAAATACAACATATCAACATTTAAAATGTTATCATTGATTTCATGTGATAGATGATGCTGTTTTGATAAAACAAAATAGCTTCCTTCAACATCACTATGACAGTAGCCATGATTGACAATAATTCAATAAAGGTTAACATTTCTATACTAATATATACCATAATCATTTGAATAATTCATTATTATCTACACCTTTTCCCAGGCAAAATTAATCATTTAAGTAGTATATCTACCTTCTTTTCTCATTAGTGTCTATTAATTGAAGTAGTACATTACTGTGTCACATTATTGTTTTCAAGTGTTGGCAAACACATATATGTTTTTAAAAAACTTACGTTAAACCCAGATTATTTAAAAATAATCTTTTTTTTTTTTTTGAGACTGAGTCTCGCTCTGTCACCCAGGCTAGAGTGCAGTGGCGTGCATTTGGTTCACTGCAACTTCCACCCTCCGAGTTCAAGAGATTCTCCTGCCTCAGCCTCCAGAGTAGCTGGGATTACAGTCATGCGCCACCACGCCCGGCTAACTTTTGTATTTTCAGTAGAGATGGGGGTTTCACCCTGTTGGTCAGGCTGGTCTCCAACTCCTGACCTCATGATCTGCCAGCTTTGGCCTCCCAAAGTGCTGGGATTACAGGCATGAGCCACTGTGCCCGGCCTGAAAATAATATTTCAATTTGGAATTCATACTTAAGGCAATACTTTGGCATGAATGCGATTTTTAAAAAAAAATAACTTAAACTCCAGAATCCATTAGGACTATTGTTGCTTATTTAAAATTAAGATGTGCTAATCTAACCAAAACTTTCATACATTAGGACAACATATGAAAAGTTAATCAATCCCTTTATAATGCTTTCCTGTGTCACTTTAGTCAATACCATAGATGATATTGGCAGTGCATCTATAAACAAAAAATAAATCAAGTGAAACCTATTATGCTTGAGAAGGCTGAGGAAGCCAAAACTACATCATGATGCTTAAATTATTTTTCCTAAGTGCTTATTTTCTTTACCTACTTTCTGTGTGGTAAAACACAAGCTCTCAGCCACTTAATGGCATGTGTTCCACAGCAAATTAAACCTATTTATTTCAATTCATTTCAATTCAAATCACACAATGCTGCAAAAGAATGCCACATTTCATTGACTAATCCACACCTTAAAATTGCTTGGAACAAGTTAGAGTAAGAAATTGTGTGGGGATTTACTCTCATTGCCTTGGGAAGAATCAAGTCCTTATTATAAATTGGAGCTAATAGTGGTCACCGTGTAGTGTAGTTCAAAATCATTGGGACTGTGTTATTTGACTCTAGAGTATAGTACATTTTTAAACATTGAGCCTACAGTCTTAATATTTTATGAATATTTTATTTTATAAGTTGTAAGTTATAAGTTTTCATAACCCATGAAAAGACCTCAGAGGTACATAATATTGAATGGTTGTTCATGAAAAATTGCATATTTGTGAATTCATCAGCAAAGGAAAATAATGAAAAAAAAACTCAATTCTGACAATTGGGAAATGTGAGTAATGGTCCTATGACTCCTATTTATTAACTAGATTTTCCTTAGTTAAGTCCCTTTATTTCTTTGGGTCTTAGTTTTCTCATCTGTCCATCAAGGAGCTTGGATTAGGACACCTCTAAAAACTCTCGAGTTCTGAAATCCTGTGTTCTACTATGATGTTAATTTCATCATATATGTATAGATCATTTCATTGCCCACTTAATTCTAGGCTACTAACAATTGCCTATCAAAAAAGTGCACCTCTAAAATATTTTAGCCAGCAAACCTTCCCTAATCATCTAGAGCCAATGTAAAGTATCTTTTCTTTAAAATTCTGTAGCTGATCTATACCAATTTTAAAGTATGTATTATGATATATGGTCCATGTTAGTGTATTTGTCTTTGTTCCATACTAGAAGTCAAGGGCTATTTATTATTCATTCAGGTGACTCCCCTCCTTCTGCATCACCCCTACCTCAAAAACCTAATAGTGCTACACGCACATGAAAGATAAAATTGAGGGTCGGTAAAAGTGCATTGTGTAAAAATAGGGAACTGCGTTTTCTGCCCTATACCTGAATCTTATTGTACCTGTGAGAGTTACTTGGTCTTCCTCTGTACTTACTAGAATATTTGGCCTTTGCAGTTCTTTGGACAGTCCCTGGAAATTGCAACCTGAGTAAATCAACACCTAAATTTAAATTTGCTAGTGATATCCTCCCAGTTTCAAATTTACTATCTACCATAACAACTCATAACGCCTCATCACTTTCATGGGCCATATTTCCCTGTTTCTGTCACTGGCCTGTAACAGAAATGTTGAGAATGACAAAACTCTTTTAGTTTTTTCCCCACTTGGAAAACATTTTTTCAATCAGTAGCAAAAATATGCAAAATTTTGTGTCTGGGGGATTGCCTGTTTCCTTCATATCAATGTATTGTACTTACGTCAGAGTAACTGATCACACTTTATTTTAATTACAAGTTGATTTTTTATCTACACACTAGCCCATGAATTTCTAAGGGAAGAATTTTTTGTCTTTGATCTCTGTTTACTCAGTACTTAACGTAAAGCCTGTCAGAGCACCCCCACACAGCACACAATGTGTGAATAAACAACTTCATACCAGGATCTGGCTGGAGTACATATGAACTGTAACTTAGGGTTGTGCCTTAGAAAAGCTCACAACTACTTAGGACAATCTGAGCTATATAAAATGTGGCAACAGAAAAATCACGGAGTAACTCCTGGATCTTGTTATCTTTCAGGAAATTAAATTCTTCCTGATAGGTCAACCCAAAATATTCAGCAAAAAAAAAAAAAAAAAAAGATAAAAACTTGTAAGAAAAAGTATTAGTATGTAAAAAGGAGTTAATTAATGGTGTCTATAATACATTTTTACCCATCTCAAACTATTACAGAGTGTTTAAAAATGTTAAATTGAATGTGTAGAAAAAATAAACACAAATTATTATGATTCAAAGGAACAGCACAGGAACCCATAGATAGAGGCATGGTAAGAAACAAATCAAAACTAATGGTATTCCTCTGAGTGAATATTGATACCAACATAAATTAGAATTCCTATTAAATTCATGAAGTGTTAATTAAAATGCTGCCCTACACAGCATTACATATTATATGTGTGTAAATGTTAGTGCTAGCACATTTTACTACTTCTCATTTATCACCTTCATAATCAAATGTGTATTTTTGTATGCTATACAACCTATGAAATGCAACAGGCAGATTGGATCTCCCTAGAAAATTTCCTTGTCTTCATTAAGAGCTTTATGCATTTTCCATATGTATATGAGAAAAAAATACAGAATAGAACAATGTATTATTCTCTATATATGTATATGCGTATATATGTGTGTGTACATACATTTCTTGACTATAACTATACTAATTTATGTTTCAAAAAATTATCTTCTATATTATATCAAAGTATTAAAGGGAACTATCAAGTCTTACATTTGAGATCCTTTATATATTTGATATTAACATAATTAATATCAAATAATTCAGCATACTTGTTCTAACATTATGCCATCATTTCAAATACATCTGTATTTTACCATTATTTCAAATGTTTCCATATTCTATAGAATATTTATCTTTTCTAAATTATTGTCCATAACAGACAAAGAGATAAATAGCTGATGTGTAAGTTTTTGAAAAGTATTTATATATTTACAAGGAATACTACACCAGAAAAAGTTTGCAATATCAATATTACCAAGACAACTCTTTATTAGTTTGGAGCGTACTTCTCTTAATGTAGACTTCTTAGTCTTTTTGCTGTAGATATTATCTAGTATTAATCGCTTTACATAGTGATCACATAAGACTCATAAAAGCTGGGAGGGAAAATTTTTTCCTTAGAAGTAGGGTGTCTTAAACATTTTGGTTTCCACAGCTTTTTTACACTTTTAAAAATCATTGAGGAGCCCCAAAACCCTTTTGTTTGTTTGGGTTTTATCTAGTAATATTTACTAAATTAAAAACTATAGCCAATACTTTTAAAAATATTTATTTTTAATTCACTTACCAACATTAATCAATCTATTACACTTTAACAAAAATAGCTTATATTTTTATAAAAACAAACATATTTTCCCACACAACTGTTATTGAGAAATGTATTTTGGCAAATTTGACTTTTTAGAAGACAACTAGATTTTCGTAATTTGCTACCACACTAAATCTATAATATATGTTTTGGCTAAAATATAAAAAGAAAATCTGGCTTCTTGTTTATATGCTTTCAGAAATGGGAAGTGAATTCAAAAGCCTTTTCAGATAATTATGAGTGTTTCTTTTTGATAGTCCACTAAACAGACAAGTGGTAGTTTCCTTAATATAAATTGCAAAGTGGAATCTTAAATCGCATTAATAAACATTGTATTTTGCTACCTTAATCCAATATTCTGCCTTGCCATTTGAATGTATTTTTTAGTCAGGCATGATTTAAAAATCTTAAGCAATATATTTTGAAAAATACTGTTTTTTAAAATAGTGGTTCACTGACTTATACCTACCTACCAATATTTACTTATATGTGTATGTATGTATGTATTTATTGAGGGTGTTTTTAAATTTGTTTTTGAGACAGGGTCTCACTTTTTTGCCCAGGCTGGAGTGCACTGGCAGGATCACAACTCATTGCAGCCTTGATCTCCCATGATCAAGCAGTCCTCCCACCTCAGCCTTTCAAGTAGCTAGAACCACAGTCCATAGCTAGGACTATGCTCGGTTAGTTTTTTTTGGTTTTTGTTTTTTTTCCTGTCCAAGTTGGAATGCAGTGGCACGATCTTGGCTCACTGCAACCTCTGCCTCCCAGGTTCCTTCAAGTGACTCTCATGCCGCAGCTTCCTAAATAGCTGGGATAAAAAGCGTGTGCCAACACACCCAGCTAATTTTTAAATTTTTTGTATACGTGAGTTTTCACCACGTTGGCCAGGCTGTTCTTGAACTTACGGTCTGAGGTGATCTGCCCACTTGGCCTCCCATTGTGCTGGAATTACAGGCATTAGCCACCATACCGAGATGGAGACTTTCTACGTTGCCAAGGCTAGTCTTGAACTCCTAAGTGATCCTCCTATCCTGGCCTCCCAAACTGCTGGGATTACAGGTATGAGCCACCACAATATTTAAACATTTCAATATGCAATATATTTTAAAAATCACATCTGTTAATATCACCATAAGAGCATGAGAACAATATTTAACATTGGGAAGATGTCAGGCTTACCTGGAAGGGTGTTAGTTTTGCAAAATCCTAACTTGCACTTGGAAATTTCAGTTTTATCATAGACAAAAATACTCTTACTTTTGTTGAGGTGGCAGGATCATTTCCTTAATTTTTGAGAAATATCTACTAAATACTATCATCTAAATGACCATAGTTTATCAATGTTCTTTGAAGTAAAAATAACTCATCATGAAAATAGTAGCAGTTCAGTTTTAAACTTTCACAGTCACATAAATGTTTTTTGCTTGAGAAAACAATTTGCAGTGGCATGTGCAGCAGAAGTACTTTATTTGTACTTCCCATTTTTCACACTTTTAAAATCTTTTATATATCTATTTTTTATTTATCTAATATTTTATTAAAGCAATCTGTATTCAAAAATCAAGATTTCTAAAACTCATTTTTTTTTTCTGCTTCATCAGGGCATTCTTAAATAAAATTTGGCTTCTTTTTCTTTTAGCATTACTATTATTGTTAGTGTGTGCTGGTAAAGAGCAGCTAGGTTAGTGTGTGCCGGTAAGAGCAGCTAGCAGTTAGGCCAAGCTTTATTATCTTGAGTCATGCTAAGGTACTAGCAATTGTACCCATCATTGCTTTTGCAAGACCAGTGAATATATCAATTCAGCAGAGATGAGAAATACTTTTAGCACTATTATTTTAAAGTGTATGAACTACTGAAAGTATCTATGGAACTTTTGGATTTTGTGTGAACATGTTTAGTGAATTGTTTTTATACAGCAAGATTTGAGCAGATTGCATATTCCCTAATGTATTTGCTTTTAAAAAACAGTATGTATTTCAGAATTCCTATAGACAACTTGTAAAATGTTGCTAGAGAACATTCAAATTACAATAAAGACACTAATTATGTTGAATATTAAAATGTTTTCCTCAGGTCATAGAAAAGGCTAATGATACAACTTAAGATTTGTGTCTTCTAGGGAAGCCCAGAGTTCCCTCTTCTGTACTCTTTCCATTTAACTCAGTTTGTAAAATAATATTTGCTAAAGCATTGCTTCCTTCTGAATTATTTTCAATTTTTGGGCAAATTCTTGAGAGCAATCTTTTAAATTCAGAAATTATATAGGCTTGACATTTTTAAGAAACCACAAATACATAACAGCTTTGAGAAAATAATGTGAAGAAAATATGTCACTAAAAGGGAAAAACTATAAAAATCTCAATAAAAATTACACCATATGTAAAATTCATTTCTAGGCTACATGTTTTTAGCATAGTAGAATAATTCGTGTCTACAGATAAACTCTTATTTTTTGCCAAAATTGTTTCACGTTTTTGATCATTTATGGCCATTTGTGAAACTCAATGCCTTATTCTACTCAGACAAGCTAAAAATATAAAAATAATTATGTTTCTAAATAAAAAATATTTTATTTAAAAATAAACAATAGCAATAGAATGAATAATTATAGAATGCTTATAATCTGAATCTGTCCAGTGTTGTTGCAAACACATCAATTAAAAAGGCATGTTTGCCTTAATATTTCTATTTTTTACAAAAAGCCTTTCCTATGTATCTTCCAATAAATTGACCAGATGCTTAGTGTTATTAAGAGTTATGAGAAGGGAAAATACCACTAAGGAACTTATCCATGTAACCAAAACGACTTGTTCCCCAAAATCTATTCAAATAAAAATCAATCAATCCATCAATAAAAATAAAATGAGGAAAATGGTTAAAAATAAATAAAAAGTTAAGAGAAGGGAAATATTTACTTAGCGTATATACATAGTGTATATTTTATACATATAATTTATGTCTATATATTATGTAAATATAATATATAAATATATATAATACTTGAAGGTGAAAAGGCCTGCATAAGTGAAGAGAGTATTGTTGTTCACATTTCATAAATTCAGGCCCCAAATTTATGAAATGAAATTTGTATCTTTTATGATTAACTAAAAATATAATATTTTACCTTATTTCTAGCTTGAGAATTTTTTGAATGCATTTGTTTAAAGGCTCTGTGGTCTTTATCTCTATAATTCTCCATGCCTAGCAAAGTTCATAGTGAATGCTTAATAAATGTCAGTCAAACTGAATTTTTAAATGCGTATTTAGAACTCTTCATTTCTTGGTAGAATAATATTCATATGACCTATGAAGGATGGCAAGTAAGATGAAGAATGGATCATTTAGATTTTACTTTCCAGAGCACATATCCTTTTCTGTATGCCAGCATAATGGATACACTGGTGCAGGGAAGCTGGGGGATTTTTCCCCTGGGCCTGTTCCATATTTATCATCTATGTTGTCACTCAGTACACAAGGTCTATGCACTTTGTAAGAGGGTTTCTGCCTGGAGAGACATATTTTATTTTTTTGCTATGATGATTAGTATAAAAATGACAAAGTGTTTGCAACTGGAGTTTAAAAGTAGTTCCTGAACCTTGATCATGTTGTTCTTGGTCTTAGTGGCGTCAACAGTGTAGTCAAATTGTTTGGCTGAGCAAAGGAATAAACTGAGCAAAGGAAATAAACTCAGCAAAGCAAGAGCAGATTGCTGTCTATATGAGCCAAAGGATGCATGAATAAGCTCATGCCAAATCTACGATTATATTTATACAACATAATAAGGCAGGGTCAGTGTGTTTGCTTCCAGGGGCTTTGTCAATTCAGTTAATTGTGAAGATCACTGTGAAGTGTTTTGCCATTGCAAGAAAGGACATTGCAAACAGACTGCCAGTCTTGTTACTGTACATGAAACACTTCCACCGAATATTTTTGGGTGCTCACCTACTCATTCCAGTATTGGGGGTTCAAGCTAGAGGCTGAGTTACAGATATTCCTGAATATCCAAATAATTGAAACACAATATTTTTAACAACCTTTTCACATCTTGGTACAGAAAATTTGATCAACTCTAAAATAAAAACACAGTACAAGAAAAGAATATATCTACTTGATAGGACTATAGTTGATTGAATGGCATTAACCTTCATTGGCTGTATTATTAAATTCATATATAATGCAGAAAGAAAGACATCAATGAAGAGAAAATTTTATTTATTGAGTTTTGGATTATATAATGTTGCCATTTATTTTATGTTATATATTTTATGGTAAAGAGATGCCTGGGAAGAAACAAAAGTTGTAACTAGAACAGATTAGGAGGTAAAATACAAAAATCAAGGACTAAAGTGTATTTCTATTTTTTTTGATACCAGAATAACTAAATAAGGAATAAGTTTTATACATTTTATTGTGTGTAATATTTAACATATATTTTCTTAAAACAAATTTTATCTTTCATAGTGAGGCTCTTACATTCAAAAATTCTGTTGAAAAAGTATGTCCTATGGTGTAATATTAAATCAGTCAATTTTGATCTACAAATATTCCACTTGTGTTTACTGTAGGGAATATGAGAAGGCTTTATTTAGTGTCAAGGATTCGAAGATCAATTTTGTTTGGTGTAAGATTTTCTCTTAGTGGCAACGTCTTTGACAGTGACAACATGTTTTAGTGTGGAGTCATTCCAAGCACTGTTACATAGCACAGCTCCTATTTTAAACTCTCAAAACTATATTCTTAGAGAGAAATTTAATTCAATGGGGCTTTCGATGGGGCTTTTATTTTTAGAGAATATCTCTGAATTTTAACTTTTTATATATTACAATAAATATTTCCATTATTAAATTATTTTCTGTTATAATGATTTTCTCAAAAAGTTGAAATTGTCAGCATTTCAATAACTCATGATAATGACAATAAAAGCTACTGCTTATTGAGCACTTTTAATGTGTCAAACAATGCTCCATGCCCTGTATGAGGGTGATCTCTTATAATCCTCACCATAATCTCTAGTAAAAAATATTACATTCAATTCACAGATAAAAAAAATATGCCTCAGGGAATGTAAATAACTTGTCCAAGATCAGAGACTAGTAAATTACAAAGCCATGATTCAAGCTCAGTTCCTGATTCCTAGATCCGTGTGCATAATGTTTAAGGTACAGAGCCTCTTTTAGTGTTAATTATTCACATATACACAACTTCTCAACTTATTTGATTTGTGAATGAAGTTGATTTTAACAACAAAGATGAATTGGTACAATCAATACAATTAAAATGACCATACTATCCAAAGCAATTTACAAATTCAATGTTATTCCTATCAAACTACCAATTAACTTCATAGAACTAGAAAAAAACTATTTTCAAATTAATATGGAATCAAAACAGAGGCCAAATAACCAAGGCAATTCTAAGCAAAAAGAACAACGCTGGAGACATCACATTACTCAACTTCAAACTATACTACATTGCTACAGTAACTAAAATGGCCTTGTACTGCTACAAAAACAGACACATAGACCAATGTAACAGAATAGAGAGTCCAGAAATAAGACCATACACCTACAATTTTCTGATCTTTGACAAAACTGACAAAAACCAGCAATGGAGAAATGATTCCCTATTCCGTAAATGGTGGTGGGATATCTGGCTAACAATATGAAGAAGATTGAAACTGGGCCCTTTCCTTATACCATATACAAAAATTAACCAGAGATGGATTAAAGACTTAAATCTAAAACCCCAAACTATAAAAACCTGGAAAACAATGTAGGCAATATCATTTTTGATATAAGCATGGACAAACATTTAATGAGAAAGATGCCAAAAGCAATTGTAACAAAAGGAAAAATTGAAAAATGCAATCTAATTAAACTTAAATATTTCTGCACAACAAAAGATACTATCAACAGAGTAAACAGACAACCTACAGAATAGGGTAAAATATTTGCAAACTATTCACCAACAAAAGTCCAATATCCAGCATCTGTAAGGAACTTAAGCAAATTTATAAGAAAAAAAAAACAAACAAACCATGAACAGATAATTTTCAAAAGAAGACATACACAACCAACAAGCACATAAAAAAAAAAAAAAGCTCAACATCACTGATCATTAGAGAAATGCAAATAAAAACCATTATGAGATATCATCTCACACCAGCCAGAAAGCTGTTACTAAAAAATAAAAAATAATAGAATCTGGCAAGGTTGTTGGGAAAAGGAAATGTCTCTACAGTGTTGGTGGGAGTGTAAATTAATTCAACCATTGTGGAAAGCAGTGTGGTGATTCCTCAAAGAGCTGAAAACAGAACTACCATTCAACCCAGCAATCCCATTACTTGGTATGTACTCAGAGGAATATAAATCATTCTACCATAAAGATATCAGCACATGTATGTTCATTGTAGCACTATTTATGTTAACAAAAACATGGAATCATTCTAAAGGCCCATCAATGGTGGATTAAATAAAGAAAATATGGTACATATATACCATGGAATACTATGCAGTCATAAAAAATGTGATCGTATCTTTTGCAGGAACATAGTTGGAGCTGGAGGCCATTATTCTAAGCAAACTAACACAGGAACATAAAACCAAATTCCGCATGTTCTCACTTATAAGCACGAGCTAAGTGATGAGAACACATGGACACAAAGAGAGGCAAAAGACATTGGGGTTTACTTGAAAGTGGAGGGTGAGAGAAGAGGGAAAGAATCAGAAAAAAATAACTTGGTTATTAAGCTTAGTATCTGGGTGATGAAATAATCTGTTCAACAAACACCTGTGATGTAAATTTACCTATGTATCAAACATGCACACGTACCCTTTAACATTAACACGGAGCTGTAAGATATACTTACATATACTGTGCTTTCACTATATTCTCTTTCAAAATTTGCAATAGATTATATTTAGATTTTCATTTGTTTATTGTTTAGATTGTCATTTAGGTAAACAAAGACTGTTTAACAAAAGTCTGCTCATCCTGTGTTCTTTCACAATTTCCCAAAACATAATCCCGTTGTCACTAAGGATGTAGAATTGTCAAAAAGAAGGAGACAGCATAATTTTATTTAGCCAATGGTAAGCAAGTCTTATTGACCTCTAACTTAGTATTTGAGCATATTCAGTGCTTAAAATGGCTACATTGGAATCTGTTACAGATACTTACACTAGTCAATTTGCTTTATGAAACTTGGTCATACCAATTAGGTCGTTTTTGTCATACCCAATTAAAACAGAGTCAAAAAGCCCGGGGATGAAAACATTCACAGCACATAACATTTCTCCAGGAAGATAATTCTCTACAGGCCAAGTTGCCGAAATTGCCTGTTGTAACCTGAAACCAGTTTTACCCAATGGCCACTGAAACAACCCTCAATGTTTTATCTAAGGGCCTCACTTGCCGATCAAAACCCGCCAGCTCCCCAAGACTTTACTAATGGCAATGAATTTTTTTTTGTCAAAGAACAAAGCATAACATTTCCCTTTTTTATAAAACCTCTAACCTTTCTTGAGACATAGTTAAGACCACCCCATGTGCATGCATGCTCCAGATTGCAATTCTTTCTTCTCAAATAAAATGTTTTCATTGAAGAAATGCTTCTCTATATTTTATTAGACTTCAATAGCTTCCTGGGTTAAAAGGTTAAGCAATTTTTATTCCATGAGAAAGCAAAAACGCCCATCAGTTTACAGAACCTAAATATATCCTAGTAAGGGCACTCAGGCCCTTTTCTTCACTAAAGAGAAGACAATTTAAAGAACCATGAACCTGGATTGTTGGAACTTGGTTTCCATCTACAATATCTTTCATTCAGCAAAATGTACTGAGTATCTACCATGAGCCAGGCACTGTGCCAGAATGGGCAATATAAATTTCTATGGGGTTCTTATACACTTATATTTGCAGGTGGAGAGTGGAGCAAGAGGCAGACATCAAATGAGAAAAACAATATAAGAACAAAGTTAAATGAGTGACATTATATACTTAGAATAAGGTAGAAAATGTAAAGGAAATAAATAGGGCTGAAGGAATGATGTATTAGCAAAAGACTTTATGAGCAGGGAACATTTAGGTTAGAAACGCAGGATTACAAAATGAAAAACAATATGGCTTTACAAACAGACAACAGCAAAGAAGAAGAGAAGAAAGAAAAAGGCGTATGTTGCTGAAATATAAGGAATGAGCAAACAAGTTATTTGAGGTAAGGTCAGAGGAGTAATTTGACAAGGGACAGTAAATATTATGAGATTTAAATTTTCCATGAGGGAAAATATGCAGTTACGTAGTGTCACAGAATGTCACAGAAATTAAAGACACAGTTTTTAGCATGAATGCTGTTCTAAGTATGAAGCTGTTCAAAGTATGAATATTCACATAAATAAACATATGCTAATTGTATAAGAAGAGGGATGTTTTCTTTTTGCTGATGTTCTGATGATACACACATCCACATGTAAATTCATGTCATCTTCATGTTTCCCGTAGAGTAAAAAAATAAGATATAGAGGCTTGAAAATATATTTTCAATGTAACTTTATTAACCTTCAGTATTAATATTATTGCTATTCATCAAATTCCAAAAGAAATGTCTGAAAGCACAGGTAGCCTACTTCAGAAAACAATTTAGCAAGTTCCATAAGATGCAATAGAACATCTAATGTCTATCACATCTAAATAAAGGCAGTGGTTTCTTATCTCCTTTATTGCTTACTGGGAGGATGCATAATATCACATTTTACTTAGCTGTATGAGAATATGTCCTAGACAATTTTGGACTTATTAACATTTTCTCCTCTTACTAAGTGCATGGTCAATATTTATTTTTCAAACATTGTTTTACTTTGAAGATTAAGGTATCTTGCTGGTTCACCATCAGAGAAAGTATTATTTGTATTTAGGATAAACTCTATGAATTACAATATGTAAAGTTGAAACAAACTGCAATATATAAATTGAAAATTAAGTTTAATCAGCAAGAAAAATATCCCTAGTCTTCAAATATTATGTATATTATAAATTTAAGAATATACCTTCAAATGTTTGACAAAAACCAAGTTAAAATAAGTAACTTGTATGGAAGAATTGAGTAAAAATAGTCAATATTCTTTTTCTTACATTTTATGATTTTAATTTAAAATTTTTATCAAGCTAAACAAATGTGTGTGCTATCCCTTGTCTTCATAGAGACCTACAATAAGCCCTTACTGCAATTAAAATGAAATTTAGATATGTTAATCTAGCCTAAAAGGCCAAACATGGCCTGATTTAGTCTGCTTTTTCAACCTCATCTCACACTGATTGCACTCAATGTGTCAAGTTTAAGAACTGTTCACCATCTGCTATGTCTACCTACACTGCCCTTCTTCCTCTGTTGAACATACCGATCTCATTTCTGCTCTGGTCCTTTGAGCATTCCATTTTTTCTCTCTGAAGGCATTACTTCTGGATTTATTCTGTCCAGTTTCAAATGCTTATACTAACAATTTGGTTCCCAGGTTAAATTTCACGTAATTGTAAGAACATTTTTTTAACCATTCTAGCTAATGCAGCTACCAGACATCTTTCACATGGACAATTCCGGTTTCATCTTATCTCATGCCTCTTTTCAAATTTCCTTCACAGCACTGATCCTTATTTGGAATTACATTATTTACTTACTTGTGTTTTAATTTTCGTCTCACTCCACAAGATTTTAAACACCATAAAGATGGCAGTGATACCTTTCTTAGTCACTATTGTTGCCACAAGAGATTATAAAAGTGCCAACATGTGATATCTCAATAAACAATGACTGGAAAAACAGAAAATAAAATATCGTAGCATTTTGCATCCTGAAACTGTTGCCTTTACTATATTAATCTGCATGCACTAGAGATGCTCTATAAAGAGTCAGATAAATCCTTTACTGCATGTATTGTGAAAATGTTTTCAAGGACTTTTCACTAATTACTCTGAAGTCTTTATGAAAAATGTCTCAGCAATGAGAAAACTAATGTTTCTTTTAAATGTCTATGATTTTATTTTATGAAGTTTATATTGTGAAAATATTGTTCTCTTTTATTTGCCTACTAAAGGCATAGAACTTGTGCTGGGACCATAGAGATGAGTAGAATCATGGGGTATACATATCTGTATGCCATTCTTACCTGTCTGAATTTTTTCTCATCTGAGTTCCATTTATCTCACATCTATAATGCTTTTATAAATATTATACACTTATAATATTACAAAGGCGTTAAATCTTATGTGGAACAAAAGCTGAATAATGTTATTTCCTAACAATGAATGATCATTTCAAAATTTCCGGAATTATAAAGCAATACTTTTGAAGCTAATTCAAGAAATATATCTACGGATTACCTTTTATTACAAAAAGTACTCTTTTAAGTATAAGTTTAAAGATACGTTTCCATCTCCCTTTTTCTTTAACATTCGCCCTTAAACAGACATGTTATTTGTCTTCTATTTTACAGATAAAAAAGCCAAGAAAAATATACAGTTAAGTAAAATGCACTAAGACAAATAATTTATGAGTTATAAAAATTAATCAAGTCCTTTACTTATACTCCCAAATTCAGTTATATTCAACCATTCCCTAGAGCCATCACTGAGACATCAACTCATGCAGTCCACTAAAGACCCATGACAGCTTCAGGAGATCTATTTACTTTTCAAGGGTGAGAATACTGATACTATCAAGAATCACAAAAATCAAAAACTACTTATCTTTGTCTTTTTCTTTAAAAGCATCAGTAGTTACAGTTGCCTCTAGCATAGATTGATCATAATTCTATTTGAGAATTCTTTTCTGAGCCTAAACCCTTAATTGTGGTACTACGCATTCAGTGTAGATTTTTGTTGTTGTTGTTCAATGCTTATCACCAGACACCTGTCTCAGAGCCTGAGGGACTAATAGCTCAGGCAGACTCTTATGAGCCATCTGCCACTGACATTCTCAGATTGTACTGGGTCAACTTCCCTGGGAGTTATATAAGAAGTCTTCTTTGACCTACCCTTTCAGGCTGATCAGATCACGTTGGTAACTGCACAGGAGTTTAGAGTGGGCCGCTTCTTAAAAAGAAAATGTCAAATTGAATGTGAAGCTGGGGATTGGCATATAAGATACTTGAGGAAATAAAACAATTTTTGCATTTTAAATGAGCAAGTTAGCGTGGAGTTTCTGTGTTTTGATGAAAACACATTGTTCCTTCAGATGATACTCTCACATTATCTTGATGTACTCAATGTGTCAAGTTTAAGAATTGTTCACTATTGCTCTTTAGGAAGAAGTTTTGTCACTTGTCTTAAATTAATCGTGTATTGACAATGATCTTAAAAAATAATAGTAATATTCAGGGTAATCTTACAGTAGGCAGCCCTATTTGCCATTGAAATTCAAGAAATTTGTGGAATGATATTTTTAAAGAGGTTGTTTTCTAAGATGAAAACAACCTCTTAAAAATGTGTTTTCAGTTTAATTTAAAATTCAACTTCTCTAATTATAGATCTGTACCGCGTATTAGCATTAAATGAGTTGGTAGTCTCTACTCTTCCTGAAAATTAGTTTTCAATGATTTCATTTGAGATAAAAAGGAAATATATATTCAGACTTTTACTATTAAATCTCAATGCCCTCAAGCAAATGGTCTGGCTGAAAGGTGGTACAAACTACTAAAGATGCCCTGGAGAAGCTTATTAGAAGATATCAATTAATATGAATCACCAGATTTTCACTGCTTGATATGTCACTACTTGCACAGTCAGTACTATTGAATTATTAACAGCACAGTGCCCTAGGACTAGCCTCAATTATTTCTATGCTGACTTAAAGAAAAGTTTAAAGACGAATAAATACATATCCTGGGTTTTGCATTTCCTGTAGTAGAATTTTGATTTTATCTATTTCTAGATTCTTTTTTTAGCTAGGAATTATGAGGTGATACTGAAGTATGTTCATTATTTGATATTATAAATGATAGGCAATGAGCTGGTATAATTTTATTACACCAACTGCAATAGCATCTCTCACAGAATGGAAGGGTCAGAATAAAAATTCCAGAGCAATTCCTTTAAAGTCAACCTAAGGATACACCCTGAAGGACTTTTTAGATTTCCAAAAGAAAAAAGTATCACTTCATTTCTTGCTATGGGAAGAGTTGAAGAGATGCAGCCTTGTATTCCAAAATAAATCAATGTACTAGACTTATTAGATCGTTCATGTTTCTCATTAAAACATTTTGTTAGCAGGAGAGAAGAGCATTGTGGTTAGCACATAGTGGATGTGATTTGTTAATGTCAATTTTATTTGTGAGAATAAATTGATTTATAGTAGGGTCAGTGGAAGTAAAGAAAAACTTGTTGAATATCTAATCACCTCACCTGAATCACTGTCTAAATGGAACTGGGCATATTATCTTTTTGTGATGATTTATTGCTGTCCGTTTTATGTAATTTTAAGAATTCAGTGATAAAATAGTACAACACTAATGTCCATTAGAAAATACTCTCAGTAACACATTTTAAATGTATTTTTACAATATTGAGTTGCACTATGTAAATGCTGGGTCCTTGAAATGTCATTATGTTTCTGTATTTGATAGGCAAAGGCATTTTTGAAACATATTCATGTTAAATACAGTAGTCTATTGGTTAAATATTTATAAATAAATAAATTTTGACAAGGCTTAGAAGCTCATAGACTGTCTCAGTGATGGTAGTTTGAAAGTAAATGATGCAACATATTACAGATGCTAAAGGAGAAACTAGTGAAGGAGATATGAAGGAGCTAAAGTCATACAGTTTAAAATAGTTGATGTTTGACCTTCTCTAATAGTGAATGTGTTTAGAATTACTAAAATACAAAAACAATTTAGAATCTGATGAATCAAAATAATTAACTATAAAAGAGTGTTTTGAATTGTAGGTACCCCAGTGTCCTAATATGAGAGAGAAAAAATGAGATAGAGAATGAATGTAAGAGTGAGAAGAGCAAGACAGAGTGAGAGATTTACATAGAGAAATGCCGTTTGATGGTGGCATAGTCTCAACCCCAAACATCCTAATTATTTTCTTGTTCTGAAATGTAGTTATATTGACAATTAAGTGACCCCTTCAGAGCTTAAATAAAACTGTTTGATAAGAAATAATGTTGATATTAGGCAACAATCATACCTATTTTCAAATTGAAAATGCACAAATAAATTAAGATAAGCCTTAATTTAACACTGAACAAATCATAGATTTATAGGATTTTTTTAAAGTGGATAATTCATCTAAGTTTATTTAGAATATTTAATGGAAAACAGCTACAACTTTGCCACACCAAGAAGACTTCGAAGTTTCAGTTCAGCCATTTTCTTTCTCAGTGAGCTACTGAAAATGTGAAGGGAAAGTGCATCAGGCCATCTCTGCCACTGCACACAGTGCCCTGCACTTAGAGGTGTTCAAAACTGTTTCATGGTGGGCAAGGAAAAGAAAACCAGAGGAATTGAAATTGATTCTACATAGAGAAATTTTCCTTGTGGATCGTAATATGTCACGGCTGTATTTTGTTAATGAAATATTCAAATGAAAGTTTCAAAGTAAGGATCCAAAGGGATTGTGTGAGAATTGAAAGTTCCCAACACCATGATATTAACTGAGCCATAGATTCTACTATCATTCTTGTTTGTGCCATTATTTTACTTACATAAAATTTGATTAGGCAAAATTACTGAAGTATGTTGATTTAGAAGCTAACTTGAGACGAATGTACAAATTTGGTCCAGAAGGTTTTCTGAGATACAATATGCCTGTTGGGTAAAACATGACAGGTAATCTCTCTAGACTGGACTGAAGTGGGATTTGTAATTTTACAAATCTGCAGGGAAAGTAATGTAACAGCTGTGAAATAACTTGATTCTTAAATGCCATTTTCTTACAAGTAGTAAGGATTTTTAATTGATGTATTTAGCAGCTATTAAGCAACCCTCTACACTCTTGTCCAGTGGGAAGTGGTTGTCATGTGCCCCATGCTGTTATCCCATATGGTAGAACTGCCCGTGTTCAAAATTCTCTTCCGTTTGAATCTGATAAAAATCGCTCACTAATTTAGACTTGCAATTGGAAGTGTTGTAAAAAATGTGAACAATATATCATACCTGAGTTAAGCGCCCCCCCAGCCCCATCCCCTGCTTTTCTCTTAGTTCACGTAAGCATAGGCAGCTACATTCTGTTTCAGGATTAACACCGTGGTAATTTCATTTTATGTGTTAGTTAAGATTAGAGTCATTTTAAAATGTATTTTAATTTTAATTTTTACTATTTTCAAATGGACAAATTAAACGATAGGTATTTTTAGCATACAACATGATGTTTTAAAGTATATAACATTTCAGAATGACTAAATGTAACTAATTAACATATGCATCCTTTTTTATTGTTCAAAAGTCCTTTTACTGTAGTGGACATTTCACAATGAAAACTTTATGACTGAAATAACATTCCTACTTTACATTCAGGGATTATTCATATAGGATTAAAAAGAATAATAGAACAGGTTTTAAATAGTAAAGTCTAATATAACAGCATATTTGGTAGCAGTATTTATATATCAATTAGGATAAATTGCCTTACAAAATAACAGATAGTAGCAGTGAAGTGTGGTAGGAAGAACTCAGGATTTGAAGACAGGTTATCTGAATTCAAAGCCTAGATCTAAAATTTACAAGCTTTGTGTTTCACTTAAACTCTCCAAACTTTAGTACTCCTTAAGGAAAGTGGGGGATAATGTGGATAATATGATCATTGCTGTTCAGAGAAAAATTCAGTGAAACACTGAATAAATATCAACTAACACCTAACATAGTTCCTAATAAATGTTGGTTACTTAATAAATATTCCATGAATAAAGAGTTCTGAAAATTCTGCATTAAGGTAAACGCATTAGCTGCTACTATGATTAACTACCTGGAATTAAAATAACTTGAAGATAAAAGGACTGCATTAAAAATAAATAAATAAAACCTCCTTTTGGTCCAAAGTCGTAAGAGAAGATAAAAACTGGCCTTTGAACTGATGTCTGGGGCATAAAAAAGTAAGTTATATTTGGACATTGCTATTGCCTTGAACTAAAGAATTAAAATATAGTTTTGTCAGATTGAGAGAGAAGAAGCATTTTTCTTGTTTTAAAAATTTGCCTTTTGTGCGTGAAGGGAGCAGATGGTAGAGCAGAGGGAGGAGATAGTACACATATATTATCAAGTGCTCAGCACATAAATCAATAGTCTTTTAAAATCCAAGTTTAATTTAAGAATGACTTGATGAGATGCAGTATAAGTTATGTCACCTCAAACATAAAATATGTTGTTAACAGAATAATCGTGTTTGTGTTGTTTTGTTAAAAAAACTATAACAGATAAGTTATATGCAATATGTAAATTATGAACATACTACCTAGGTAGTTAATATTATGTAGAAGTTAATGAGATTATGATTTAGAGGAATGATTATTTCTACAAATTAATCTTCATTTTTGAAGACTGAGAAATCTTTACTAAACGCATGAAGGGACAACTGTCTATCATGGCTGAATTTCACCCATGCTTGACATTATAAGTTCCTGCCACTAGAGCTCATTGTTGCTCTTTCTGTAGATTCCAAGTTCAATTTATTTTTCTTTCTTCTTTTTACTTTCTCTTTTTATCTTGCTTGCTCTCCTCTCTCTGCTAGCTGCTATAATTCACTCTGAAAAACATCACATTCTAAAAGTATATTGGTATTTATGAATAAGTATAATCCAATATCTAGAATCTTCTTTTAAGACCATGTTAGGATGTCCAAACTATGCAAGTCTCTGATAAAATAGCATCTTATGGAATAATTTGCAGAAATATCAGCCTGATAAACAAATGTCTCCTAATTAAATATGTTATATCATGTGTATCAAACATGTTAAAGTGCTCATTTTCATGTATTCTCCAAGCTTGATCAGTTTGATGAAAAATACTAAAGGATCTTATCAGGTATATTTTGGACTACATAGTTTTTCTGTTGTAATTTCCCCATCCATATGTTTCCACAGTTGTTAAGTGTTATTTGAAGTCTTCTTTTTCTGAAAGTCAATACTGAGACCAACTGCCTTTAAGGTATTGTTCATTTCTTATTGTAAATAGGAAGCAAATAAAGTACCCCACCACTGCCAACATGCATACACATAACAAATTAAGACTTTGTTAATTTCAAGTTGTCTTTGGAAACAATATAGAACAACATGTGAAAAAAGTTTACAGGCTGGGAGCAGTGGCTCATGCCTGTAATTTCGCACTTTGAGAGGCCAAGGTGGGTGGATCACTTGAGGTCAGGAGTTCAAGAACAGCCTGATCAACATGACAAAACCTCGTCTCTACTAAAAATACAAAAAATTAGCTGGACGTGGTGGTGCATGCCTGTAATCCCAGCTTGCTCAGGAGGCTGAGGTTAAAGCATCACTTGATGCAGGGAGGCAGAGGTTGCAGTGAGTAGAGATCATGCCATTGCAGTCCAGCCTGGGTGACTGAGGGAGACTCTGTCTCAAAAAACAAACAAACAAAACAAACAGAAAACACAAACACATCACACACAAAAATCAGTTTATGTTAAACCTGGAGGGCTTCTCCCAATTGGTAAAGAAGATGCCAATACCACCTAAGGCAGCAAGAACAAGGAACTTTCTATCTTAAGTAGTAATAGGAAAAGGGAGTGGTAAAGTGTGTGAAAAAAAAAAGCAGAGGATTTACAAAGAGACAATTTGAGTTCTTTCTATTTTCTGTGTTATCCTGGCTTCCTCCCATGTGTCAAATCAGTGCATGCTCCTGTTGCACTCCTAAGACTGGATGTTGGAGTTAGGTTGCCAGCAGTTTAAGACTTTGTTACTTTCAGGTTGTCTTTGGAAACAACATTAAAACAACATATGAAAACAGTCTCAAACTGCTGGCAAGCTAACTCTATCACTCACTCAAACAAATTGTAATCAAGTCAAACAAATAATTGCCCAAAATTCATATTGTGTGTCTGTTGTGTGACTTTTATGAATTCTAGTAGATAATAGATGGCCCCAGGAAAATGTCCAGAATAATTTTGGTTTGTCTCTATTTTCACTAAATCAGTGGTCATTATGTTACTGTGGTCGCACAAACCTTCGCATATCTTATTAAACTATAGATGCTCTTTTCCAAGGAAAACTCCCACTTAAAATTTTCCAAAGAACCCTACAGCCCAAGTCAAGTTAAAATGATGATCTAAATTCCCTAACCAGCTGAAAGGTGAATTTTCAACAAATTCATGACCTCTTTCATTTTCTCAATAACGCTTTTCAATTAAAAACATAATTCCAAACTGTGCGTGCATGTTTCACATATGCACACACATCTCAAGATGTTCCCACAGTGCGTTTATGGGAGCACATTTCATTATAGTACAGTCTGGGACACTCTAACTTGCATCTTCCTATAGTTTGGTCCCACTTCACTATAAACACTAGCTTTATGCTCCGAGTCCACTCACCCCCATTCCTAGCTAATCGAGACTCTGCTTTTCTGATAACCAAAGCAAAATATTTCCTTCTGTTCTACTCTGTGCTTCACAGAGTTAATAATCTGAGCATTTCTACTAAATAAGCATTTCTTTCATAAATTCCAAACTCCCTCGATATACAATAATGGATAGTTAAATTGCTTATGTGCCCTTATGATGTGTCAGACTAAGAAAAAGAATTGGACTGACAATTTAGGTTCATATTTCAATAACTGGTGTAAGTAACTTTCCTATTTTTTGCCTAGTTAATTTTAAATGCTGAGAGAGTTCCTGGAGATACAGGCAGAGTACAGGCTAGGAGAGAGAAGATGGACAATGTAATTTGAATGAGAAAGATGTACAGTGATACTTTTCCTTTCAAATTACCTGACAATTCAAGAGACATGGGTTATATATTAAGGAAAGAATGTAGTTCAAGACAGCACATGCCTGCCTGGGACTGCCTTAGATAAATGGACAGCTTTCTATACTGTGGAAGTTAGATATTATATTCAAGATAAAGGATTTGACTGACAGATCAGTATCTGAGAGAATCCTGGCATATCAATATCTTCATGCAAATAAGCACAGCCATTCTAAAGTCATTAGCTGAACTTTTGGTTGGGGGTGGGCTTGTACAACTACAATCAGGAGTGATGAAGAGTTTAACATTTCCGCAAAAATCCACAGATCATAAAAGTAACATGTTGAAAACAATATAAAACATATTTGAAACAACTGTCAATGAAAATTATTGAAATATTTATCTCCTGTGATTTGTTATATGAAATATAAAATTATCCAAATTTCTAAAATAAGATATGTACACTAACAGTGCATTTTAATGGGAATGATATTTACACAACAAATTTTAAAAACTAAATGCTTAGCAAATATAAATAATGGTCACATTAATGGGTGATAGTACTAGAATTTATCTTTTTCTCTTTTTACTAATTTCTTTCTTGCATATTTTTGCTTTGCTTAGTATATTTCAATAATCATGCATACTGCACAAAATTGTGTTCACTCTTCTGAGTAATCAGCAGATTTAAATTAGCCTCTACTATAAAGAACACATTAGTCCTTAAAGCCTAGCTATTTTTCATTGCAGTATTTTATTTTTATCATACCACCAGGTTTTAGTTGACGCTTTGCATATTTATAATTTACAAATTTTTTAGAACTGTATAAATTTTGTTTTCACTTTGAAATAAGTTAAACACATAAAGTAAACAGTCACAAACATCAATGAAGACAATATGGTACAAACATTTCTTATGATACTCTCACCTACTTTTTATCCTAGGACGAGGCTTGAAGCCTGGTAACTAGAAATTACTAGTCTCACTGGAACAATTCTTTATAAAGGGAATTGATGTCTATATAAATACAATGTGCATACTTATGCAAGCAGCCATTAACCTTTAAACCTCATTCAGCCTCTCCTGAGCAAAATTATTTGCCCAGTGTTACCAAGTTAACAACTGAATCATTAGCATCTTGCCAACTTTGTAGCAGGATTCATCACAGAAGATTTCACCTCTGAAAGTATTTATTTGTCTTTTAGTGTCTATAATCTTTTAATCTGTAGCTTATTTTCCTATGGCTCAAGAACACAAAACTACATGCTCTTATATAGCAAAGTTGCAAAAAAAATGGGTGGTATTCCACTTTCTTTGTAGAGAAGACACTAATTTACACAGTTGTTGCAAAGAATTGTTTCAAATGTCTAGATAATGTAGCCTCACAGTACTCTTATTTAAAATATGCAGATGTAATTAGAAAGAAGTACTCTTCATTTTCTATGTCATTTTACATGTAGCAACATGATTTATGTTTGCATGTTTGAAGAAGTGTTTTATAATTTTGTAGTGATCCATGTAATAAGCATGGGGAATTATGTATTGATTGGCAGATTAACTATCAAGCTCTATTCTTTGATTATAAGGGATGAAACAGTTTATTGTACAGTATTTTTCAAATGTTCCTATGTGGATTATCTGCTTTTGTCTTTTATTTTTAGCCATTTATTTTTCCACCTTAAATCACCTTTCCAGAAAAGCTCAACCAATTCCTAGGCTATCACACTTTACTGACAAATTAAAATAACCGACTCAAATGAGTAACTTGAATCACATACTAAAATGATATTTAGATTTCTTGAATAAAATAATAAAATTTCCCTCATGTATCTCTATAGCTATGTCAAACTTCTTTTAAAAATCTCTTGATTATTCTATTCTTCTTATACCTTCCCTTGTACTATCCCTTCAACCAATTGAATTGGCCACTAGTTGATCGGAAACCTGGATGTCATACATGAATTTGCTCATCTTCACATTCTTATGTTTAAAGAAACAATCTTAAAATTAAATCCTTTTTTTCTTCCCCTTAATCTTTATCTAGTATGGGCTCCAATTCTCTTCCCTTTGGTTTACTGCAATAACATAAATTGTCTATAGTCTCCCAAAATTCCAAACATGAATGAACATTTTACTGAAGAGGAAACCAGATGGTGAATAAGTACATGAAAATATGCTTAACATTATCTATCAGGAAAGAAATGTAAAAACCCTGGCATATGACTAAACTTATCATAATGACTAAATAAAAAGCTGTGAGCAAAACAAAAATAACTTCATTAAAAAATGGACAAAGCCATCAGTGATAGACTGGATAAAGGAAATGTGGCACATGTACACCATGGAATACTAAGCAGCCATAAAGAGAATGAGTTCATGTCCTTTGCAGGGACACAGAAGAAGCTAGAAACCATCATTCTCAGCAAACTAACACAAGAACAGAAAGCCAAATATGGCATGTTCTCACTTATAAGTGGAAGTTGAACAATGAGAACATATGGACACAAGGAGGGGAACATCACACACCGGGGCTGATCAGGAGGAATGGGGGGTTAAAGTAGGGATAGCATTAGAAGAAACATCTAATGTAGATGACGGGTTGATGGGTGCAGCAAACTACCATGTCACGTGTATACCTGTGTAACAAACCTGCACGTTCTGTGCATGTATCACAGAACTTAAAGTATAATTTTAAAAATGGGCAAAGGACATGAACAAACACTTCTCAAAAGAAGACATACAAGTGGTCAACAAACATATGAAAAATTGCTCAGCATCACTAATCATCAGAGAATTGCAAAACAAAACCCCAGTGAGATACTACCTCACACCAGTCAGAGTGGCTATACTAAAAAATCAAAAAACAACAGGTGCTGGAGAAGCTGCAGAGAAAAAGGAACACTTATACAGTGTTGATAGAAATGTAAATTAGTTCAGCCACTGTGGAAAGCAATCTGGAGATTTCTCGAAGAACTTAACACACAGCTACCATTTGAACCAGCCATCCCTTTACTGGGTATGTAACCAAAGAAAAATAAATTATGCTATCAAAAAGACATTTATGTGAGCTCATATGTTCATTGCTACCCTATTACCAATAGCAAAGACATGGGATCAACCAGGTGTTCTTCAATGGTATATTGGATAAAGAAAATGTGGTGCATATACACCATGGAATACTGTGTAGCCATAAAGATAATTAACTTCTGATCTTTGCAGCAACATGGACGCAGATGGAGACCACAATCCTAAATGAATTAATATAGGCACAGAAAACCAAATTCATCGTGTTCTCACTTATAAGTGGGGAGCTAAACTTGGAACACACGTGGACATAATTATGGGAACAAAGACACTACAAACTACTTGAGGAGAGAGGGAGGGAGAGGGCGTAGGTCGAAAAACTACTAATTGGGTACTATGGTTACTACCTGGTTGTTGGGATTTGTCCCCTCAAACCTCAGCATCATGCAATATTCTCATGTAACAAGCTTGCATATGTAGCCCCATATCTAATAAAAGTTGTAATGTTTAAAAATGAATAAATAAAATTAAATTAAGAAGGAAACATCCTAAAAGCCCTATAAAAATAATTTTCATGCTGTATTGTTTTCAGTAGATTTTAAGGTTTTTAAATATTTCCTGTAACAATGGTCACTGCAAGTTTGCACCCTAATGAAATAAAAGTGAATCTTTCATATGATTATCCTGAAAAAATAGACAAAAAGCTATGAAAACATCATATGCTGATGAGGATGCAGAAATATTGGATCACCCATGCATTACCAGAGAATATATAAAGTGATATAGCCACTTTGGAAACATTTTGGTATTTTTTTTTTTCAAGTAAAAACACTAAACATGCAGCTAACTTAGGACCCAACAATTGCACTCCTGACTTTTTATGTCAGAGGAATGTAGGTTATATGTACACAAAAATCTCTACATAAATGTTTACAGCAGGTTTATTCATAATAGCTAAACCATGAAAATAATCCAGCCCTCTTTCTTTGGGTGGATGGTTAAACAAACTGTGGTACATCAATACCATAGAGTACTGATGTATGTGTAACTACCTGTATGAATCGCCAGAGAATCTTGCTGAAAGAGAAAGGCCAACCCTAATAGAATACAGAATGTATGAATTTATTTACATAACATCTTCAAGATGACAAAATTATAGAAATAATAAACAGATCAGTGATTGCCAAAGGTTAAGGACTTGACAGGAGGAAGGAAGAAGATGAGATGAAGTTGGTGTGATTATAAAAAGGAAATGCAATGGATCCTGGTGGTCATGGAACTGTTTTGTATCTTGACTGCGTGATGGATGAACAGATCTACATGTGTCATAAAGTTGTATAGAGTTAATTACACACACATCCATCCATACAAATGAGTATAAGTAAAATTGGAGAATCAGCAATATTGGTTGAGGGGAGGGAGTCTCTTGCAATAGTGGAAAGATATTGAAGTCAAGTCTGCTGAAACAAAAGGCAGGAGAGTTTTTTAAGTGTGGAGTGAGCTAGTGGGAAAGTACTGGAAGGAGTCAGGAGGTAAGTTGGTCAATGTGATTAGGCCATCTGTGTTTGCTAACTGGCACTTACTAGAGACAGGTTCCCATGCTTTCACAGAGACTGGGAAATATGGGCTCTGTCTTTCTGGATTATATTTCAAAGGATGGCTTCCACATCCTCCAGAAAGACATTCCTGGATTCTAGAAGATTTACATCTCAAGGAGTAAGAGAAACAATTTACAATTTTGAGTTTTCTAAAGTAATGCTCTGAAAAAAACAAAAAAAGGAGGGGATGTCAGGAACCTACGAATCAGAAGAAACATGTCTAAAGTTTGGTCAGGTTGAAGGGAATGCTGAGGCCATCTTAGTTCCTTTCTGTCCTTTCCTGACACTGCAGTAGATTCACCTATACAGAACCTGGTTCTCCTGTAAGGCTTAGATGAATCATCTGGGGGTTTTCCTGGATCCATCAGGTGTACTTTCTTCTCAGATGACTCTGAGTACATCTTCTAGTACAATTAATAACATTTCTATTGTTAATCACTCTGTTTTGCAGTTATCTATTTGCACTTCTATTTCCTCCAATATAGTATAAACTCATTAAAAGGAAGTACTGTGTCTTCTCCACAGTACTTAGCATAGAGCCAGTACTTGTATATCATTTATTTGATCATTCATTCAACAAATATTGATGAGGAACCTAACATGTGCCAGGTACTATATAACCAAGCCCTCTTCATCACATTGCTAATATCCCCCAACCCAGGACCTCTCTCATGATCCTTAACATATTTTATGTTTCAAAATGAAATTTGTGCACATATTTATTTGCTATTTTCCCCAGATGATAAAGTTAACTGTATATATAGATAGATATATATCTATCTATATACATCTAGATAGATATATATCTATCTATATACATCTAGATAGATATATATACATCTATATACATAGATATATATACATATATATACATACATATATATATATCTATATACATCTATATAGATAGATATATATCTATATATATATAGATAGATAGATATTTCCTATTTAGGGCAGTCAATATCTTTAAAAAAATTAATCTTTGTTCTCCAAACTTGCTCCTTTTTCATATTATTTATTATAGTTACAGGTATCATCATCCATCTAACTGCTCATGCCAGTAAATATGAAGTTATCCTAGAAATCTTCTGCCTTGTTTAGCTCCCACATTTATTTAATAAGCATGCCCAGATAATTGTGCCACATTAGAGTTCCACATTTCTATCTCCTCTTTTAAATATCTAAAGATAGTACATTAGGTCATCGTAACCTGGACTATTAATTTCTCTGACTCCACTCAATACATTATCCACACTTAAGTCAAATGATTTTTCTAAAGTAGAATCTAACCATCTCATAATTTCTCTGATAAACTATTTCAAAGTACTTACTTCCCTCTCTTCTCTCCACGCCATTGAAAAATGATAAACTGTATAGTTGTCAGCATGCCGTTGCGTTCATCTCACTCTCTGGGCTCATGTTTCTATACTTTTCTTCATGCATTTTATGCTCCAGTAATTAATTGATGTTAATTGATAACTGTTAGTATTAGAAGACCTTAAGCTTATCCACACCTTTACATTTTTGGATATATCTCTTTCTCATTTTTCATTTCTTGTCCTGGAATGTTCTTCCTCACTCCCTGCCTCCCTTCCTTATTGCCTTTTATCTTTAACATATTAGACTAAATAATCCTCAAAGCAGAAGTAAACTTTCTATGAGAAAACTTTCTTTTACTACATTCTACTCTTAACTTGATTTACATGTATCTCTGCATGTGAATATATCCTAAAACCAAAATAAAACAAATGTTACAAGAAATTAGGCATACTCAGAAAAGCAAAAGGAAATAATGGATACAAAGTTGATGTGAAGGAACAAAATGCAGACCATCTCCTGGTATTTTAAGAAATTTAGAAACAGAATTTAAAGAGGTGTTATCCATGCTTCGCTGGCATGCTCAGGATTATTTACAGTAACACTTAAATGAAAAAGATCATATGCAGTATATTATAGTCCTTTTCTTAACAATGTCAATCATTTTAAGTTAGTAATGGAGTAAAAAACAGTCAGGTTTCAATAGCAGGGCAAACCATTGAAAAGACTTGAATAAAAAATGCTTATTATAGTGCATGCTGTAAAAATATGCAGCTCAGATTTTATTTTATGTAATTTTTGAAGAAAATAGAATATAGCTTGCATAATGTATTTCATGGTAATAACATTATTCATGATAGATGAATAAAACTAGAATACTTGGCTTTTGCTGTGTGTCTTATCTGTGTAATGGCTAAATGTACTAGTGCTTTCAATTAGTATCATTGGTTTATACAGAGAGCCAAGCGCGGCCAAATTGCATAGAGAGGTGAACTGACAATTTGTCAATTCATTGGCTCAATGACATACCCAAAGAATGACTTTGAGTTTTAGATTCAGGGTGGATTATTTACACTGAACCAATTAACCAGTTCAATGATAAATGTCTACTCTGTGAACATAACTTGGAAGTAAATATGTAAATATGTATCTACAAATCATTTAAAACTATTGCCTCTATCTCAAACACTATGTTCCTACCTTCATGCCTATCAAAGAGGAAGAAATTTACCATGTATTTGCTTATGACTACTTGATCTGAATTCCTTACATTTAGAAAGGTGTTACATTCCTCAATGATGCACCTTAGAACTGGAATGAGGAACCCTTAACTACAAGGAAATACAATTGTATCTTTTATTTCCAAAAATTGTCTAATTCCTCAGACTAGTTTACTGTTTTCTAGAATACAAAGACTCTGTGCATATGTTTTTTTCTAAGTAATCAATTATTATTGGAATTTAAGTTGAATTCATCAATAAACAAAAATAAGATATTTTATGACAAATTATAGAAAGTTACATTCAATTATAAAAAGGATGAACTATTTCAATAAGGAATTCCTACTCATACAGAGACCACGACATATTAGCAAATATTTGCTTAATTTACTTAATTTTTTACTTGCTACATTATTTCCTTTTACATGTTAATTTCCTTGCTAAATTTTTCCATCAGTACTTCTTAAGTATTTCAGGAATGTAAATCAGAATACACACATAAAAATAATCAATGTTATGGGATTTTTGTTTTTTTTAAAAAGACAACTCCAATATGATCAAATTAAGATTATTTTAGAAATGCGGTTCTGTACCCTGAGTAAGGCCAAAAATAAAAGCCTGCAAGGTTTTGGAAGTACAATATCTAAACAAGGCTGAGGTTGCTCTAAATGCCTATGTTGGAAAACACGTATGCTTCTGTATCTTTATCCTACAAGGTTCATTTGTTCATTATTCCCCAGATTCAGGCCTTTGCAAAAAATGTTTCCTCTGCCTCAGTCATATAGTTATAAAAATTTTTGAGATTTTGCTGAGAACTCTGACCTTTATGCAGCCATCCTTTAGCATTCTAGCCAGTACTGAGCTTTGTTAATTCTGTATCCATAAAGGACAGTGGGAAGTACAAATACAGGGATGTGCTTTTTCAAACTATTTTCTGATATTCACATCATTGTATTGTACCATTATTTACAGCATCATTTGTTTTGCCTTCTTAATTATGTTATAATTTCCTGAAAGGATTGACTGCACTTTTATTTCTTTTATATTTCCATAATGAGTAGCAATGCCCGATCTTTGCTATCATATCACTCAATTATATTTTTTATATTGGTCTTACCACTTTCTGAAGCGATCTTGATCATCCATTTATGTACACACCTTTGTTTTATCTCTCTGGACTAAAATAAGAACTCAAAGAATTCAGAGACCTTGTCTTTCCTGATCCCAGCAGTTTCTCAATTCCAAGAACAGTTACTGGTTCAGAGTAGACCCTCAAATATTTGCAAATGAATGAGCAGAGCTCTGATTATGTAATAATGGCTAATACTTCATGGTCCACTTTGGCAGGGACTTGGGAATGAGTGTTCTGAAAGTCCAGGCACTGTGAAGGATTACGAAGAGACCCAGAGAATGGATCAGTAGACTTGCTTTCAAGCAGATTCTTTCCTTGATCAGTTCAGTGACTCGAGCAAATCACTCACACTCTCTTATCCTCAGTTTCTTGATTTCTAAAGTGAGGCTAATAAATAATTGTATTTCCTACATCTATAATCTTGAAAGATGGGCATGTGAAAATATTTTTCAGCTAGTACACGGTAGCCATACAGAGCTATGATATTGGTACCTGTGCTCTCTGAATTGATTTCTCTCAGATTAATTATTTTCAGAGTTTTAATAGATGTTAGTAAGTAGACTCTCTCTATATGTATTAATAAATATATAATTATTCTCTAGAGGTTTATAAAAGGCAATGTACATATATGTAAAAATGTCACACACTTAAAGTTAAAATTAATATTCATTTTTCTGTCCGTAGATGGCAGCAATGTACCAAATCTTGCAAAACTTAATAACATTGTGAAAAAGTTATCTGTATACTAAATACCATGTTCTTTTAATAATACGTGAAAATTATTTAAGGGGAACCATAGCATCAATAGAATATGAACAAAAATATATTTAAAAAACTCCTCTGCTGCCAGTCTCAGGCTTTTATTCAGTGAACTAAGGGTTGCTTCAGTTTGCTCAGCATGGGAGTCTTTGTCATTTTAACTGGATGTCACAATAGATATCGATAAAAATAAACCTCTTTTAAGAAAATAGCAATTCAAAACAATACCAAGAAAATGCCCTGTCTTTCAGTGGTGGCTATTAAAAATGGATTAATACATGCATGCAGCCCTCTTTTATTTGTTTAAAAAAATTAAAATGACTCGAAAGCGCTTACATAGAGAGACCTCTTGTAAAGAAAGAATAGGGGAAAATAAAGAAAGGAGATTTCCAGATCTAGACCCGAAGACAAAGCAAACCAAGAGAAATGGGCCCATGGGAGACAAGAAAAGCTACAAGATGAGATTGAACTGAAGAGAAATATAATAAATCTAAACAATGCCTCAGAATGCCTATCAGAGTACAAAACATATTTTGGTCTACTATTGAATTTTTTGTCTATAAAATTCCCTATCACATGTTGAATCAGATTGTTTTTGTTTTCCCTTTCTAAATTAAAAGTTCACTCTAAGTACTTTGAAAAAGTATACCTAAGTTGAGAATACAGTTGTGAAAGAAATATATTTCCAATTTAAATTATGAGAAATAAAGTGGTGCAAAATTTCTGTGATGCAACATTTAAAATCTGAAAGTAATGTCTTGGTATTGAAAATATGTTAGCACTTAATTTAAATGACTTAGAGAGAAGCATACATACATTTAAAGAAAAAGACACTTTTGAAAAAAATATAAAGAGAGGGAGAATGGAAAGACACACCACACAGCTGTCCAATATAACTAAAGATAAATGAAACCCATGGGAGGGGAAGGGACCGTTGTTGCATTACAACATCTCGGAAGGTTCAAAGCAAAATTCCAAAACAGCTTACAGATGTGGGATTTATTCATATCAAGGGTAGGTCTTTTAGTACTGACTTATTTATCTCTTCAACTCTAAAAAAAGTCCTAAGTCCTGTAAATCCTCCAGGGCCTACTATCTAATTATATTGGCTATCCTGCATTTCTACTTAATAAAAACTATCTTGTTATTTAATGACATGACTTTGGAGTCTTTGAAGACTAAATTCTAGCCTGCTGGAAATAAATTTTAAAATATTTTCCTTTTGCCATAGTTTTAAATTGGGGCCTATATTTTCCATCTCATCATTCCACAATTTGTCATAATCACATGCTTTTCTAAATAAATATATTTTCACCAATCCAGCAGTACAGATTGAGAAATTGTCCTTCAATATTTTTCTCTTATTATGAAACTCATTTCTAGACCAAAAAAATATATTCACTTCACGTTATCAGCTCAAAGTGTGTATATTTATATCAACACATAGAAATTAAAATCTACAGTAAGTTCCAGGTTTTTGCATTATCCTCCCAAAGGAAATAAAATTAATAGGATCAGAAAATGTGCAGAGAAAATGTATTTGAAAACAAATTTGGCATACATTTCAAATTGTGTATTGGTCATATGCATGGGTTTTAAATTTTTATAAATTTGGGAGGGGAATCACTGTAATTCTCCACATATATGCATTAAAACAAATTTGTATTAGAAATAGATTTATATATTTTTAAAATCAATCTATAGATTAAGATGTAGCAAAAATATCTCAATTACTAATGCATGAAAAGGTGCTGATGGCAGTGAATATGAGTAGAAAATACTTTCTATTTTTGAAAACTAATCTTTTGAAAAGTAAAAGCTTTAAAAATTTTATTATTTCTTTCATGAATACAACAGTTACTCTGTTGAATTAAAACATAAGGTTCAGGCTGGGTGCGGTGGCTCACGCCTGTAATCTCAGCACTTTGGGAGGCCGAGGCGGGTGGATCACGAGGTCAAGAGATCGAGACCATCCTGGCCAACATGGTGAAACCCCGTCTCTACTAAAAATATAAAAAAAATTAGCTGAGCGTGGTGGTGCGCGCCTGTAGTCCCAGCTACTCAGGAGGCTGAGGCAGGAGAATTGCTTGAACCTGGGAGGCGGAGGTTGCAGTGAGCTGAGGTCGTGCCACTGCACTCCAGCCTGGTTCCTGGTGACGGAGTGAGATTCTGTCTCAAAAAAAAAAAAAAAAAAAAAAAAAAAAAAAACATAAGGTTCATGTTAAACATTTTGTGACATGTGAATTTTAAAAAATTATCTCCCAAAATGATGTTGGGGGAAAATAATCTGTGTTTGTTATATCTACATTGAAATATTACTTGGAGGGGTATAGTTACATAGGGAATTATTTTTAGAAAAGTGATTTTATTTTGATCATTTACTGTTATTTTGAGTCCTGTTGTTATTTTGAGTGAGAACATAAACATAATCTTTATTAAAATGACCAACACAAAAATATTAGTGAATTTCATAATTGTCCTTTGTCACTTTAAAAACAATTGGAAAAATTGAGACTCTACTGTTATTAGAAAAGTATAAAATTATTTCAAGTCAATTCATACAGCTGGTTTCAAAATCTCTGGCAAAAGTAAAATCGCCAGTTTAAATGACAAAATGTGTTTTCTGAATGAGTTGCTAATCATTAAAAACTAAATAGCACAGCTATCTAAAGGAAATTATTTCTGAGACAGATATGTCAGGTAATTTAATCCCCAAATATACATGTGTTATTTTATCATCTTATAGATGAAAAAATAATCTCTCTGGTTTTAACGAATAGCAAGGGATACTATAAAGAAGGTGCCATAATATGTATGACCAAATGTCCTTGTACTAGAGTTAGTATAGGGATCAGACTGCAAATACAATTATTACATACATGTTTAAATGTCTTCTCTCCATTAACAGAAATGATGAAGCTCCTAGAAAGCTGAATGATTAAAAGTAGAGGGGGGAGGTTTGGGGGGTGGAGGACAGATTCTAATCTAAAGTGCACAGTGTGTATGGCTGCATATCTCAAAAAGCTGTTACAGTGATAGCAAAACAGAAACTGTGAGTTGTACAGAGTGTTTTTCAAAAGCCAGGGTGGTTGAAATTAAAGTGCCAGGAAATAGCCATATGATATGTGGTGCACCTTCTCAGGAGGAAAAACCGGAAGAGATATTCTAGCATAAAAAAGTCATCATTACAGTATGAGGTATTAAAAATTGCTAATTAGAAGCATATAAAATTATAGTTCATATGGTTCTGTCTTTGAGAATTTAGATGTAGGCTATGGTTCTTTTGAAAATATCTAACTGTTATCAATAGAAGCCAGGAATATTCTGACTCTGAAATTAAGGTCTATTTTTGCATTCTCATTTGTTGCTACATGCATAAGTGTTACAATTTCAGTATGACAAATATGCTGACATAAAATACCTATATAATAAAATCATGATATTATATATGTTGAACTCTAATATCTATATATATGTAGATATATATATATATACACACACTAAAGTGTATTTTAACATTGTCGCTAGGGAATAATACTATATTACAAAGTCTTTCATTGCTCCTACCCATGAGGTAGCTTTTTATTATGTTAAATTTAGTGATAATTAATAAGTGACTATTGATAATTGAACTGCAGTATTTTGTCCTAAAAATGAAAGCCCTTTCTAGCAGTACTGTGTAGTCAACAGATGTGTAACACAGACCCTTCTTTTCTAATTCCATATCCCCTCCTATAATTATAAGATATTTAAAACTGTTACTGGGTTCATAACCAAAACACATCAACAGATCAGGAATTTTATCATCATAACCCCTTAAAATATAGATTGCATGTATCCATGTTGCTAGTGACAACTACTTAATGTCTCAATACATTTTTTATACGAACTGTTTGAATTTGGGGTTCCAGTCTTTCACTTATTTTTACCATTGTTCTTTATCTCTTATTCCATGTTAAAACATCTACCTAACATGTTGTTTAGTGGTTTTTCAGTGAAAAGTTATTTACTAAATGGATTCCCTACCAATTGGAGATTATGCCTGGTAATTGCTGAAGATTCCTTGTTACCACCACCATGAATTCTAATTCCTTCTAATGAGACAATTCTAGTGATAAAGGAAACCCCAGGGCTGAGTGAAGGCTGTCATTTTTGGAATAGCGGAGAGCATAAATGATCCATCTCATCCCAAGAGTTGGAATAGAGAGGATGAAGTAGAAGAATGTTTAACCTGAGCTCACAATGGAGACTTGCATAAACCAAGTGGTAAATACCTTGACAGCTTACAATTACAAGGTTTCTGCCAAGATAGAGTGTGACATTAGAACTCTAGTTAGTTTGCATGATGAAAACATAAAAGTAGCCTCTGTGGTATAGAAGATATACAAGAGAATTTTGTTTACTAAATCATAGGGCATGAATAAGATAAATGTTTTTTTCTTCCACTGACAGACATTTTGAAAAACAACCCTTATTGGGCATTCACTGTGTATTAGAGCCATTATATATCATATTAATAATTATAACATTGTGAGGCAAAAATATGTATTTCCTTTTAAATGTTAAGAAACTAAGATTGAGAGATTCAATAAATTGGCCTCCTAAGCATAGCTCAAAGGCACAATGCTCCAATTGGGAATTGGGTTTCTCTGACTACAGAGTTAACTATTTTCATGATGCCACAACTTTATATCTTGTTTTACAGGGTGTTTATATTTATAGAGGTATGACCCAATTATGTGGAAACAGAGTGTCAATAGACAAAATACAGATCTAATGGGCTTTTATTTGCAATTCATTAATTGGTTAAGCCTTACTTCTGCAAAGCTCCCATTGAGCAATAGCGGAAGAGTGGGTTTTGTAATGTGGCAACAAGGCAACAGAACATCAGGAAAAAGCTCCTTGGTTAACATCAGATTACTTCAGGCTACTTTTTCCTAAGGGTTGAAGCAAAGGGGAGTTCCTTATTACACTGACTCCGGTAAACTGGAATCTCCTGTTTTCAGGAAAAAAAACAAAGTGATCTGTTTGGAGATTTATTTGCTGCCTTCCAATTTCAGTTTCATTGTGTGGCATTTAGCATGAGTGACTCCATTTTGGTTTGGTTTGATTTGTTGGGACCTAGGGAAGGAACTCCATCCAAAACAATGGCCTCTCATAATTTTTGTTTAACAATTGACAAGAAAGGCAGCCACTGGCATTTGCCTGAAGCAGTGTTGTCAGGGCTGATTAACAGAGGAGAGAGAAGTTGAGTTGTGTCAGGAAGTAGAAGAGTTTTGTCAGGCAAAAAAAGATGGTCAGAGAGTTCCATCATAGGTAATACAAAAGGCCCTGGCATGTGAGACACTCATGAAAAATTCAGCATGAATGGATCACAGGGAATAAGAGAGGGCTGTTGACAGAGAGGAAGCTATAGAGGTAGATTAGAACTAGAATTTTAAGAGATTTATCTGGCAGTGGAGAGGAGGGGGCCAAATAATATTAAATAACATTACTAAAATACAAACAAACATAGTCACCAGAAATATAAAATATTTTGCATGCATCTGCTTTCTGGAGTCACAAATAGTTAAATATTTTAAATATATATAGAATCTTGGATTTAGGTAGTTCAACATTTCTGAGTTTGTAACTGAGAATATTGAAAAATTCCTATATATAATGGATTCTCCCAATGTCTTAAAGTTACTTCTGTAAGGACTTGGACTAGCATACAGATCTTATAACTTTATAATTTTTCATCATGCTATGAATTCTGCCTTCTTTTCTGAGATAGGCTGAAAATAATTAATTGGATGCAATATAAACAGGGTCTTTGAAGTATTATATCCATAGATATAGACTAAAGTCTGATCTTCCCACTGTTCCAGAATTATAAATTTTACTTTGCCCCAAAGATAGAGCTGTGGTAAGTCCAGAGATATTTCTTTGTGTGCTCACCACCATTTTATTTCTCTTCCAGAAAAACTTAAAGGGTCATATTTCAGAATAACTGCCCTTCTCCTAACAGGGAAGCCAAAAGACAGTGAATGTCCTGCCATGCAATTATCTCTAATAGGCTTCTGGATCGCCGACTGTGGTTTCTGCTTACATTTTAGTATTTCTTCCCTGAACTTTAGTGGTTCAATCACAAAAATCTAGGGAATGCATAGGTTATTTCAGGTAAAGTAGTGACTCTCCTTTCTATGTGGTCTATAGGCCCGTATTTTCCAACAGACACTGAGATTCTTGAAATAAGAGATTGGCCTGCATCTTGTCATTGTATATCTAGTGTAGTACAGGATAGGTACTCATTAATAAAATCTGCTAACTAATGGGTACACAGTCATGAATAAGACAAATACTGCCAAAGAAAAATTACACTGGATAATGTTAGACTAGGAAGGCACTCTTCAAGACAACTGCAATAGGGTAGAGAGACTGTGAACTATGGTAAGCAAAAAATACGGAAGTTTTTAAGTACTAGGTTGAGCTAGTGGGAAAACACAAGACAGCCTGAAGGGGGACTTTAGTCTCTGTGATCAGGTCCTTTGTGCTAATTGCTGACTATCAAAGTTAGGTTTCTACCCTTCCATAGACACCAAGAGATAGGGAATCTATCATTGCTGATAATTTCAAAGAGATGGCTCTCAGGTCCTAAAGAAAATATTCCTGGGTTGGAAAACTAGCAAGAATCTGGAAGAATATTTACATCAGAAAAGAGAAGAGAAAAAATTTACAATTGAAAGCTTTCTGAAGTAAGGCTCCAAGGAAGTAAAAGCCATATAGGTCTCGATGAGGGGAGAAACCTACTGACTGCCAGCTAAGCTAAGAGAAATGTTAAGACTGTCAGTGAGATCTGTGGCCCTTTTGGCATTGAATCTTGATTGAACATTTTTAAATTTTATGCATTGAATAGAGAATATTAAATATAAGTGAGCAAATTGCAAACAGGAAATAAAATAGATGATTTTTATGAAACATAGTGATGAGACAAGTTACACTGCAGATAAATCTGCAAATTTCAGACTCACATTTGAGGATTCCTAGAAATAGATGGAGAAAAAAATCTAACAAAATATTCAACTCCCACCATTTATTACAGTGGGACGTGAGTTTAAAGAGTGTGTCACCTTAAAAGCTCATGATATCTGGAATGCAAGTTTGCCAAACCAGTGTGTAGGGTATATAATAAGTTAAATAAGTATTTTAAGATTAAGATCAATTATACAGAGCCATGATGTTCGAAGAAAATAAAGCTTCTGTATTTTCCATAATTAATCTTATACGTCATAGGCTTGGGAAGGAGGAGGACGACCAAATCTGATGAAGTTGATAATCTACATTAGATTGAATACTTTAAACTTCTCCTTTGATATTTGGGTGCTTGAAACACTCAGTTTTTCAAAATCTCATCTCTTTTCTGTTTCTTTTCAACATAACATTTAGGTAATATATTTAAAAGATAGGTGATAAGGATAAATGTGGCTTATGAGATTTAATGGAAGATGCTCTTTAAAACCACTGGTTGACCATACATGGACAACTAGGCCATCAGGAAACACGGTTGTACTTACTTCCTTAGAGCAAATTACTGATCATTTCACTCTAGTGTTGAATAAAGAGACATTTTACCTCAATTCGAGACTTTGGTTAGTTTATTAACACTTTTTACCACTTCCATGTTTACTCACAAGGAAGGAGAAAACATAGGGTCCCTTGGACATCATTTGCATGGTAATCTACTTGTTTTCCACAGCCACTCAATATCCTCCCATCAATGCCATGTTTTACTGAGATGAAGATTACAATTACAATTTGAATATTATGAGAAGAAAATGTCTAAGTTTCAAAATAATTGTAGAATGTAGTTTATTGTTAAGCCTGGGATTGTCTTTATTAACTTCAGTTACAAATATACATTTTACAGCTGGCCATAGTGGCTCATGCTTGTAATCCCAGTACTTTGGGAGGCCAAGACAGGAGGATCACCTGAGGTCAGGAGTTCAAGACCAACCTGGCCAACATGGTGAAACGCTGTTTCTACTCAAAATACAAAAATTAGCTGGGCAGGCACCGGTAAAATCCCAGGTAATTGGGAGACTGAGGCAGGAGAATGGCTCAAACCTGGGAGGCAGAGGTTTCAGTGAGCCATGATCGCACCACTGCACTCCCAGTCGATAGAGTAAGACGCAGCCTCAAAACAAACAAAACCAAATAGACATTTTACATACATAAGTGAATATATAAAACATTGGTAATCCTGCCAAAATGACTGATATTGCTGAATTATAGTAGTATTAAATTTTAAAATATGGCTGTTCTTATCCATTTTACATAAGAAAAAAAGAAAAAAAATCCTCCCTGGTTTGTGGTTGATTATTAATTGAATTTCTCATCTTTTAAAAACTTACTAGAAATAAAATAGCTAACATACTAAGCACATACCATATTCTTATAGGTACTACCGATTTATACAGGTATTATGGGGGCATGCATACAAGCACCACAGTAAGCAGTGAAGGGAGGTTTAAATATTCCTTCTGCAGTTTCAATAATTGAGTCTGCTGAAATAAACTGACAATGGACAGATTAAGAGTAAAAAGAAAAGAAAAAAAACCTCTTTCAATTACACACAAGTGCAGAGGAGCCTTACAGAATGTGTCACTCAAAGGAGGGGCCAGATTGTTGATTATATATCATAAAGGAATAGAAGCTTGAGGATTTGGGGGAGGTGGTGATAATTTAGAGGAGGAAAAGGGGACAAACTACATGATGAGCAAAGGTTGTTGTATTATGCAAATCAATTTCCTCAGCTAATAAAATTGTTTTGGGGTGGCCTCCTGAAGAATAGGCAATGGTTTATCTGAGAATAATGATGACTTTTAATCTCCCCCTCTGGTGATCAATCTTCACTTTTTTTTTTTTTTTGGATGAGATTCCTAGTAATGGAGCTCAAGACAATTGCATTCCTTTTGAAAGAACTCTCCTCAGTCAGAACTCTTCTAAAGGGAACGTTAGACAGAGTCCTTCTCTGAGTTCGGAAGAAGAAAAGAAAAGAAGTTCAGAGAAACTTTGATTCTGAAAGAGCTTCTAAGGCCTTTCAATTGCCTATAATTGAAAATGCTCGGCGTGCCAATGCACCATACTTTGGGGTATCATTTTCTGAGCCCCAACAGCAATTTACGAGGATTGTATCATATAATTCTTCCAACAATCTCGAAAGTAGCTGTGATTTACTTCGTTTTACAGATGAAGAAATAGAAACTCTAGCAAAGTATGTTGCCAAGATCTCAGAGATTATAAATGGCACTAGTGAAATTCAATTCTATATATTCTGACTTTTCAACATGTCAATATAAATTTATATTTAATTTTTCCTTTCATTTTTTTATTTTTAAAATATGGTTAATACAAAATTATAATATTAAACCAATATTAAATAAATACACAGAATTACATAAATTTTAACTATAAAGGGATTGAATCTGAAAAAGAATCTAAAATGATTAATAGCTGATATACAAAATTTTAATGTTTATGCTTATATAAAGAATGACCTACATAAAAGTCTTACATCTTTCATGTTTTTTTCCCAAAAAAACTGGTTTTACCAAAAAAATGGCACTGCTTAATTTAAAGTAAATGAAATAAAGTGTTTACAGTCCTCCAATTATTGAAATAGGGTAGTGCAACTGAAAAAGCACTAAATAATTTAATAACCACCTCAAAATTGTAAACACATAATAATCCAAGTGGTTTCTTGAAGTAACACAAGCTGAAGATATTACTTATAATATTTTCACATTATACTAAGTTAATGTACTTTTTATAAACCAAAGTGACTTAAATTATTTTATTACTTCAAAGATAATTTATTTTAAGGTCACTGAAAGCTATAGTTGTCTGCATATTTTGGACATTTATCAGGATAATTTAAGAAAGATGTATATGTTGGTCTAAAGTAACTTTATTTGTTACTTAGTCTATCTCAACAATGGGTAATATCTTGTTTTTTTTTTTAACTTGGTACAAGGAAACCTGACATAAGAAGTTTCCCCAAAGCATGAATTTGAAAAAATTGAGAAGTTAAAATTGTAGCCAAGAAATAATAACAGAATCTATCAAACTAAAATTCAAATGACACATGCACTATTGCATGAGTTTAGTGTCCGTAACTCATAAATCTAAGGACCTAATCACATGGTGTCTTAGCAGGCTGACATTTTTCCTTCATTTTGAAAATCTCTCTAAACTTGAAAACTTCACTTAATGGTTAGATTTCAGGAAAACAAAAAGATACACCCTGAGCTGTAAAGGTAATACCATGCCTTTATTAAAATTATACCGGTCCTTTGGACACCTGCTAAATTAAATGTTTTATTGTTTGAAAGAACATTTCATTTAGCTATTGAAAATTGGGGTGACTATGTCTTTGGATATTTGGAAAATACTCAAATATTCAACAGTATAATAACAATAACAGTTTATTGCCACCATTTAATTAAGAGTAACAGCTTTTTCAAACTCTAGAATCCAATCCAAACATAAGTGCATGGGATTTGATAACTAGAGAATTGTCTTTGAAAGGAAGGATGACATGATAGCTAATGCATGCACATGGAAACTAATTAGATTTTTTAGCTAATGAATCCCCATTTAAATAAATGTGATTTGATAAATAATGGATCCCCATGGAAATGAATAGAATTGGATGACTAACACACCCCACTGAAATGAATGTGATTCGATAGTTATCGCATCCTCATAAATGTGTTAGATTGAATCCCATTCATTTTAATTGCAATAAATTAAAATAGCTTTTGTTCATGGCCTTTTGGCTAAGATCAAATTCTTTATCCTCTATTTGGGGACTATATTCCACAAAGGCAGGCAGGCAGCCTAGACTTACTGATCTAATAGGTCCCTTCCTTCTGTAATGACATGATCTATAAACTACACATGCCATTCTCTCTAGTAGAGATGAATCACTACTAAAACATTTCAAAGGAGTGTTAGCTGTAGTCAGATTTCATTATTTTCAATAAGCAATTATTAGCTATTATAAATAGAACCATCCAAATATTGTATTTAAATACCATTAGTATCAATAAAAAAGTCAAAAGCATATTTCATATCCAAAATCAAATTTGTAATGTCTTTTGCTACATTTTGCATATAAGCACTATTTTTTCTTAATAAAAGTGAAATGAAAGGAAGTACTTTGTTAACAATTGTATAATTTGCATATGGACTTGTGAAAACAAAATATGAAAAGTAGAATGTTGAAAAGGAGGTACATAATTGTCAAAAATAATAACTCATTCTGAATGAATTTTTTGGAGCATTTATCACATTTACTTAGTTATATTTATTTGTGTTTCCCATTCAATTGTGTGTTTTCTTGGGAGACAAAGACTGATTTAGCTGTATAACCCAACAGAATACAACATAAAGACATAGGAAAGCCTTGATTAAAATCTATTTTTTACCACTACTTTCAAGTATTTCAATTTTATGAGAAAACAAAAAAGACATAAAATCAGTGTGGCTCACTTCAGTGAGTAAAATATATTATTAATATTTAAATGATGGGATTAAAATTTAATAATGAAACTTAGTTTAGCTAACCCAAATACACAAACATACAGAGAAATTATGAGATACTTCAGCAAAATACTCTTGGCAGAATCCTGAATAAAGTGGTATAGTTTCCAAAGTGGATTCTTTGTATAAACAGCATCCTGAAACCTTGGAAAATCCAGCCCTTCTTTAAAACTCATATTTTTCTACTTCTTTCTCAGTGATCTGCTGATAGAATTTCAAACTATTTTACATAGTGAAATGTGACATCAATAATACCTCCAGTGTTATTAACACACACACATAAATGTTAATCAATAAAAAGGATGTTATGCATAAGAAATATTTTATACAGCATAATTTTATTGTTATATACATATTTTACTATAACTTAATCAGGAAATTGAGCAAGAAAGCAATAGTTCTTATCAAAAACAAAATTTCAAATGTGTTAAATTAAGTCTGAGATTATAAATATCGTTAGTATACTCACTATCCTTAGTTTGTCACTGCTTTTAAAGATAAATCTCAAAAGGGTAGTTTTTCATTTATTCTAGAGCAGATAACTTTAAATATCTTTTCCAATGCATTACGATTTACCCAAAAAAGAGCAGATTTTTTTCATATTCTTGTGATTAAAAACGTATTTGATAACTACCAATTTCCAGTAAATACTATCTAAAATCTCAAACATGACATTCAAGGATATTCAATTTTTCATTTGCCACGGGGAAAAACACACCACATGTTTAGAGAAAAGAAAGAGTAATGAAAATTAACACGGGAATTTCTTTACAGGTATAGGAAAGAAATATACTGGACAGTATTCTTAATGACACGATTTTCTCTCTGCAATGGCAAGATGCTTAGCAAACTAAAAAAATTTCAAAAATAATATGAGTACTGTCATATGTTACATTGAGATAAGTCAGGGCCATTTTTAACTGGAACCTCTTAGAAGGAAGACCATGTGTCTAATTTTGTTTACAACAGATTGTATAGCTTTGATGCTTATCATTATCATAATGATAATGAAACGTGGTTAAAAAGAAATCAGATAGAAAGCTTTAAAGATCTTTTTTCCCAAAAATAGGCAGCATAGCATGAGGGGGTAGAAAAAGTCTCAGTCTAAACTCAAACAGCTTCAGCTTTGCTATTTACCTTTCTTTTTTTTTTGAATCCTGGTTGGGAGCGACCCTCTCTCTGTTCACAGTTCATCTGTGAAAAAGGAATATTAATAATACAAATAGGTGTCTATTAAATGTATACATTATTTAAAATGTTATTGCACATGGTTAAGTGGTGCTTTTGAATCTAAATTATTGATAATTTATATTTATTAAATTAATGGACTGATTAATATTCCCAGCAGACAATATAAATTATTGATATAATAATCGGAATTATTTTGAAAGAAAGTCAGAAAATGGTACATTCTATTAGAAATATAATTCTATATTAGAAAAGAAGTTCCTTGGTGATTTTGTAATTTTTATGTCATATTGTATACATATATACACATATATATATACACACATACATATATATACAATTATATACATATATGTATACAATCACATATATCTGTATGTGATTGTACACATATATATAATTGGTCTATACATATATATAGACTTATATGTGTATGTGTATACATACGTACACAGACATACACATACATACTCACATAAGCACACACTCACACACACACATATGGTTTCATACTTTTTGGAAATCGTGAACACTGAAAAATGTGCCAGTAAATGGAAACACACCAACTGGTGCTTTGGTTTTGATAACATCATTTAGTTTAAAGTGGAAAATTGTTATTTCACACTAGAGGGGGATTTCTGATTTTAATTTGGCCTTCCCAAAAAGGTGAGAAGCTTCATTAAAGATATTCCTCTGTTCATTAATTAATTGATAAGCAGTTGTAATAAAGTGCTTAGAGAAGTGGTTGTCATTAGGAATTTCTCTAGAGGCAATATTTCAGAAAGAACAAACCATCAACTGAGGAATATTCTTAACCAGTGTTTAATATGCACAGAGAGTAAGGCCAGAGGTAGTTTATATTTCTCTGAAGCCATGGGAAATACATTTTTAAAACTCAGGATAATTCACTATTTAAAACATGATTCCTCAGAATTTTATAAATGGTTTAACAGCCCACAAAAGATATTGACAACTGTTCTAACAGGCATATTTGTATTAAATATTTACTAAAAATTTTATTTAAAATTTTTAAATTATAAATGATTTCAATTATCAGTAAAGTAGATTTTAAAATAGTAGTTGGAAATATTATTTCCTCCACTTCCTTTTTTATGTTTTGTTTTTGCTTTTGATTCTTTTAGCAGTATATTGTAATTGCTTTCCATTATACAATATGTTTATGACCCACTCCTCCACTCTTTTCCCACCCTTAGCACCCACAGAGTTGTGTTTGTTATGGATCTAGTTGTGAGACAGTGTTTTCTCAGGATCTCTTTGCATTTTTAGGATCAGTTGTCTTTGAGCCATTGAACATCTTGATGAGAACACTAGGATATGAGCGCCAGTCAGCTATCACAAACACACAAGTATGTTATATGACTGAATTCTAGAATGGCAGAGTGAAGAGTATGGCAGCCTCTTCCCAACAAACAAACAAGTAAACATATATATGTAAAACAAACATATATATGTGACTCTTCCCCAACCAACATATATGTGTGTGTGTATTTGTATATATATATGTAAAACAAGCATTTACAGCCTCTCAAAAATTGCTTAGAGATATACAGCAAATGGGGAAATATTCTTTCAAGAAAATCTACTTTGCTCCATATAAACTGGTTCAGTTTATGGAAACTATTCCTGACCTTCTACTTCAGATGGATGTAATTAAGAAGGGAAGCCTTCTTCTTCTCTAACTCCAGAACGGAGTTACAATCTTATCTCAGGGAGAACAGAGTGCCGGTGTTTTCCATTTCTCCTGGCCTTGCATGACAGAAATTCTATTCTGGGAAGACATAGCTGAGATTATTAGGGTTACCTTCTACCCAGTCCTCACTTGCTGGGCTTAAGTTCTACTCCAGATGCTGTAGGCCAGAAACACAGGGCTATAGGAACACTCACACCCCAGCTGCTATGTGTAGTGGAGGTTCCAAGCCAGGAGGAATAAGCCAAGAAAACTGGGAACTATTCCACCAGGGCCAATTAATAGAACTTGGTCCCTTCTTCCCAAAAGGCAAGGATTCCCCCTTCTTTCAAAAGCATCATTCAAAACCATGAAGATAAAGAATGCAGTTGATAATATAGCTACAGATGAAGAAGCAGAGCAATATGAAATTTAATAGGAAGAACCAGGAAAAGGGATAAATAAGAGCAATCTTGAAATCACAGTCATGCTCTGTGATCAGAAATGTTGTACACAAATACTAAGCAGTGTTCACTCAGGAATAATCAGAACAGGTCATGGGAATACTTGAAAACATTCCCCACAATGCATGTTGATAAATAAATAAAGAGTGGAATCCTCATTGAAACTAGACGATAAAGTTCAATCTCTTAACCAACTGGCTGAAATTAAGCTACTCTGACCCAGGAGTAATTTCATGGAAGCCAGAATTAAAAGTAAAATCACATTAATTCTTGCACGTCTAGAGAGTATATGTGTATACTCAAAGCTGTGTCCCCTTGGGAATAATTAGAAAGAGAAAATCTAAACCACTAGTTCCTGGTTAAACAGGGAAAAAACATAAAGTTGAACTGTGATGGCAGTATGTAAGCCACAAACATGACCATGCGTGTGCACACATACACAAACACAAAAACATTCAATGGTAAGGGAGCAATTGAACTAGACAACAGAGCTGAAGCATAACGATCATCAAATTTGAGGCTTATGTTGACCCAGATGTGATCCCTAGATAGCCATCATAAAAGTTGTAAAATAGTTACTTTGGCCAAGTCACTAAATAACTAAATTTCTAGGTAAACATTAGCATACTGGTTAAGGGATCAATATCCTGAGATGCTGCAATAAATTGTCTAAAATGTCTAGTTTTGAACAAGAACAACAATGAACAAATAAACTTTGACGAAAAGAAAAAATAAAGACAGTCAATAGAAATGTTTGGGAGGGGCTCAGATATTGGAGTTGGCAGAGAAAGATTTTAAAGCTGTTATTATATTACTGTAATTGTATAAACATGTTCACATAATCAAAGAACATCATGCCCAAATTATTAAGAAAGTTATAGTAATAATGTTTCATCAAAGGGAGAGTATCATTAGAATATGGAAATTATATTTTAAAACCTAATGAAAATTCTGGCATTAAAAAGTACAATCACTGCAATAAAAACTTCACTAGAAAGACTCAACATTATATTTCAGCCGGGAGAAGAAGGAATCAGCAAGACTTGAATGTACATTAGTTGATATTATGCAGACTGAAAAACAGAGAGAGGAAAAACAAAGAAAAATAAAAGATCTTTGGAGAAGTATGAAACACCATTAAGCATGCCTACATATATTTAACAAGAGTAACTAAAAAACAAGATAAAGGTCAAAATATTTGAAAAAATATCTGCTAAAAGTTTGCCAAACTGATGAAAAAAAAAAAAAAAGCTTTTATACAACCAAGAAACTCAATGAATTCCAAATAGAATTAATGCAAAGAGATCACAACAAAACCTATCCAACTCAAAATGTAAAAAAGCAAGGAAAAACAAAAAATGTTGAAGGAGTCAGAGAAAAACTGTAGCTAATACCTGCAAGTAAACCCCAATAAGATTAACGGGTAACTTCTCATCAGATAAAGAATGGAGGCCTAAAGTCATAAGGATGACATAGTCAACAAGAAAACAGTAAAAAAAAAAAAAAAAAAAAAAAAAATCAGCTGTCACTCATGCATTCTGCATCCAGCAACTCTAACTTTCCAACACAAAGACAAAATAAAAACATTTCCAGACCAAAAAAAAAAAAGCTTAAATAATGTGTTGTCAGCAGACCTGCTCTACAAGGAATACTAAAGGAAATTCTTTAAGCTAAAAGCAAGTAACACCAGATAGTCATACAAATACACAGAAAAATAAAAAACACCAGGAAGGAAAATTATATAATTACAAAAGAGAGTATCATTACATGTTTTATCCTTTTTATTCTTGTTTAAGAGGCAATTGCATAAGCAATGTATATAATTTTTTTCTTGGAATATGATACATGTAAATGTAACACATTTATCAATACAAGCAAAGAAAAGTTGGCTTGAACAAAGCTGTACTGATGTAAGGAAATGACACCAATATGTAAATTGAATATATCAGAGGAAAAAAGAGAAACAGAAATTGTAATTAAAAAAGTTGATACAACAAACTCTATAAATATATACTTGCTCTTTTTTTAGCTTTTTAAAAATACAAATATTATATAAAGTAATAAATATAAAAATAGATTATAGGATTTTTAATATGTATACACATAATATGTGTAATGGTTAATAGCATGTTTGGAGAGAATGATGCTATAAAGGAGTAAAATGCCTATATTTTATTGGAATTATGTTAGTATAAATCTGTAAGTTTTTGATAAGTTGAGATTATATCATAAGCCCTAGGAATAATTCAAATAATTAATAAAATAATTTAAAATCATATCTAAAAAGTATTAAAATATTGCTCCAGAAAATACACATTTAATACAAAAAGTCACTAAAGGAAGAACAAAAGTACAAAAATATATAAAGATATATATCTGGTAAAAAGGAAATTGAAGATATGAATCAATTCATATTAATAATAACATTAAATGTGAATTGATAAAATAATCCAGTCAAATGCAGAGACTTTTACATTAGATTTAAAAATAAAACATGTTCCCACTATACTCTGGCAGAGAAAATAAACTTTATTTATTTTTTCTTTTATTCTGTTAATTTATTTATTTGTTTATTTTTAAAGATGGGTTTTTGCTGTGTTGCCCAGGCTGGTTTTGAACTCCTGGGCTGAAGTTACACTCCCCCTGTGGCCTCTCAAGGTGCTGGAATTACAGGCATGAGCCACCACACCTGGCCACAAGATATATTTTAGATTTAAAAAAAAATTGAAAAGAAAAAGCTATAAGAAAGCTATAAGCTTTCAAACAGCAACCACCGTAGTAAAGCCAGACTGGCTATACTAAAATAAGACAAAATAGACACTAAAACAAACAATTGTTATTAAAGAGGGGCATTTCATGGTAACAAAAAGTCATTATATTAAAAAGATATAATAATTGTAAACCTACACGCAACAGACAACATATCCCTAGAATACAAGAAACAAAAACTGACAAAACTGAGATGGGGATTTTAAAAGTAATATTTGGAGATTTCAGTAATCTACTTAAATAACTAATGTAATTGCTTTTCAGAAGATCAAAAATAAAGCGCAATATTTAAATGGCACTATCAACCATCTACACCTAATAGAAATCCATAGAATGCCAAAAATCAGAAAAATACATTCTTCTCAAAACCTTTTTGAATATTCTCAGAATAGACCATATGCTAGTACAATAAGAAAAAAGAGATGGAAAACACACAACATATGTCCTTGGAACACAGTGGAATTAAATTAAAATAAGAACAAAAAGAAATTTGAGAATAAGTATGCAAAAATTAAGCAACATAAATAACCATTGGGTTAAAAAATCACAAGGAAAGGTAGAAAATACTTTGTGATTAATTAAAATTAAAATATGACAAAGTAAAACTTATGAGATACAGCTGAAGCAAAGCTCAGAGGAATATTTATAGCTATAAATTCTATAAAAAAAGAATAAAAATTTGAAATCAAATATTTAACCTTCCACCTTGAAAAACTAGGAAAAGAAAGGCAAATTAAGTATATACAGGAAACAGAAGACAAAATAATGAAGATTAGAGCATAAATAAATTAAACAATAAATGTGTAAATCATAAAGAAAAACTAAGATTGCCCAAAATGCGGTATTTAAAAAGTACAACAAATTGACAGGTCTTAATTTATATTAACCCTAAAATTTAAAAAGACAAGATGTAAATTGCCAAAATCAGAAAAGAAAGAGAGCAATGCTACCAAGCTTACAGAATTATAAAAAACAATTAGGAAATGCTATGACACTCTATGTCAACACATCACATAACTTAGAAGAAACAAACAAACTCCTAGAAAGACACAAACTACCAAAAGTAACTTAAGAAATAGAAAATATAAACTGACCTATGACACATAAAGAAATTAAATCTATAATTTTAAAACTTCTCCCACTGCCTGAGACACACACACACACACACACACACACGCACACACACACACACACACTCAGGTCATGATGGCTTCACTAGTGAATTATACCAAATATTAAAAAGAATCAAGATTAATATTAAAAATAACTGTGTCTATACACTAGTAATGAATAATTCAAAGTAGAAATTTAAAAATTTATTCAATTTACAATATCATTAAAAATGATGAAATACTTAAGAGTAAATTTAAGTGCAAAACTTGGATACTGAAAACTACAAAAGATTGTTAACAGAAGTTAAAAGATTTAAATAAATGGAAAGACAGGCTGGGTACAAGGGTTCATGCTGGTAATGCCAACACTTTGGGGGGCCAAGGTGGGACGATCACTTGAGTCCAGGGGTTTCAGACCAACCTGGGCAACATAGGAATATCCTGTCTCTCAAAAAATATATATATATACACACATATGTATGTGTGTATATAGATAGATAGGTTTATAATTTATATACTATAAATTATATAATTTTGATATAATTATATAATCAGCTGGATGTGCCACACACAGCTGTAGTCCCACTCAGCTATTCAACTCTGGAGGCTAAAATGGGAAAATCACTTGAACCCAGAAGTTTGGGGCTGGAGTAAGCCATGATTGTGTAACTGCACTCTAGCCTGTGTGACAGAGCAAGACCCTGTCTCAACAAAAACAAAAAATAAACAAAATAAAATAAATGGAAAGACAGCCTATGGTACATGCTCTGGTACACAGACTTACTTATTTGCACTTTACTTGGTTTCAATGATGCAAATTAATGGGTCCAGAATAAGCTTTTCTATTATTACATCTTTTCATTAAGATCTAAAAATCATGCTACTAGCATTTATATGGCTAGACAAAGTCGGGGAGGGCACTTTTTTAAGCTTTCCTACAACCTAATGTGGGATGCAAGATGTGAGAAACTCGCTAGTCAGGCTTGTACATTTAAGTTTTCTCAACATTGGCATTATTGACAGACAATTCATTTTTATGAGGAAACTATTTTGTGCATTGTAGAAAGTTTAGCAGCACCCCCTGGATACTAGCCAAGCTCCCTATATTAGTCAAGCTCCCTATTCTCCACTCCTGGGTTTCTCAATGCTAACACTTACAACCCTGTCATGACAATAAAAAATGTCTTTAGACACTGCAAATGTCTCCTGGAGGGGGCGGGGTAAATCACTCCCAAGTGAGATAACTGATTTAGGCAATGATATAAGAAGCCTCTGAATTCATTTTATTTTTACTATAATCCGAGAAGCCCTTCCCTATATTTCTTGCCTATGCATTTTCTATGGGTCTGCCAGTGCAAAGCAAAACACTACTTGTCATTTACCTTATATTTGACTTTTCTGCAATGATCTCCATCTTGTCTCAGTTTCTAAGGAAACCATTAAGCCAAAATAAAAAAGACATTAATTGTTGCATCATTTTATATTATTTTGTATTAACTTATATTTGTTGTCTTTTTTCCCTACTGAGCTACGTACTTGTTACTAGGAAATATGTTACATATTTTATTTTCTATGTGTGATTAACAAAATTGAAATGCTCACTTAATAAATGGTTGGATGTTCCAAGCATTATACACACACACACTCACACACATGCATGTATACATATATACACATACATGTATATATTACATATGTGTATAGAACTAAGCTGGTATGTTGGTAAACAAAATATAAAAAGTCACCTATCTTGAATGTGGCAATTTACCTATCATAAAGTACTGTCAATATTCTATGATTATATAGCTTCTGGTGTACAATATGGCACAAATACACATTTGGTGACTGAAACACAATAAGCAACATTATACCTATATAGGTTATCTTTAAAATTGTACCATTTTCTGACAATAGATATTTTCACTTTAAATATGCAACCTGCTAAAAAATTCTCTCCTGTACTCAGTATTTCTAAACAGAAATGGCTTTTTGACTTACGATAGCGGAAAGAATGCAGTTGTAGAAGGAGTCATATAAGGAAGTGTATTCAGTAAAATAAAGGAGGATCTAGGCCCTTTTGTATATATTCTACTACATGAAAGGAAGTTAGTAATTCTGAGATTATGGCACTCATTGGACTTTTTAAAGTTATGAAACACTTCAAAGGTTAAACAATGTTATTAAATGGTTTTTGGAGTTCATAAATTAGTCACTATAGATTTTTTAACAAAGGCACTTTAAGATAAAGCAGAATGATTTGGAATTGTATTGATTGATTCCGTTAAAAGTGCTGATATATATCCTTATTTCACTTTTCTTTTAGAAATATAATCAAGAAAATGTTGGTACTACTGGTTATAATTTTTAACACTAAATTAGAGTATTTAAGTGTATTCTAATTGATTTTTTTCTGCCGAGCAAAAAAGCCACTAAAAATACATTTGGAAAGAAATGTTTCTGCCCTAATGTATTTCAGATGGTAGAATGATTTGGAGAAAATAGTTCTTTGTGAAACATGTAAAAACATCAGTGGGTGCAGAAGTGAGAAATGTTTCATGAATGATTCTTGAGTTGTCAAATATTAAAATAAAATGCATCTTCTCTTCTGATTTCTGAATTTAAAACAGATTCCAAATAAAGCTCTAGTTAATTTATTGTGTCATGTAATTGTGAGAATTCTCTAAAATAACATATTTTATGATGGAGAAAATATCCACATTTCAAGTATTCTGAGCCAACTGCAAGGTTTACTCCAACCCAAATAGAGAGGTGAACATGAGATCTGATGAAAAGGGACAGAGGAGGTTTAGTTGTTGTTTATTTATTTTACTGATTTTATGAGTCAAATTGTATTTGAGGAGGAGGTACAACATGTCAAAATCTGAAGGAATAGATGAAAAGAAAAACAAACAAAAAAAACAGTCATTGTGTCAAAGCAGGATGAAATAAGAAAGCGATCTTGGCTCTGCATTGCTCTTTTTAGTATGTGACTGTAATGGTAAGTGTATGTATTAGAGTGACTCTTTCATCTAATATTCAGTATGTGTGTACTGTGAAGAAGTGGGTTAGACATCAGTGATACTGCATAACTAAAGGTTCAGTGACCAGCCATTATAGGAACATGTGAACACTTGGAAAATGCCCACTTGGTGTTCTTATATTCAGGGAAATAAACAGCAATCTCAAAGCCCACATAATGCCAATCTGTACAAACATACTTGGATACCTGCCCTATCAATGACATCCTTTGAAAATCTAGGGCCATTACTTTGTATGTGTAAGCTAAATGTGCCTGTTGGAACTCTGTTACCATTATGTTCTTAGGCAGGAGGAAGTTTTTTGAGTCTGAGGTCGCTCAAAACCTGGCTTACTAGCCAGTAAGTTTTGTTTTATATTCTGCCCCAACGAAAACAACCAAGTTCTTGATTTCCTATGGCAAATCTCAATTATTACCCTTTCTACTTATAATATACAGTGCTGTGTATCTGTGTAAACTACCAAGTTCAACTGTATAGTATCTTCCCTAACTGATGATGCCTGAATGATTCTTTTTAGTTTAAACAGCATTATGCCTGTATTGAGAGTATGAATATATGGAAAGGAGGTACCATAACAACAACAAAAAAAACTATATGAAGAAGGTCCAAAAAAATTAGAATATATGCCAGGCCGATTTGTATAGGAATAAAAAGGAGAAAATATGAGAAGCTTAGTGGAAGTGGCTAGAGTAGGAAACACTGCATGAAAAGTGTATGGCGTGACCTCACCTTTTCTTAATACATATTGGCAAAGAATTGGAAACTCATTTTCTTTAAATAAAATGATAAACCCTAGATAAACACATTTCTTTGGATATTTTGTACAGCTTTCCACTTACTGAATCTCACTATAAAGTTGTTTCAGAAGTGTTATATATGGGACCTCTTTTTGAAAGGAAGTAGACATTGTTTACATAAAAAGTACTTTTTTTCCTTTGACTCTAATTTTTATTTGTATAGTTTAATGTGCTTTAATGTCAAAAAAAGTTACTGCATTTACTCAGGGAAGTTAGATTCTGGTAAAATGAAATAACAATATAAAGGCTTATTCTGAATTTATTACTTTGTATCACTAAAATAAAGTGAACAACCAATAAAACACATGTGCTACAATATATACCATAAGGGCAGGTGTGAAACATACTCTAAGAGATTATGTGACTATTCGTCATGCGAAATGTGTCTACCTACAGATCATCTGTGCACAAACTTATATGCATGTACATGCACATTATTTGAACATATAAATCTCTCCTTTTTTGTCTTTCCCCCTGGAGCTCTGGCCATCTTTCCCTTTTGTTCAGATTAAAATACTATCAAAACGAGGCATGATTCTCCATCATTTGTTTTATTATGGTAACATTTACTTTCATTTGAACATTCATTGGCCACAAATCTTCATATGTTATGTTATAGTGCTGACTTTCTGATATATAACAATGTATAGAATTCTCAATAGAATGCACATAATTCAGTATTATGTAACAGAATGACCATTAGAACTGAAAAAGGTTTACTGAAAAGAAATCAAAGAAAAATAAAATCAGTATATGCCATTTCTAAATTGCTAACATTAAACCTTAGAGTGTTCACGAACAAACTTCATTCCATTTTCTGACAAATAAACCAAAGCAAAATGCAATGATTTTCATCTATTTAGCAGTATTATAGCAGAAAAAAATGTCATTCTCTGAAACCCGTATCCATCAGACTAAAAAGACTGAATTTACATCAGCTATTTGATGGGATAAAATAAATTTGTTTTAATAGGACATACCCACTGGATCAATGTTTCCTGCTTTGAAAATGAACATCTTAGTTTTCCCTAGGCGTTTGTGGGAACAAGAGATCATTACTGTATGACATTGTTTCATCCCATTGACATTTCTGAACAGAGAATGCTTCTTTTGTGAGTCTATGAGTTTGTATGAAAACAAGATGTATATCATTGGGGCATTTTAACTAATATTAACTCTGATTTGTCAAGTGTTTTAACTATTTCTTTTTCATAAGTGAAAAAGGTATATTAACTCTTCTAAGGGGCAAGGATACTCTTACTGACTAAATGACTGAGCTGATTCATTAAATAGTGTCTTAACTACCTGAAATAGTAAATGCAACTTCAAAAGGTGTCAAATTTGCAACATGGAACATCTCTGGCACTAAAATAATCAATATAACCATTCCATTTTCCATTTTGTGAAGGATTTTATGGCTATTTAGTAGAGCTCTTTGCCCTTGTTTTTAAATGGTTTTTCCCCCCCATTTCAAGCATATTCTATAGGCTAAAATGATACAGCATGCAGAGAAAAAACATAACTGCTGTATATAGGGTTTAGGTTAAAGTGAAACAGAGCAGACCACTATAACGAAAGTTTGAAAAATCTCAGAAACTCTCTATTATGTAGAAATTATGGTGTCCTGAGGAAGTTAGAATTTTGATGGTATTTGCATTTTCATTCTTAAGCAATGACTTAGTGCTGAGTTTAAACAAACAAGCACTCTATATACTACTTTAGAAATGTTTTTAAGGATTTCAGAGACCGTAGGTGAAAGTACTTTAGTAGATAATATACATAGACACAAGAAAATGTGATTATCATAAATTTTTAATATACATCATTTATTCATTTAACAAATTGTTTTAGCAACGTGGACTACACCAAATGTTAGAAATACAGAATTATTATAAACCCCACTGTCCCCACATGTATATACAAACAACTCCCTACTTTGCTTATGACCTCTCTGAAACTTATTTTTAAAACAAAAATAAATGAATAATATGTGAATTACCTTATAATTCCACCAACAAAATGATCAATCTGATTCGTTGCCTACATCTTCTGTTTCTTTCCCCTGTAATGATAGCTCAAACTTTCTCATTTCTTACAATGACAAATCCTCTCATTTGTTTGAAAGGTTTTGTCTCCTCTTGTCTAATATGTTTCCATTTTGTAATTACCAAAGTATGGTAAACAGACCCAGGTTTAAATTTTGTACTTATGTTATTTTTCCTGTACTGAGAACACTTTACATGAGGTTTATACTCTAAGTAAAAACTTCCATGCATAATACTGCATTGTTGGCTATAGGCACAATGTTGTGCAGCAGATCTCTAGGACTTACTCATCTTTAACCAAATTTATACCCATTAAACAGCAACTGCCCCTTCCCCAGCCCCTGGTTACTACCACTTTCTCTCTGTTTCTATGAGTGTGAGTATTTAAGACACCTCATATACGTTTAATCATGCAGTATTCGTCCTTCTGTGACTAACATATTTCACTTAGCATAATATATACCAGGTTCATCTACATTTTTGCATATGACAAAATTTTCTTTTTTCAAAGATGGAATAATATTTTATCGTATGCATATATCACATTTTAAAAATTCACTAATCTCTGAAGACTGTTAGATAGCTTCATATCTTGTTTATTGTGAATAATGTTCTAATGTTCATGGGAGTGAAAATGTCTCTTTGAAGTCCTAATTTCAGTTATTTTTAATGTATACCCAAAAGTGGGATTACTAAATATGCTGATTGCATTTTCAATTTCTGGTTGCACATTTTCTTCTCAAGATTTTGAAAGTTTGGGGTCATTATTTCTTTAACTAAACTTTCTACTCACTTCTTTTCTCTTCTTCTAAAATTCTTATATTGAGATATTGGTTTGCTTGATGATGCCCAAAAATTGCCTTAGATTTTCTTCCTCTTTTTTTGTTTTTGTTTTCTTCTACTCCTCTGATGGGATAATTTCAAATGAACTGTTTTCAAGTTCACTGAATTTTTCTTGCACTTGATCAAGTCTACTGTTGAACACCTCTAGTGAATTTTTAAATTGCAGTTATTATATTCTTCTGCTCCAGAATCTCTAGAGTTTATTTAATACAGAATTCTTTGTAGATGTTCTCGTTTTGATTATGCATTAGATTCCAAATTTTTGTTTAATTATCTATGTTCTATTGTAACTCACTGAGCTTCTTTAAAATAAATATTTTGAATTCTTTGTCAAGTAAATAATATATTTCTATTTCTTTAGTATCTCAATTTCTTCTGAATCAGTTTATTTTGATTCTTCTCATACAGAATTCCTATATTTAAGGTTCAGGTTAAAGTAAAACCCTACAGGGGTAGAAGATCTGGGACTTCCTATTTTACCATCTTGTTGATATTGCTCTATGTTTTTGATTTGTGAAATGAATAATTTTTACCAAAACTGTGATGCCAGGGTATCATTATTAAAAATAGCAGTGGCAAAAATTGATAATATTATTTTTTATTTGTTTCACAAATTTACAGTAAGATGGAAACAAATGAAAGTTTGACTATTATTTGTGTAATTTCACAATTAGTGTTAATTCTGATCACAATAAACATTGTTAAGCATTATGCTACTTAACACACACTCAAAGTACCATTAATCTATTACTATGACCTCATTTTGTCTGCAGTCACTTTAATTAATGACAGTTAAATCTAAAATCACATTCATATATTGGAGAGTACATGTTTGTTACCTATTAAGTTGCACATTTACTTATTATCCAGAATGTAATAAAAATAAAATTTATGTTTTATTCTATTGAATGAAAAATTGGCATGTTTATCAAATAGATTACATCAGTACTTACAAGTATTTATTTATAGAAAGCCTGTTTATGAATATTTTAAAACATGCTTTGTAGGAGAAAATTAATGCTAGTAGTTTTAGTATTATGTTAATACTAAATACATTGACACTATTGCTACATTGAAATTTCTGGGAGTAAAAAGTAGTCTTGGCTGAAAATACTAAGGAATCACAATATATTATTCAATATCATAATATATTGTTGGAGTACAATATATCAAGTTAGATATCTGCAAAGATGCATACGCAAAATTTACAATGCATATATATTTTCGATGGACTTATATTAAGTATTGATATGATTTAGATCTGTGCACCCACCGAAATCTCATGTTGAATTGTAATCCACATGTTGGAAGTGGGGCTTGGTGGGATGTGATTAGATAATAGGGGTGGATCCTTCCTCTTGGTATTGTATCACAATATTGAGCGAACTCTCATAGGATCTGGTTGTTTAAAAGTGTGTGACACTTCCCCTTTTCTCTTTCTTGCTCCTCCTGCCGTGTAAGATGTTCCTACTTCCTCTTTTGCCTTCTGCCATGATTGTAAGCTTCCCTCATCACAGGTCTGGAGGTCTAGGAGGACAAATGGTTTTGTGTGCTGGGACCAGAGCCCTGCTACTCTGTGCAGCCTCAGGACACTGCTTCCACATCCTGGCTTCTTGGTCTCCAGCCTCAACTCAATGTTTCAGGCCACTACTGTACTGCTTTTGTGCATACATACATGAAGCTGGTAGCTCTTTGCTTTGCCTGATTTCTCTCTTTTGGAATGGGAGTATTTACTCAATGTCCATACGCCATTGTATCTTGAGGGTAACCAACATGTTTTGATTTACAGGCTTGTAAGTTGAAGGGACTAGCCTTGTCTCAGAGGAGACTTAGAACTTCAGGCTTTTCAGTAATGCTAGAATGAGTTAATACTTTGGGGAAGTGTTGGGATGGAATGATCATATTTTGCAATGTAAAGTAAACATGAGATTTTGAGGGGCCAGGAGTTGAATAATATGCTTTGTATCTGTGACCCTGCCCATGTTGAACTGTAATCTCCAATGTTGGAGGTAGGAGTGATTGGATCACGAGGGTAGATTTTCCCTTTGGTACTCTGACAATAGTGAGTGAGTTGTCATGAGATCTCATTGTTTAAATGTGTGTGGCACTTCCCCTGGCCCCGTTGCTCCTTTTCCTGCCATCTAAGACCTGCCTGCTTCCCTTTGCCCTCCCCCTGTGATTATAAGTTTTCTGAGGCTTCCCAAGAAGCAGAAGCTGCTATGGTTTCTGTACAGCCTGCAGAACTGTGAGCCAAGTAAACCTATTTTCTTTATATACATTTGAAGTGTTGTAAATCATTTGACCACTGAGGTTTGTAGAGAACAAAAATGCTTTGGGACATGTGACAGGTTGATATGGTTTGGCTGTGTCCCCACCTGAATCTCATCTTGAATTGTAGCTCCTGTAATTCCCACCTGTCATGCGAGGCACCCAGTAGGAGGTAATTGATCATGGGGGGGGGTATTTATTGTGCTGTTTTCATGATAATGAATAAGTTTCATGAGATCTGATGGTTTTATAAAAAGGAGTTCCCCCTAGACAAGCTCTTTTGCCTGCCATCATATAAGGTGTGACTTTGTTTCTCATTTGCCTTTAGCCAGGATTATGAAGCCTCCACAGCCATGTGAAACTGTTAGTTAATGAAACCTCTTTCATTTATAAATTAACCACTTTGAAGTCTTTATTAGCTGTGTGAGAACAGACTAATTCACAGAGTATCTGCCAAATGTCCTTTTATCCCCAATTTCCCTCTAAACATGGATTTCTTACAGTACAGAAATAGTTCTTTTCTTTCCACAGTCTTAGATATCCTTTTAAAAAGTATATGTGCTCTCACCAAAATGAAGCATGTCTTTGCTTGTGCTAAGTATACTTGCACAGATGAGTACCTTGCAACGTTATTCACTGTTAGATGACAGAAGAGTCATTTATTAATTTATTTAATTATTTTTATTTTTGACAGAATTATTTGTACCTCAAACCTCAGCATTACACAATATACTCATCTAACAAACTGGCACATATACCCTCTGAATCTAAAATAAAAGTTAAAATTATTTTAAAAAGACAATAATAATATTTAGGTACATCTTCACTCAAACTTTTTTTTTTGACATAGAATTACCTGATAAGTCCCTCAATTTAAAATGCATATTAATTTGCCTAAATGGGGAAGCCTTTTCACTAGACTTATTTCTGAGCATGTGTGGGAGCTGCAATGTGAGGTACTGCCCCATCTCTGCCTGGTTTGTAATCTTATCATCTTCCTCCTGAGTTGGTTAGCAGAAGATTTTCATCTTTTCTCCTGCTTATGGTCAACTTCTTTATGCTCAATGTTGCCTGCAATAGCAGCCTATTAGAAAACAAGTCAAGGACTAAAAGCCTCAAAAGTTGGAGTACTCAAATGCCTTGTGAATGCTTAGACTTACCTCTGTAGGATGTATTTTATTTCTTTTCTCTGTCTCTGCAGATAATTTTCTGAACTTGTCTTGTGTCCTGTAAAAATGTTCAGAATTTGATGCCTGTACTGACACCTGTATTGTTATATGCCTTAGTCGGGTCTCAACTGACATAATCCACCTTTTGTTTCCAGTAACTTCAATTGGTACTCACTTATCACTTTCTACAAATAAAATTAGGTTCAAGTAAGAGCAATATGATATCTCGAAGAAAATAAATTACAGAGAACGAAAAGCACTCAGAAGGCTGTACAGAATTGGAATGCAATAGTCTCATTTGCTTTATCTCATAATACATAGGTTTGCAGATTAGGTGTATGCATATGTGTGAGGCCAACGTTTCTTGTTTGTTTGCTAATTTTAGATGAGTACTAATTTTCAGAATTACCTTTCTTAACAATACTGATTGCCTCACTAAATTAGTAGTCAATATTTAATCAAGACAGCAATAACATTATTCAATTCTTGGGCCTGGGCCATGAGCCATATCTGAAAATGGTTTCAGGTATGACACATAGAACTCTATGTGTCACAGAATTCCAACATAATTCCCTAAGTTTTAGGTAAAACGTAGCTGAAAAAACATATATCATTAACTACCTCTAGTCTTAAAGACATACACACAAGCATAGCACATTCCCAGATTTTGATTTGTAACTCAAAGTGGATACAAACTCCAAAAGAGTTCAATGTGGATACTATTAATTATCAAGCTTTTAATTAGGCAAGAAATTTTTCATTTTAAAGTTGTCATTAGCAATCGCTTTTACTGTATATCTTTCCAAATACTACAGTATTTAGTGTCACGGTTAGTATTGCCTTGGAAGATATATGGTTGCCAGTACAAATTGCTCTAAGAATCACGCGTGCTCTTTCTTTTCTTAGCTTGAGGGTAAAAAAATCTGAGTCTGGAACATAAGTCTCTAAATTTGTTTGCAAAAACCCTTACTTTAGTATAACTTGTTTTATGCTTATATAATAATTAATGTCAGTTGCAGATTTGGTAGCTTAAACTAGTGTAAAAAGTTTAAAAAATATATTGGATATTTTAGAATAATCTGTAATTTTTTTATTTTTAGAAAAAAATTAATTCTGCTTTTCTTCATTTTGCATTTAGCTTTAGCACATTAGCTCTACTTGCAGACAGTGTGTGCCACTTATGTATGCTAGAACCATATTCCATGATAGCCTACATTTTATGGTGTTAAAGTGCATTTGTATTTTACAACAGTTGTCACTCAATCAAGGTTTTCCATTCCTTAGGAACGTAAAGCAATTTATTAAATCTTGTGAGTCTTACATCTTTCATCTAAAGATATGAAAAATATGTATCTTCCTTATATTTTTTAAAAATATAAATTTAAAATGATGTACTATTTACAAAGAAGTTTATCACTCATTCATAAATGAGTGCCTGTAAAATTGTCAAGTTTTAACAAATATTACCACTATCTCCTCTTGGGCTTTAGTCAATAATTCTTCATTGTCATTTTTACACATATTTCTAATATTTTAAGGGAAATTTCATGAATGTATCCTTGGATCAAAAACTTTATTATGTAAAATTAATCAAACAATGATTTTTTTTACTGCATATTTTTTCTTCAAGAATTTTAAACTACATTGCTTGGAAATAGACTCTAGATGAGTATCAACAAGTCGGAAAACAGATAACATTGAGAAAGAAAGTCTACCCAATAAGAGATAATAAAATACACCATAACACAAATACTACACTCTACAGTGAAACTCACCTCAGGTATTACTAACTTTTTGCTTTGATTTGTGTATGCCAAGTCAGACACAGAGAAGATAATTTACATGAGGAATAAAGTGGATGGACAACATTTTAAAAAATGAAGCATATTTAATTATGCAAATTTATATTTACATCAATCCATGTGAATAATTTTTATTTTGTTTTGAACTTAATAATATATGTATCTTATCCTGGAAATGTTTTCCACCATAAATAGGCTAGTTACATAACTCACTTCATTTTATATTTTTAATGCTTTCATGGAAATATCAATCAGTTTACAAAATTATCTGAGGGTATCATTTTTAAAAGTCCACCAGAAAAATAAAACAACCTACTATAAAGGTGTATGATTTAAATAAATATTTTCTAAAACACCCACCCAATTTTTGTTAAAAATGCCTTGTGATACCCTCACTATTCTAAACATGATAAGGCTTATGATAGAATAATATGTTTGCTTTGATCACTCTTAGTAGGAACAAAGCGTGTTTCTTAAACTGATATTGAGCATATTTACTACCAAAATTCTCAGAGCCCATGCTCACATAAATAGTTCTGTTCAGGTAAATGATCGTTATACCCAGTTCCCATATCATACACATTCACAAACAGACACATTTTCTGGTGGAGATTTAAACAAGGGTATGGAATTCTGCGGTCTCTCCTATTTATTCTTTCACTCTGAATATGTACCCTAAAGAATAATTCTTTTGTTTTTTTTTTCTTTTTTGAGACGGAGTCTCGCTCTGTTGCCAGGCTGGAGTGCAGTGGCGTGATCTCGGCTCACTGCAACCTCCGCCTCCCAGGTTCAAGCAATTCTGCTGCCTCAGCCTCCCGAGTAACTGGGACTACAGGTGCGTGCCACCACTCCCAGCTAATTTTTTTATTTTTTAGTAGAGACGGGGGTTTCACCATGTTGGCCAGGATGATCTCGAATTCTTGACCTCATGATCCGCCCGCCTCAGCCTCTCAAAGTGCTGGGATTACAGGCATGAGCCACCGCACCCGGCCAATAATAATTCTTATACTTTTCCTTATACCAATATTATTTTTTCTGCGTCAGTGTTTGTAAACTAATGCCTGCATATAGGAAATAAAAAGATGATAAAAAATGGGAGTAGCTATAAGATTGGCACTTCAGATAATTATAACAGCAATTATAGAATTATTACATGTTATTTTCCAAAATAAGAGGAATAGCACGGTGAAGATATCGTGTTGCTCTGGAAATTTCAAAAATGCTAATAATATAAAAACATTATAAACAATTGAATAGAAAAGAAAACATTCTGTGCATCTGACCATCCTAATATTTTTCTATGTTTACTTTTCATGGTAACTGTCATGTCAGTGAGCTTTCATACCTTCCTGTACACATTTAGCATTATTTTAAATGCTTTTGTTCATGTAACTGCATTTATCAAGAGGGTGCATAATATCCCATCCAGGGAATCAAATGAACTGTTTATTATTGCACACTTGTTCTTTTATTTTCAGTTTTGTGCTAATGTTTATTAAGCATTATCTATAGTTCCAGGCATTATACTAACAGCTTCTAGACTTTAACTTACATAAGGATTATTTCCAATGATTACTGGAATAATGCCATGGTGACAACAGTATGCACATATTATTTTGCATCTTCTCCATTATATTTTGAGATTGATGTACCAGAAGCAGAATTACTATGTCAAAAGTTATAAATGTTTCTTGGTTAGATATTGTATGAAAGACTTGTACAAAGTTCCACATACCAAACAAGTTGTACCAAGTGAGAATGCTTCTAGCTTTATAAGAGAGCACCCCTTTCAGCCTTTCCTTTTTAATCTAAAATGTTTAGCAAGTTCAAAAATAAAGTTCTGTAAACATACAAACAACTCAGATTAAATCTCTAAAGGAAATTTTTAGCTACCAGAAGAAAAGATATACATTTAAAAAAATTGTTGTATAATTAGTTTCTTTCTTTTTGTCTTTACTTCACATTCTCAAGGGTTCATTGATCATAGTCATGAGTTGGCAATGTGCAAGATACAGGGAAAACCAAGATACATAACAAGGCTGAGGAAGTGCTTCTTTTAGGTCTTTTATATGTATTTCATTATTTCACTCTCACCACAGCCATTTTACTATGCCCATTTTTTTTCTGATGAAGAATCTGAGACTCAAAATAATAACATGCCAATTACAACATAGGTAGTAGATAACAGAGCAAGATTCCAAGCCTAAGAGTGTGTGATTCTATTCCTTTGTAACATTTATATTTAATTTGGACTATATGGGGGTAGGTTGGAAACTAAAATAGTTTTTAATTATAATATATTTAAAAGCATACTCCCTGACAATATGGATATAAATGAGCTTATGGATGTATATAATGTTCATATATTCATATTTATGTTTGTCATGAAATAAAAAAGTGAATAATAAAAGCTTTGTATTTTTATTTCAATGACCTAAGTTTTTGACTTAGAGTACATAAGATAGTATCGAGAATGGGGGGAAAAATAATTGAAAGATTCAAGCTGTCTCTTTAGTATGGATTTGAGACCTCCCTGAAGGTAGGATAAAGTCTTAAGTAATCATCATTCTTTTGACATATGGTATCAATTAATAAAACTTTAAAATAAATTTTATTTTTCTTAAAAGTAATACATTTCCTGTACATATATAATTATATACTTTTGTTAAAATTTCAAATTTGCCTAAGACTATTTTTCAATATATTTTCTTACATTTTATCTAAATGATAAAAATCTTGGCAATGATATTTTAGGAATGATAACATTCTATATTCATCTTACAAGAATAATAAAATAATTTCTAAGCACTTAACTGTCCAAAACTGCAAACCAAAAAAAGTTAAAAGCAATAAAACTATTTGTGGTTTCAAACTATCCTTTCTTTAAATTTCTGTTATAGTATGTTGAAAATATAAACCACAAACCCTTTTTAAAAACTATGTACTGATAAACAACTTTCTTCACCTTTGAAAATGTTGCAACTAACATTTGAAAGAACATGGATGAACCTGGAAACCATCATTCTCAGCAAACTACACAAGAACAAAAATCAAACACCGCATGTCTCGCTCATAGGCGGGTGTTGACAATGCGAACACATGGACACAGGGAGGGGAGTATCACACACTGGGGTTGTCGGGGAAAGGGGAGGGATAGTGGGGGGTGGGGAGTTGGGGAGGGATAGCATGGGGAGAAATGCCAGATATAGGTGATGGGGAAGAAGGCAGCAAATCACACTGCCATATGTGTACCTATGCAACAATCTTCCATGTTCTTCACATGTACCCCCAAACCTAAAATGCAATAAATAAAAAAAAAAAAAAGAAAGAAAAAAAAATACATTTAAGCAGAATTTTACTTTTGTAAGTGCTTGATAAGAATGTGGTTCTTAACTATCTTGTGAAATTTTAATATGGTTAGGAAGAGCTTTTTTCTACAAATCAACCACATATCATATATTTTATTTTTTCATTACTTTATAATGCAGACCAAAATGCTGTTCTCTCTGCTATCAGTTAATAAAACATTTCCTGAATTATTTAACTTCCTTACAAATTCAAACCATTTTTATGTTTTTATCATTTTTCTGTCAACAGTCAAATTCCAAAGGGAAACACTATTTATGTTCATGTTTGCTTTTATTTAAAATTGTTTGATTTTAAAAGGTGCAGCAAGAGCAGTGCTGTGTTTTTTCAGCTCTGGCTGATATATGTTATTATGGGTTGACTTTGAGTAAATTGCCATCTTGTTTGCTTAGAAAAAGAAAGATAGAGCTAATTGAATGAAAACACCATACAAAGGATTACAACAGTCCATTTTCTTTATTTGAAATATGTCAACACTGAAATATGAATTTGAAAGTACTATATGTAAAATATAGCAAAGATGAAAATGGTTCTTGAAGATATCTTTTGTTTAAAATATGGTAATTTACATGCAAGAAATCATATTAATTTTCTGTGGCAAGCACATTTTATATTTCAGAAGAAAGTTATTGACTTAATATTTACAGAGGCATTTTTATTGTTTTAAATCATTGCATTATTACAGCTGCTTTAGTCTGTTAATGTTTGTTCATATTAATCAGAAGCTTGAATAATACATTAAACGTCCTTATAGTTCAAAATGTCTTATATTTTCCTACAGTTTGTTACGAAAAATGCCTTAATGCTGTTAACATTTTTAAAAGATTTTAAAACATTTTCAATCCTGTCCTTAGATATTCAAAAGCAAGATAAATTATAATTAGATCAAAAAGATGACTGGGCTTTTAAATATATGTGCAATACTAGTAAAAAATAAATAATACCTATAATGATCTCTATATTATGTATCCATTTTTGGTTTGTAGTGCAAAATGCATCAATTTAAACAATGTCTGGCACATTGTTTTAAATAAGGCATTTTTGCCATACTCTTGTTTTTTTTTTTAAATAAAATAACATGTTATAGTGCTACTTTCTTTAACATGAAAACTTTGAAAAATCAATTAGTCATCTGCCCTGCAAAATATTCTAAACTTATAACAACAGTTTTTCTCTTCTAATTAATTTGTCTCAATTACCCAAACAATACTGTCAGCCAGGTAAATTATAGTTTATCAAGAGTGTATACGTTCCAAATTCAACCCAATTTCTTTTTCAGTTTGTACACAGAGACTGTGAATGAGGGTTTTCCTAGACAAAAGTTGTTCCTTGAATGATGTTTTCACCTTATGATCCTCTTCAGTGTCTTTGTGTGGTATTTTAATATCAATTTTCTTCCAAGCTAGTATTCTTTAGGATGGCATTTCTTTTTCTGACTGATTTTTCCTACCCTTGGATGGATAGGGAAATTTTCTTGGAATTAATTTTATTTGGAATTTATTTTATTAATCTGATGAATTTACTTTTGTTTTTCTAAAAGTTAATGGTTATGATGGATTAATATATCATTCCAAATTGTAATATATTTGCATTTTAACCTTTCCTTAGTCGTTGCATAGAATCAAGGTACACTGTAAGGAGAGGTGTTTGGAGGCTGATGAGTTAATCATCACTTGTCCTTCTCCATTGTCAGATACTTAGAGTTATCGGTATGGCTTTGATCATCTTTAGTTTTGAGAGGCAAGGCTCAAATCAGATATCACAGTGCACTGTGGGAAATCTTCAAAACAGAAACTTCACCATGATGAAGTTTTACTCACCATTCGTGTCTTATCAGCTGTTCTCTCTTCTCACATGCGATTCTACTTTAGATAGCATCTAAAGCACAGACAGATCCTAGGTAGAGTTAAAAAAAGATCTCAGTCTTCACCATTTATGATAGAGGATAAGAAATCCCAGTGTGTTTCGTTTTTTTGTTTTTTGTTTTTCAAATACATTCTGTTAAATAGAGACATACTCTGGGACACCTTGGTCAAATTTCCCCATTTAAATACAGCATTTTGCATCACTCACCATACAATTGGAAACAGATACAATTAGCCGAAGTATATCATGCAAGAATCTGTATACTCAGATTTCTCAGATTACAAATTTTACATATTGCAATAGAGTAATACATTTTAAAGATTTCTACAAACAGTTTCTCATCCACCAAATTAGGTTTGCTAAAGAAGAAAGTGAGAACTGTTGCTCTTACTCCTCAGTGCCTCATGTCATAGAATGGTGATATAAACAACAGTTTCTATGATCACCACTTCTGTCTTAGGCCATTCAATTACAAAGAAAAAATGTCCGATGGATCATAAAAATTATTCATATATTCAGAAAAGAAAGAAGTACCAGCAGAGAGCTAAAAATGAGAGTGGTTTTATACATTGAAATACACAAATTCAAGCATAAAGAATATCAATCACTCTATGGAATACGTTTCATTTCCCCGATTTTATGGATGAGTAAACTGAGGCAGCAAAAGTTAAAGGAACTTTCTAAAAGTCATATAGATACTAAATGGCACAGGTGAAATATGAATCCAAGTAATGAGATAATCTTTTTCCAAAATCTATGCTCAGAAACACTGCACCACATTGCCTAAATAAAGGTAAGACGAATAAAAAGGATTGATGACAGCGATCGAGCATTTTATTAGTTACAGATCAACTACCTGTGTTACATGTATTTTTTATGTAACTCTCAAAACAAACCACTGCAATAGGTATTATTTTCATTTTACTGAGGAGAAAACTGAGGAATAGAGAGGTTTCCTGACATGTTTAAAGTCAAGTAGCTTGTAAGGGGATGAAGCAGAATTTGAGTTCAAGCCCATTTGACTCAAGCTTTAAAATTCTTAATTATTGTCATTGGATGGATAAATAGATGGATAGGTGGATGGAAAAATAGACGATTAGATTTATGAATATGTTTGTACCCTGAAAATATGGACATAAATGGGCTTATGAATGTATATAATGTTCATGTATTTGTATTTATGTTTGTCATAAAATAAAATAGTGAATAATAAAAACTTTGTATTTTTATTTCAATAACCTAAGTTTATGACTTAGAGTACATGAGATAGTATGGAGACTGGGGGAAAAATAATTGAAAGATTCAAGCTGTCTCTTTAGTATGGATTTGAGACCTCCATGAAGGTAAGATAATGTCTTAAGTAATCATCATATTTCTAATGCACATCACAGTACACAGTGCATAACAGGAAATTAGGGGATATTTGGATTGGTGTGTCCTATTTATGTTATTTATTCAGACACTTTGGAACAAGTTCTACAGGCTGAGTTGGTAATTTTGATATGAATATTTCAAAGGAATATCAATTAGTATTTCCCTTTTATGATCTATCTACAAGTATGAGGAGAAAATGTGTTCATGGAAACCTCCCGTTGGCCAGGACTTTGGTGAATATCAGAGTTATTTTTGTTAGAGAAGTCATAATTCTAACTCAATACCTGCCTTTTTCTGACTTCTTAACTTGCAATTTGTTGCAAATGTCTCTTGTTTAATTCGAGTATTATTAGTATAAGTTGGAAAACTAAGTTTCAGGATATAAAACTATGTTTAGTCATAGTTTCAGGCAGTAAACCTTCACAATCTACATGACATGTGAACGAAAATGCTTTTCATTTCTAGGAATTATTCTTAGATAACTTATGTGGTCAATATGTCTTTAATAACTCCCTAATAGTAATTATTTTTAAAGATGATTCAACTATAGTATTACCTGATTATATGTAACAGCAGTGTTACATATTCACATAATACTATAACATTTATGATCAATTATATTAGATGATCATAAATTAATGTATTTTATAGTTATCACTTCCAAAGTTTATTTCTTAATGTAAACTTTATTTTCAAGACAAGATTGCCATATATTTGTTTTAAGAATATATTCTAGTAACTGGTAGAGGTCATGGTTACATTTTAAAAAATAAACTAAACAAATAGCTAGAGTAAAGAAAAGGAGAACAACCTGAAATCATAGAGAATACAGATACGTTAGGCTACAATGTCATATTTCAGATCTAGATCAACAGGGCTGCAGGAATCATCACAAATACCTGTTATGTTTTGGTTAAAACAAATGTTTGAGCATGACAATGGCTAGAAATAACAGCTAATTTATTGTGTATAGGTAAAGCACATATTTATGACTTGGTGTTGGTGTGATTATATTCAGGTTTTTTTTCATACTGTTAAAGAAGAAGATAGTTAATCATAACTTAGAATTAAAAGGTTTATTATGGATGCTATGTATTCAAGTACTAAAATGATCTAACAAAAAAGTCACTTACAATGAGGTACATTAATATCAATTTTATAAAATCATAGTTATTTAGTTAAGCATTTTCATAATAAAATGTTTTAGATTTGGATATTATATGAACAACTATTTTCCTCCTTGAATCCCAGGTGCATAGACAAATGGAACAGATAGAAAGATTAGCAGCATCAATAAAATTCTACAATGTCAGCACATTAAAAAGATACTGATACCTAGTTTGCATGCAAGTTCTACAAATCTATTTCTTTGCACATTGAACTTTGAGAGAAGTAGCAAAAGCTTTTGGTGTTTGTGCGAGGATTGGGTTCATTTTAAATATCTCTTTTAAGATGAGTGAGAGATTGTTTAAGACTACAAATGTCTTTATTGGAATTATGCTCTTACCCTCATTTATTTTAACAAAATTTATAATGCATTCTGGCCCTTGATCTCTTAGTTTGAAACACTGCCTGTTGTTCCATTATTCCACCATCCATTTGCAGATAACAATACATCAGACCCTTTTTCTCGCTACAGAAACAATGCCCTTTATTTGAGAAAGGACATTGTTTTGACAGATAAAGTAGGCATTTGATAAATTGAAACAGGTTCTCAATTATTTTGAGGGAATGTGTGCTACATCTGCTCTGCTGATATTCCACTGAAGTAGTACTTAACTTTCTTGTCTGTTTGTGATTTATTGAGCTACAGAAAAGGTTAGGAAAATTTCATGGCTCTTCTCATATAATTTGTAAGTGAATCAAATAGCATTTGTTAATGTTTACAATATTTAAAAGGCAAAATTACTCCTAAATGTTTATTCACAATAGATATTGTAGTGACACCTAAAACAAAGGAATATATTAAAAGGAATTGCTGTTCTTACGTTAGCAAATTTGAGCTGGAGAAATAAAAAAATATAAAAAAGCACTAATCTAAAACTATTATCCCAAACCAGTAATTTTAGGCAGCACAGAAATTTTAAGTTAGATCTTATGCTAAAAATTTACTTTTGGAATAATGCAGATGTAGCAAACCATGAAGAAACAACAAATGCTCCTAGGAGAGCATAAAAAAAGAGTTTTGGAAAAAAAGTTACATTAACACCTCATATTCCTTTTTTACTAAATGAATTTCTAACTTACAGAATTCTTTCTTGAACAATAAAATTCATCTTGAAAAGATAAATATAGTCAAAGACAAAAGCTTGCCAATTGAAAAATCATTTAAATTTCTGCACATTAATATGCAGAATATTTTATAGAGAATTTTCAAATTAATAAACTTTTCTTCCCAAATGCAGTAAGAACAAACTATAAAGAATACAAAACAGGTTTATTTTGATTTATCATATATAACCATATTCTCTTAAGCTTTGATATAAGCATTCAAAAATTTAAAAATCTATTTTTAAAATTATTTTTGAATCTATTTTTCCATTTAGTCTTTAGGTTAGTAGAGGTTGAATTATCATCCCCATTCTACAAATTAGGACATTGAGGGAGAAAGGATCAAAGGTCACAGAGTTGTGGCTTAGATGGTATGATAAAAGGTGTTTAACCTCTAGTGGTTCTTTCAGTAGGCTACACTGTCAAGAGCTGCATAAAGTTTAAGACGTAGATGCTTGGCTGCATGCAGTGGCTCATGCCTGTAATCTCAGTGCTTCAAGGGTTCAAGATGCGGGGCTCTCTAAAGACAGGAGTATGAGACCAGCCTGGGCAACATAGTAAGACCAGATCTGTTAAAAAAGAAAAAGCCTCAGATGGTCTATGCGGACACTATACAAACAATGTTAAATACCTGGTATGCAAAGCACATTGTTGTTTATAGCTTTATGCAAGAGACAAATAAATAAAATATGGTACCATAAATGTCCTCATTTCTTGAACAATATTGATTTCAGGTGTACTTGGTAGCAGAAAAAAAAGTTTATATTTTCTATTGCTTCTTAAATCATATCTTATTCTTCTCTCTTTGTTTTCAGAGTATGCTTTGTCTCTCTATTCTCTTCTCCCTCACCCCCCATTCTCATACACAGACACAGATGATTTTGAATTCTTAATATTCAAAATCCATGGTTTAGCTAAGATCATCTACTGCTAAAGATTGAGGCATTGCAAAATTGTTGCTTAATTTCATTTTGGGGGGTCACTCCTAAATAACGCATACAAAAAATATTTCTGCTGCCCCAAATAGCAGCGCTGTAGACAGATACAGTATTTTAAGTACACATGCCACATATGGAATCTACTTTATTTTCATTTTGTAGGCTAAAATATTATCTATATTCCACAATTATATCACTGATGATGTAATTACTGATTATGCGCGCCCTTCCTAACTCCAACAAAGCTTTTGTATGCATACTGAACAGTAGAACGTTGGATTACAGTAGGGTATTCAGTTAACAAATATTTATTGAGCAGTAATATGTGTCAAGCATACGTCTAGTTACTGGGAATTCAGCAGTAGCCAAAACACTCAAAAAAAAAAATCCTTATCCTAATAGAACTTAATTCTGAGCTTTTAACAGGTGTAACTCCTCCCCTCATTCTTCTTTCTTCCCTCCCTCCCTCCCTTCTTTCCTTCCTTCCTTCCTTCATCTCAATTCCTTTACTTTCTTTTCCTTTTCCTCCTTTTATTTACTCGTTTATATATCACACTAACCATTCAATCAGTATTTGCAAGACACTGTGCAAGGCACTACTTCAAGAAATAGCAACACTGTAGACAGATGCAGTATTTTAAATACACATGCCACATATGGAATCTACTTTATTTTCATTTTGTAGGCTAAAATATTATCTATATTCCACAATTATCACCTAATTATTTTGGTAATCATTAATCAGATATTAATTCATCTGATCAAACTTTTCTAAGCTTGCATATTATGAAGTGAGAGAAGATGTTATGTGATTTGAGAGCATACATGTATTTCTGTATATAAAAATAAAATTTGCGTAAGAATGCACATACACACACATACACCTCTATTAATTTCTGTTTTACCAAATATAAATTACATTTTACTTCTTATGTAGCTTCTTTACATTTTAAGATCATAGGAGTATTTCACTGAACTCACTGTGTATTTGTTTTAAAGTGGAAGAACTAAAGACTCATTTTATTTTTTCACTACTATACTGTACTTTAGAAAAACAAAGATGCATCTTTATTCGTATTTACACTGCCAAACAATACAAACTTTTCCTTTCTATGGTCCTACGGCCACTCTTGCTGCTCCTATCCCCCAGTCCCTCTATGCACATCAAGAAATTTATATTTTTATAAGCCTAGAGAATGCTTTCCTCTTTGTATCACTTTTGCCTATAATGCCTCTGTTTCAGTGTATCTCATCCTGGCACTATTGAGAATTTGGGCCAGATAATTTTTTTTTTCTGTTAGACTGGGGGAAGGGCCCTCTTGAGCATTGTGGGGTGTTCAGGAGCATCCCTGGGCTCTCCAGACCAGATGCCAGTAGCATCCCTACTTACCCACATGTGACAATCAAAAATATCCCTAAACATTGCTCAATCTCTTCTAAAGTGCCAATTGAATCACTGCTTTAATCCAACAATGACTTCAATTGGCAACAATTATTCATTCTTCAAGATATACCTTAAATATACATCCTTTGAAGCCCCTGTTCACCCTCAAGTTACAAATGAAGACTCTAGGCTTTGTGATTTCCATGTAAAATTTTCTGCTTTTCCTTATGTCTCTTATTTCACTTATTTACTTACTGTTTTCTGTACTAGATTACAAGTCCCTCAAGAGAAAGAAATAATTTCCTCATTTATTTTGTATTTCCAGAGTGTAGCACCGAAGCCAGTAAATGTTTATTACCCAAATGCATGAACGAAAACAAATGAATGGGATTTAAACATGCAGATTGATTAGGTATGAAAAAACCCTGTAAATATATTGATATCCAAGTTGATGACTGTACTATTTTTAGAAAGAAAATAATATAAAACTGTAAAGTTTCTACACATGAAAGCAACTATAATTTACCTACTAATAACACTCTTGGACCATTTGTTATGGAACCAACAAATTCAATCAGTTTCCATTTGTACTATTTCTGAAAGAAAGACTTTAAGTTTTCAGGCTATAGGAGGCACTATAATCATCTGTGGAAGCACTTAAACTGCCTTATGATCTTCTCTCTGTGGGTATGTGTGTGTAACAGAAATGGCCATTGTAGTTATTATGGAGGCCTGTCGCTATTATTGTAAGAAATGCTAATAAGGATATAAGAATCCATCTGAACAGCAAATATGTTCTAGTATAACTACTAGTTACATTGGCTATTAATAAAATTTGTTTCTGTAATATACCTGTTACAAGAATAATAATTATTTTGCACTGTATTTCCATCAAGCATACAAGACAAATATGAACCATCAACTGATAAAACCTAATTTCAAATGTCTTTCTCCTCAGACGAATGTGGAAACTAGAGTTGTAATTATAAATTGCTTGTACCTATTAAAAATCTTAGTTCTAATCTTATATATTTCCTATAAACCATATAATCATTTGAAGATTTTGGATGTTTTGAACATATATCCCTCTAGCACTTTCTATTTTTTACTAATGTTTTTCATTTTCATAAAGCAACATTTTAGTAATAATTTATAAAGGTTTTCTTTCTTAAACAGCAAGTCAAATGACTCAATGCTATTTCTAAACAGTATTATTTTATGAGAAAATTACTATTATTCTCTCAAATTTTTAAAATTATAATCATTTTTTTGGTTCAGCCTTTTAAGGAAAGCTTCTATAATTGGCTTATTTTCAAAGAATATAAAATATGTATTCATTAAGATGTCAATTAAATTTCAGAAATAATTTTGAAAGTGAAAAACAGAACAAGCAAGAATTTTGAAAAATGTAATTAGAAACAAAGGCTCTAGTTGTTGCTGAATGAAATGTCAAACTAAATTCCCAAAGATGGCAAGTGGTTTAAATATTAAATTATGTATAAAACTTGCTAAAGAATAAATATGTACATAAATCATGATGAATAACACTATTCAGAATTTAAACTTTATTCAAAGAAACTTCTATAATTAGTTTGAACTTTCCCTAATGATGACTTCATGGAAACTATTAAAGTGGGTTTGCTGGCCATTGTTTCTAACAATATCACTTAGTCAAAGGGAAACAAAGATATATTTTGAAAGCTCAATTTTCTTAATAAAAGAGCTGTATTAATATACTTTTCAGAGGCGGGTATGTTAGTGAGGTATTTTTTGGTTTGAAGCTTTGGGGTGAGATCCAGCAGGTAGCGTTTAGGCTTATTGGTCAATTGGTAGACTCTGGCTTGGTTGTGTGGCTCCTCTGTGCTTCCCCACAGTTGCATCTGCATTCCCTCTCGATGCCCTGAAAGTGTGTGTTCCTCTCCACCTTGAGTGCTGGCTGTAGATTGTGGCTTGGCACTCCTGGGCTGCCCAGTGCAGCTCTGGGCGGTCTCAGTGGTTGTGTTCCTTCTCCAAATTGGAAGCAGCAGAGGAAGGGATCTTAGTAGTGGCTGTGGCCAAAGGTCCTTGGCTTGTCTCCTGGGGGCTCCACCCCAGAGAGATGCAGGATGGCAATCGCTCAGTGCAATCAGCACAGGATGGAAGGTCTGCTGTGAGCACAAACTGGGGTTTCCCTGTCTGGTTACTAGTGGGTGATTTGGGTGGGACTGGCCTCCTCTCCTAGGGTCCACTGCAGCTTGTTGGAAGTATGGATAAGGCCCTTGGGGTCTTTGCTCCTTCATTAGTCTGAGGGTGGCAAGGGCAGTTCCACTGCAGAGGCAGTGACAAAGAGGCTTTCAGTTGCCCCTGAAGGCTCTGTCCAGGGAGTTGCCAAGTTACCGCTGGCTTGGTAGCCCTGGAGGGGTAGCTGGGCCCTAAGCCCTCGAGGAACTGCCCTGGGAGAAGATATGGGAATGGGCATCCATGTAAGAGTCTGACCACTTTTTCTGTAGATCTACTGTGGTAAGCTTGGAGCCTACCCTAGTCCCCCAGTCCCTAGTCACTTTGGATTTTCCAGAACCTGGAGGTGTCACCAGTGGAGACTGTGAAACAGCAAAATGGCAGCCTGTCCTTCCCTCTGAGAGCTTTGTTCCAGGGATGTATGGTCCTGTTGCTGGCCTAAAGGCACCTGTAGGAGGTAGCTGGAGACCTAGGTTGAGAGGTCCCACCCAGTGAGGAGGAGCAGGGTGAGGGACCTGCTTAGGAAAGCAGTCTGGCCAGGGTTTTGTACAGCAACTGTTCTGTGCTGGGAGTCCACTTCAGTCTCTGGTCACCTTAGACTCTCTAAGGGCCAAAGGGTGGAATGCCTTAGTTGCTCAAATAGCAGAGATGGTGGCCCACCCATCCCTCTGAGAGCTCTGTCCCAGGGAGGTTACAAATCTCTGTTGGCTGGAGAACACCAATGAGGGTGGCTGAAGGCTCCAGTTGGAAGGTCCTGCCTAGTGCAGAGGAAAGGGACCTGCTTAAAGAATCAGTATGGCTACCTTTTGGCAGAACGGCTGTGCTGAGGGATCCTTTCCACCCAACCAACTCCTCACCCCATCAACCCCATGGGCTCAGACTCTCCAATGGCCAAAGGATAAAATGGCTAAGTCTTCTAAACAGCAAAAATGATGGCCTGCCCTCCCTTCTAAAAGTGCTGTCCCAGGGGTAAATTCAACTCTCTGTTGGCTGGAGAACTAGCATCTATAAGGAACTTAAACAAATTTCCAAGATAAAAACAAACAACCCCATTAAAAAGTGGGCAAAGAACTTTTCAATAGTTCATACACTTTTCAAAAGAAGACATACATGGCCAAGAAGCACATGAAAGAAAGATCAATATCCCTGATTATTAGAGAATGCAAATAAAACCCACAATGTGATATCATCTCACACCAGACTGAATGGCTATTACTAAAAAGTCAAAAAATAATGGAATCTGGCAAGGTTGCATAGAAAAGGGAATGCTTATACATGGTCGTTAGGAATGTAAATTAGTTCAACCATTGTGGAAAACAGTGTGGTGATTCCTCAAAGAGCTGAAAAACAGAACTACAATTCAACCCAGCAGTTCCATTACTGGGTGTATATCCAAAGAAATATGAAATATTCTACCATAAAGACACATGAATGCATATATTAATTGCAGCACTATTCACAAAAGCAAAGATATGAAATCAATCTAGGTGCCCATCAATGGTGGATTAAATAAAGAAAAGGTGATACATGTATACCATGGAACACTATGCAGCCATAAAAAAGGAGATCATATCCTTTGCGGGAAACAGAGCTAGAGGGCATCATTCTTAGTGAACTAACACAGGAACAGAAAACCAAATTCCACATGTTCTCAATTGTAAATGGGAGCTAAATCGTGAGAATTTTTGAACACAAAGAAGGAAACAGACACTGGGGTCTGCTTGAAGATAGAGAAGGGGAGGAGGGAGAAGGGGAGGACGAGGGAGAGGAGCAGAAAAGATAACTATTAGGTACTGGGCTTAATACCTGGGTGATGAAATAGTGTGTACAATAAACCCCTGTGACATGTGTTTACCTGTACCAGAAACCTTCACATGTACCTCCAAACCTAATATATATATATATATATATACTTTTATTGAATGCAGTCTCTACTTCTAAATAATAATATACATATGTGTGTATATATTTATATACACATATGCATATATGATATATATATATGTATGATATATATGTACATATATACTTCTAAATAATATGATAAAACTTTCATTTTTAAAGTTTCATTCATTAGATGACCAGAAGCTATTTTAGCCAACTAGGATATTTAGTTCCAGTTAAAATCTCTTTTTTTTTTTTTTTTTTGGCCATTACCATTTGCTGGAACTTGAGTATAGCAAAGATGAGTGGTTTTAGTTGTCCCTGAAACTGGATACCAAATTGCACAAAGTTTGTGCTACTTGTTGCCCTCTTTCTGAAAAGAAAAACATTCATGCCCAAATAATCTTAAGTTGTTAAGGATCTTGGAGAAATTTAATGCATTATCTATTTTCTGTACAAATTCCATTTCCAAATGTCTCAACTCCAGAGATGGGAAAACAATTTTTTACATTGTTGGACAATTCTAAATGTTAGAGATTACATCTTACATTTAAAATATGCTTTTGTATGTCATCTACTGAATGTTATTGGATCTTTCATGTAGAACACTGTAAAATTGTTGTTTTCAATCATTCTAACATTAAATAACAATTGTAACTGATTTTTGATTGAATTAATCTGTCTCTTTGCATGAATAGTTTTATTTTTCAGGTATTGTAGGCAAAGTCATATTGTTATACATTAGGGCAAAGTGAGAGGAGTACTAATTGCGCAGTGTAATACGGTTCTTATTGCCTACGTTTGGCTTTCTACACATAAAATTCATAGGAATTAGCACCTTTTAGATTCAGGTGCAGAAGATTGATCTAGACCAGTTTTCACAATAAAATAACACTGATGATTTCATATTCACTCCATTTTACTTCACAGCTTGGGTATGATAGCTTTGGGTCTATGATAATTCCTATGCATAAAATGTGGCATTTTCTTACTTTTCCATTCATAAGTCTTGCTATTTTAGGATAATGGCACTTAGACCTTTATTAACTCTAACTCTCACTACACTTATATAATGCAAAAAATATACATACATAAAATAAATTATAGAATGAGATCACTAAGTCTTCAACTTGCTGAAGAATGTTTTCCTCCTGTTTTTCTAAGGACAGATTAACAGTTAATCCATGGTTTGATAACTTTGCAAAGTGAGTATTTTTGAGTGTATATTCTCTTGTGCTTGTCTTATCCTTATTAGCTGTGTGAAATTTACTGAATTTCAGAGTTTTTAAAGTTTCAGTTTTCTTAGCTATTAGATATGGAACACAGACAAAGACATAAATTCTACCAGACATGAATTAAAACAGACATGTAGATATTAACATGTCCCCTGTAAAACATAACATGCAAAATTTTAAAAAAATTCTTCATATTTAAAAAATAAATATGTGTTAAAAGACATGTAAGAGTGACACCTACACTCCTCAGCATGTCGCTATTTAAGGAACTATAAGAAAATAGGCTGGGTAATGTGGCTCATGCCTGTATTCGCAGCACTTAGGGAGGTCAAGGTGGATGGATCACGAGGTCAGGAGTTCAAGACCATCCTAGCCAACATGGTGAAACCCCGTCTCTACAAAAAATACAAAAATTAGCTGGGCACGGTGGTGGACACCTGTAATCCCAACTACTCAGGGGGCCAAGGCAGGAGAATCACTTGAGCCTGGGAGGCAGAGGTCGCAGTGAGCCGAGATTGTGCCATTGCACTCAAGCCTGGGTGACAGAGCAAGACTCCGACTCAAAAAAAAAATATTAATTAATATCAATACATAAATATAAAAAATAAAATAAGAAAATATCTCTAGCCAGTTTCTCAAAGTCCTCTGATAAAATGGATTTGCAAGCTTTGAACTCTTCTGGTCATCCACATCACATTCACATTATCTACTCACGTCTTAACCAATGACGTGGCCATATTTCTTCCCTGCTGTGCTTCCCTTGCTCCTCCTCCCTTCCAAAGATATACTCAGATCCCATGAAAAAGTGCCATGAAAACATCACTATCAAATTAGGACAAAAGTCAACACAGAGTAGGTCCAGTCCCCATAGGTTCTAAGCAGGCTATAGCCATACCTCTGGATCTATGAATACTTGAAGAGCACAGCTTCCCTAAACATTCTCAAACATTACAATATATGTTATACCTATTACTTTTGCTTTCTGGTAAATGCCCAAAGAGCTGACTTGCAAACTTCTCTGATTCTTAATAGACACAAACACAGTCATAGAAGCAATTAAACACATCAAGTACACAAATCATCTTAAAGAAAAGGTCTCTTGGGCTTTCTATATACAGTACATTCTCCATAGAGAAATCTTGGTCTCTAGTAATTGCCATGTGTTTACTCCAGTTTGCACATTACTTATCTCTACATATTTCTCAAAAATATCATAAACTTTCAATAGAATTCTCTTTCAGTTATTGATATGAAGAATAAATTATCAAGGGCATATTATAATTTTGAGTCCACTTTATGGAATGAGATAGTGGGAGGCAACTTCTAATTCTGTATGAGAATACCTGACTAAACTCATTGTAATTTCAGGAGACTTTGATGTCTCCCTTCAGGAATGGGGATATTTTTTCTTAAAAAGATTTTATAAACAAAGTTGATTTTTTAACTCAATTTCTGAGAAGGAAAATTTACAAAAAAAAAAAAATCAACTCTAATTTGATAGTAGCAACTAAGCTGAGCACGGTGGTTCACACATGTAATCCCAGCCCTTTGGGAGGCCATGGTGGGCAGATCACCTGAGGTCAGGAGTTCAAGACCAGCCTGGCCAGCACGGTGAAACCCCATCTCTACCAAAAATACAAAAAATAGCCAAGTGTGGTGGTACAAGTCCCAGCTACTAGGGAGGCTGAGGTGCCAGAATCACTTGAACGTGAGAGGCAAAGTTTACAGTGAGCCAAGATTGCACCTGCACTCTAGCCTGGGCACAGAGCAAGACTCCATCTCAAAAATAAATTAATTAATTAAATAAATAAAAATAGCAACAACTAAAATTAACTAAAGTGAATTTATTGATCTATTAATGTAACTGGTATGTTCAAAAGAAGAATCTGGCCTGAAAAAAATACTCAAAGTATGTCTTCAAAGATCTGTAATATTGTCCTTTATCTCTCTCCTTCTCTCTCTCTCCATTTCTTAACTCTGCTTTCCTTTATGGTAGCTTCATTGCTTCCTTTCTGGGCAAGCTCACAGTGCAGTGGCTAATATGACCACCTGCAGACTTACACTTAACATTTTTCTTCCAACTAGTAACCCCAAATAAAAGAAAACACATCCTTTCTGATAGCTTGAAGAAAAATTCTTGAGATTGCTTTGTTCAGTCCACTTTCAATTATGTACCCTTCACAAAGTTTCTTCATTTCTAACTGTACTTAGATGATATAGAAGATGATGGTCTGTGGAGACAATAATAATGATTTGATCCATATTTTCATTTTCAGCGACTTTCAATATGCACACATTATTTGCATACTAAAACACTATATGCAAAATCAAACACCATAGGCATATAAAAGCAACACTAACAGCATAAAGGCTAAATAATATATCTACTTCAAGACTAAGGAAATAGTCAATGAAAGAAGTTATGTGATGTGCCCCCCGGTCACATAACTGATCAACAGTATAGTCAGAATTGAAATGTTGGTCTCTTAATACTAATCTTAGCTGAGAAGAAGACACTATTTAGTGTGAAGGCCAGGATTTGGGTGGCTGTTAGAATTTGCATTTAATGGAATTATTTCTGACTCATATGTAAGCTGGATTGTGTTAAGTAAAAAACTTGAGAAAATTAAGAATGTGTGGATTAGAGGAGCTTGAACAAATGGATCGATACACCCTGCTCCAAAATGAGTAAACTCTTGTCTCATTGTAGCTTTTTAGTATTAGATTTAAGGAGTTATTAGCTAGCTATGAGATAAAAGCAAACTTTTTTCAAGTAAGGAGTATGTGAATTTTGTTTATTTATTTGTTGTTTATTCATTTGTTTTCCCAGTTGAATAGAATTGCTTGGGCATTTCCAAATTACTGGCTGTCTTTCACAGACTTACGGAGGTGAGAGTGGGAAGTAACTGTGAAAGTGAAAATTTGTAAATACTTATGATGACTTGATTTTTGAGGACTTAAATAAGCTGGTGAAATGACTTTCTAAAAGGATGAATACTTGTGAGAAAAAAGATTATAATTATTACATAAAGTATATTGGCACAAATATTTCAACCTCTTCCCTAGATATATTCCACCAACTTAATAGAATTAAAAATATCTTGGAGCCACAGGAAGTGTTAGAGATGGTCCATCAAGTCCACACCACTGTGACAGCAAGGTACCTGTCCAACATTGCTTAAAATGGAGCTTTGGTGGAAGGATAGGGCCAATGTTAACATATTAGCTTTGCAGTTCCCACAAAAGAATTTAAATTAATCATTGATGCCAGTTTGGAAACATGGATGGGGAATAATGTGATATCAGGGGGACTTTAGAAAAAAGACCCTGTGGTAGTTGCTAGTCAAAACTTTTGAAGGAACTCCATTCTCCCTCGAAATACTGACCCATAATTCTCAAAGACATTGAAGAGAGTATGAAATCCAGAAATTTGGAAAATGTGTAACATACGCCTATACCCAATGTCTTTATATTACTTAAACCCATCCATTTATAATTAATTCAAAACTGCCAATCTCTGGATTCGTGTCTGTTGACTAGCTCTAAAATAAGTACCCAAGCAATATTGTGATGGAGATAGATGCTTTAATCACTATGAACAGTGATAGTCTCTCTGTGATCAAAAAGTCTAAATCAGATGGTTTGTAAAAGTTTAGCATTTGAAGGGTACTCAGATATTTTGACGCAAGAGAGGAGTTACTTTGCTAATTGGTTTCTAGAATAAATAATATAAATTACTTATCCTTTATTATTTAATAGAAATGAAACTTCTAACATTGAACATTGATAAATGTTCTGAAAGCTCTATTCCCAGAAAAGAACCACTGAATTTAATACAAATAGACACTAGGTAATGTCGTTGAAAACCATACTAAGTTCCCTCCTTATCATTGGTTTTCAAGATGGTGTCCGGAATTAAATGAAATTTGGCTAGTGGTTAGTCATAATGACTTGTCCCAGCACTACCAATCTTTAGTCTCCTTCATATTTTCCATAGCACTTAACTCCTTCTTATATATTACAAAATTTCCTTATTTTTGTTGTTTATTGTCTCTTTCTATTAGAATTCAAGCTCCAAGGTGAAAGGACTCTTTGTCTCTTTTGTACTATAATGTTTGTAAGCACCAAAACCTGTAACAGTCTGTAATTTTATGCCTCTTACAAGATAACAAATAAACTCATGGCAGAAGACACAAGACTCTTGGGTCTGAGACTAACTTATTACTCATAGCACTGCATATGTCTAGAACATGAGCATATTTTTTTATATCTGATTCCTCTTACCCCCAAGTTTTATGGAGTGACGTTGTATGGACCTAGGTATATCCTCTAAACAGTGATTTTGTACTGAAGCTAAAAAACATTGAGCTTAGAAAATTTGTCTTTTCTATGTGAGTGATAAGCAAGCCTGCATTTTGTCTAGAAGGAGACACTATCTCATCCTTTAAAGTTACTTGTTGCAAAGACAACCCTGAGGAAAGAGCAATCCAGAACTTGTGTTTTTTGTCTATACATTAAAGACACACAACAGTGCTCAGTGGCCATGGAGGATACCTTATCCAATAGATGTGTGTATGGAACATAGTAGAAACTGAACAATCATTGAAAAATATAAATCAATAAATAGATTGATAAATTTGCATATATTAAACTTTAAAAAATCTATAAAATAAATAATATTGCAAAGTGAAAGATAAGTACAGACTGTGCAAATATATTTGCAAAATATTAGTAACCAGAGTAAATAATTTTTAAAAACCAACAAATATACATGTAAATTAGTAGCAAAAAATAGACAAAGAGTCAAAGAGTAAAAAAAGGAAATCTAATGGCCAAGAAATACAAGAAAAGTCTCTTAATATCAATGGTAATTAACAAATTAAAGTTGAAGCCTTATGAAATACTATTTTATATTCTTCAGTTTGGCAAAATTTAAGAAGTATAAAAACAAACAATGTTGTGAGAATGTGAAGCAATGCTAATCAGAAGGAACATTTAAAAAATAGTAGAAAGTATTCATCAAGCTAAATACTATATTACTGTTAAAATAAATGAATAAAAATCACCTATATCAATATGGACCAATATCAAAAGCATAATAATGAGTGAAAACAGAAACATATAGAATAAATATAGGGTTCTATACATACACAACAATAGTAAATATGTAAATATTATTTATAAAATTATGCATGCACTAAAAAGATATACAATATGCACAAAAGAAATAAATACTGCTTTTGTCTGAATGTTGATGTGCCTCCAAAATTAATATCCAATATAACAGTATTAAGAGGTGGGGTCTTGGAGAAGTTATTAAGTGATGAGAGCTCTACCCCCATGAGTGGGATTAGTACTCTTACAAAAGGGGCTGTAAGCAACCCCTTTGCCCCTTTTGCCATGTGAGGGCACATAGAAGCCACCATATGTAGGAAACCAGTGCTCACCAGACACCAAATGTGCTGGAGTCTTGATTTTGGACTTCCCAGCCTCTAGAACGATAAGGAATAATTTTCTGTTGTTTATAAAATTATCCAATTTAAGGTATTTTCTAATAGCAGTTGGAAGAGTATAAAAGAAAATCCAACTCAGGGAAATGGTTCTATTTGGCGAAAGATAGATTTAAATGAAATTCGGTTTGGGATAATTCAGGGTTCTTATTAAATTCATAATATTTTATTTTTTTCAAACAAAGATTAGAAGCAAACAAAAGAACTTAAAATTTGGCAATACTGGGTATCTCACATTTTGTTTTTCTGAAATATTTTCTTATAAAGAAAAAGCTAGGTGTCAATTTGTAGGCAAGGATTTGAAATGACCGCTCCTGAAAACATAGGGCATAAAACTGATTGAATCCTTTCAGTGTGGCAAGATGTGGTAGTCAGAGCAGACTCTTGCACCCTCTGCACATGGAGGTGATTCTCTTTCTGTCTTTGGAAGTTAAAATTGCTTGGTTCTTGTTGCTGTAGACTTGGTATACAGAGGAACCTGAGGACAAGATCTTGACCCAATTGGCTATTATCTAAAAACTGCAGTGTTGTTATTCCAGAGTAAAGGGTCTGAGACTATTCACCTGAATTTTATACCCGTTTTCCTTTTCATAGTGCTCTGTTTCTCGGCAAGTTAGTTAGCTGTTTTATGTCCCAGCTCACTTAACTCTAAAATTGTCGTAGTGATAAAAGCATCTTTCTTTGTTGGACAACCTCCTGGTCAACTTCCATCCACAACTTTACCCACCTTCTTGTTCTAAATTTTGTTCAGGAATTTACTCACTTCAAAAATCACTCAGAGAAAGGTATCCCTCATCCCCATCTCCTGGTATGAATCCTGGTTATTCTAAGTCAATTAATGTCATTAGTGTATGCCCTGTCATTCAGTCATGATTGAGTATGTGACATAAACAGACCAAATAGCACCAAAGAAAAGCCTTCTATTATGTGCTTGGTTTTCTCCTTTTCCTTTTAAATGGAATTTTAAAAGGAGTCATTTTTGCCTTCAGTTTCCACTGGTGACCACCTTGAACCCTGAACTGAGCTAGACTGAAGTAAGATGAAGAGTTAACTAGGCAGAAAAAAAGGATCAGGAAATATCATGAGTTTTTGATGACAAGAGGGAGCCACAGACAGAACTGTACCTAAAGCCTGCCTTATCTCTAAAATTCCAATTATTGTGAGATATTAAATTTCTTTAATATTTAAACCAATTTAACTTAGTGTTTTTTGTTACTTGTAAAAGAACACAATAACTGATATACTATCTCATATATTGAACTCTAAAAATAAATGAGAAAATTTTGTAATGCACCTAACACAGGGCTCAGCACACAGCTATTTTTAGCTACAACACATTGGGCCTTATGCCTCCTCTGTCACAACATATTCCTTCAGCATTTTAGGTAAGTAGCTGCTACCAATTAGCTTAACCTTCACGTAATTCTTGACTTCTTCCTCAGTTCTAACTTTCATTATGTGTTTTGTTTTATAAGCATTATTTTTATAATCGATGAGTTTATATTTTATAATGCAGTGGCTAAAGTAGTACTAGGTATTATTTATGCTATATATTATAAAACATAGTATACATTTTTAAAAGAATGAATTTACTTGTCTGAAATCTGCAATACCTGACAATTATTCTTATTGGTACATCTGGCTTATTAAGCCTCTGACAAGGAAATGTTTCATTTATATACATTATCCTGCATAAGAAATAAAAGATACAGAAAGTGAATCATATTTTGAAAGATATGAAAGCTTTTGTATGCTATCACCTAATCTATCATACATGCTTGGAAATTTTGTAAGATTTATTAGATTCTTGTCTAGTTACATACTAAAACTTACCCTCCAAAGCCACAGCTTAATGGGAGGTTTTTTCCTCCCATTTTAAATATTTTTTCCCTAACACAAAAATTATAAGGTAAACAAGATAATCAGAGCCGCAGAAATGTCTATTCTCCAAGGAGGACAATCTACTGAGGAAGAAGGATGTCTGAAACAAACCAACAAAACCAAAAACTGACTTCACTTTAAATATGAATGAAGTAACATTTGGGAAAGTAAACGACATTTATTCTACCAGATCTTAATGCCAACTCCTAGAAAGAGTTACAAGACATCATTTCAGAAAGAAGAAATATATTATATGCATCCAAAATAAACCATTGAAAATACTGTTTTAATGATAGCAAGCACAAAATCACTTAGCTTGTTCACTCAAACACGAATGTTTAATCCCCTTGAATTCTTAAAATCTCTGATCTCCTTTGGGAATGAAATAACTTCAGGGCTCAATTTGTACTGGTAGCTTAATGATTAAAGATGAAAAAGTCTTTGCCTATGCATCTGATTTTTATATGCCTTGTTTTACTGAAAATCCTATTAAAATAAACTCTGCTTTTAGTTGCTGTGAGTAATTGGATCCAGTACTTCACAGCTGAAAAATGTTGGCTTCAAATTTTAATGTTTGTTACTGAGAGGATATCACTAGAAAACAAGAGAGTTGTAAGTACTCTATAAGATACAATTGTCGAGATAAAACATAAAAAATAGTGTACTAAGTTTATCTTATATGTGTCTATATGTTAGGGACAATTAAAACCATTTACAATAGTAATTTTTGTTATTAATAGACCAGAAATAAGGAATATAATGCTGTGTGTTTTATAACCAAACAAGCAGGCTGATTTAAGCATAAGTTTGCAAGGTTTGCATGTGAATGATTGTGTGGGAGTGGGGAAGAGAAGGAATACAGACATACCCTAAAAGGAAATAAACCTTTTTTATGAATTTGCTCACTGCAGAATTTGACATTTATAATGATTTTTTTTCCCAGAATCTTTGTGAAGATGACAAAAACATTTTTATTATTATTATTATATTTAAGTTCTAGGGTACGTTTGCAGAACGTGCAGGTTTGTTACACAGGTATACACGTCCCATGATGGTTTGCTGCATCCATCACCCCATCATCTACATTAGGTGTTTCTCCTAATGCTATCCCTCTCCTATCCTCTCATCCCCTGCTATCCCTCCTCTAGATCCCCAACTCCCAACAGGCCCTGGTGTGTGATGCTCCCTTTCCTGTGTTCATGTGTTCTCATTGTTCAACATCCACTTATAAGTGAGAACATGTGGTGTTTGGTTTTTTGTTCTTGTGTCAGTTTGCTGAGAATAATGATTTCCAGCTTTATCCATATCCCTGAAAAGGACATGAACTCATCCTTTTGTATGACTGCATAGTATTCCATAGTGTATATGTGCCACAGTTTCTATATCCAGTCTATCATTGATGGGCATTTGGTTTGGTTCCAAGTCTTTGCTATTATGAACAGTGCTACAACAAACATAGGTGTGCATGTGTCTTAATAATAGAACAGTTTATAATCCTTTGGGTTTATACCCAGTAATAAGATTGCTTGGTGAAATGATATTTCTATTTCTAAATCCTTGAGGAATCGCCCCACTGTCTTCTACAATGGTTGAACTAATTTACACTCCCACCAACAGTGTAAAAGCATTCCTATTTTTCCACATCTCCTTTCCAGCATCTGTTGTCTCTTGATTTTTTAATGATCACCATTCTAACTAGCATGAGATAGTATTGTAACCAGGTTTTTTGGGGGTGGTGCTGGTGAGGCACACCCCTGAGAGAATGCTGTGGGTTGTTGGTCTCCAATTTCTTAAAGAATAAGTGATGGGACCACTGCAGGTGCGCCATACGATCATAAAAGTAAATATCGGACCCAAGAAGTATTGCAGAAAGGTGATTTTATTTTATTTTAGGTAGCGAAAGAGAAGAAAAGGAGAAGAGAAAGACTTCCACAAAGAGTGTGGAAGGGGATTCCAGAGGGGAAAATCTGGCCAGGTGTGTGGATACGGACTTTTATCCTGGGAAAAACCCCCACCTTCTCCAAGACCCTGGGCCAATGAAAGGAGTTCCTTAGAACTTCCGCTGAAGTGATTGACTTTTAGTTTCTTACTACGCCCATGAAATTCAAATGTAAACCCTTAAATCTCCTGGATGGAGAGAGATGGGAGGGGGCATGGCACTGGGAAATTGTTGCCCTTAAAACTATGCCCCATCATGGACCCAGAAAGAAAACACATTCCCTCAGTATCTCAATGTGGTCATGATTTGTATTTCTCTAAGGACTAGTGATGATGAACTTTTATCATATGTTTCTTGCATGCATAAATATCTTCTATTGAAGTTTCTGTCCGTATCCTTCACCCACTTTTTGACAGGGTATTTTGATTTTTTTTTCTTGTAAATTTAAGTTCTTTGTAGATTCTAGATATTAGCCCTTGTCAGATGGGTAGATTGCAAAAGTTTTTTCTCTTGTATTGGTTGCCAGTTCACTCTAATGATAGTTTCCTTTGCTGTGCAGAAGCTCTTTAGTTTAATTAGATTCCATTTGTCTATTTTGGCTTTTGTTGCCATTGCTTTTGGTGTTTTAGTCATGAAGTCCTTGCCCATGCCTATGTCCTGAATGGTATTGCCTAAGTTTTCTTCTAGGGTTTTTATGGTGTTAGGTCTAATGTTTAAATCTTTAACCCATCTGGAGTTAATTTTTGTGTAAAGTGTAAGGAAGGGATCCAGTTTCAGCTTTCTGCATATGGCTAGCCAGTTTTCCCAGCACCATTTATTAAATAAGGAATACTTTCCCCCATTGCTTATTTTTGTCAGATTTGTCAAAGATCAGGTGGTTGTAGACGTGTGGTGTTAATTCTGAGGCCTCTGTTCTGTTCCATTGGTCTCTATCTCTGTTTTGGTACCAGTACCATGCTGTTTTGATTACTGTAGCCCTGTAGTATAGTTTGAAGACAGGTAACATGATGTCTCTAGCTTTGTTTTTTGTGCTTAGAATTTTCTTGGCTCTGTGGGCTCTCTTTTGGTTCCATATGAAATTTAAGGTGGTTTTTTCCAATTCTCTGAAGAAAGTCAATAGTAGCTTGATGAGGATAGCAGTAAATCTATAAATTACTTTGGACAGTATGGCCATTTTTGTCATATTGATTCTTCCTAACCATGAGCATGGAGTGTTTTTCTCTCTGTTTGTGTCCTCTCTTATTTCCATGAGCAGTGATTTGTAGATCTCCTTAGAGAAGTCCTTCACATCCCTTGCTAGTTGTATTTCTAGATATTTTATTCTCTTTGTACCAATTGTGAATGGAAGTTCACTCATGATTTGGTCTTCTGTTTGTCTGTTATTGGTGTATAAGGATGCTTGTGAGTTTTGCACTTTGATTTTCTATCTGAGACTTTGCTAAAGTTGCTTGTCAGCTTAAGGAGATTTGGGGCTGAGACAATGGAGTCTTCTAAATGTATCATCATGTAATATATCATCATGTCATCTGCAAATAGAGACAATTTGATCTCTTCTTTTCCTAATTGAATACATTTATTTCTTTTTCTTGCCTGATTGCCCTAACAATAACTTCCACTACTATGTTGAACAGGAGTGGTGAGAGAGGGTGTCCTTGTCTTGTGCAGGTTTTCAAAGAGAATGCTTCCAGTTTTTGCCCATTCAGTATGACGTTGGCTGTGAATTTGTCATAAATAGCTCTTATTATTTTGAGATACATTCCATCAATACCTAGTTTATTGAGAATTTCTAGCATAAAGGACTGTTGAATTTTGTTGAAAGCCTTCTCTGTATCTGAAATGATCATGTGGCTTTTGTTTTTGGCTCTGTTTATGTGACGAATTATGTTTATAGATTTGCATATGTTGAACCAGCCTTGCATGCCAGGGATGAAGCTGATTTGATTGTGATAGATAAGCTTTTTGATGTGCTGTTGAATTCAGTTTGCCATTGTTTTATTGAGGATTTTCACATTACTGTTCATCATGGATATTGACCTAAAATTTTTTTTTTAGTTGTGTCTCTGCCAGGTTTTGGTATCAGGATAATGTTGGTCTCATAAAATGAGTTAGGGAGGATTCCTTCTTTTTATATGGTTTGTAATAGCTTCATAAGCAATGGTATCATCTTCTCCTTGTATCTCTGGTAGAATTCGGCTGTGTTCCTGTCTGGTCCTGGACTTATTTAATTGGTAGGCTATTAATTACTGTGTCAACTTCAGACCTTGTTTTTGGTCTATTCAGGGATTCAGCCTCTTCCTGGTTTAGTCTTAGGAGAGTGTAAGTGTCCAGGAATTTATCCATTTCTTCTAGAGTTACTCGTTTATTAGCGTAGAGGTGTTTATATTATTCTCTAATGGTAGTTTAAAGATGACTGAACCTATGAGGTGTAAGGAGACATATCTACAAGTTAGTATGCACCAAACAATAGTTGTTATAGAGTCAGTTCTTAGAGTTCTGGTTTCTTCTTAGTATGCATCCAAACAATAGTTGATATAGAGTCAGTTCTTAGAGTTCTAGTTTCTTCTTAGTATGCACCAAATGATAGTTGATGTAGTCAGATTTTAGAGTTCTAGTTTCTTCTCAGTAAGAAACTAGGAACTGTTTCTGGTGTGGACAAGAAAATTCTTTAAGTTTTCCCTCGTTTGGTATTTTTTTGTGTGTGTGTATTACTTTTTTTTGTCCCCTTTAGTCTTCACTTTTCTAAAACAATAATTTTCTGCTGCCTCACCTTTATTACTTCATCTTTGTTTTTACTGTTTGCCCTTATTTATCTTAGGTTGATTTTAACCAATGCATCTCATAAGATTTATCTTTATTTTTAAAAATATGACTTTTTTATTAAAATAATACTTACATATAACTAAAAAGATACATCGAAATGCAAAAAAGGACACCTCAGATCCCACCAACCAGAAATAACCATTATAAAATTTATAAGAATGTAATTTTGGCTATTTCAATGCCAAATAGATTGATGAATGGCTAAATGAAAGATATCAATAGTTCTTAACGTTCAGCCTGCAATACCCTGGGAATCTATCCCTGAGATCCTCTTAGAAATGTGCAAAGCAAAAAATATTTTCATAGTACTGAGACAATATTTGCTTTTTTAAAAATGTATTGGCATTGCACTGATAATGCTAAAGTAAGAGTCAATAAAATTGCTGCTTCCTTAGTACAAATTAAAGCAGTATCAGCCAACAGTATTTGCAGTCACTGTATTTTTCACCACAATGCACTAGCAATTAAAAAAAAAAAGAACCAGCTTCACTTAAAAATGTTCTTAAAAGAGTATTAAAAATCATTAGTTTTGTTAAATCTCTCTTGAATATATTGCATTGTAATAGTCTCAGAGGAAAAAATAAGACATATGCATAAAGCACAGATTCTGAGGCATGGTCTGGTTATCTTGAAAATAAGTTTTTGTGTACTTGCTTCAGTTGTTTGCTAAACTAGCCACATTTTTCATGAAACTACATTTTTTTTTTTCCAAAGAATGACTAAAAGGCAAACTATGGGTGTTCACTTAAGTATCTGGTAGATATTTTCTCAAGTGTTCAATGAGACTTTGCCACCCAAGGAAAACAATAAAACAACAAACTATTTACCATCATTGATAAAATTACAGCTTTCAAGTAACAATTAGAATTGTGAAAACATTGTAACTGTCCCTGTGAAACTGACAGTATCTTAGGGCTTGAAGATCTCTCAGGGAAAAAAATCAAAATAAAAATTAATGTGATTTAAAAAAATTGTGTAGTATAATGTCTTATATTTTAAAAGACTTATATAAATCCGTGAACTCAATACTTGCCAAAATGACCAGTAAATGTCTGGTAATACAAAATTATGCATGGCTAAACAACTATTCAAAGTGCAAACTAGACCAGTATATTTTAATGTAAGAGTATGAAAAGTTCTTTGATATAATTCCACATTGCAACTAGACTTTAAGAAACTCCCTCTCACTGAGTTTTAGTTTAGTATGAGACATATTTATTATCCTCTCTTTTCCAACTACAGTTCTGTAGGAGACTGGATTTTCTTCTCCTATTTCAGATGCAGATACAGATTTCAATAGATGGAGTGCAGAAGCTATTGTTATTAATTCAGATATTCCAGAGAATCACACAAATGTAAACCAATGCAACTCTTCTAACCTAAATATTTGTTATGTTGGAAAATATAGTTTTTAAAATAAAATATGATGGGTTGATGAATATTGTGTTTTAATTTGACATAGATTAAATAGATTCAATATAATTCTAAAACTCTCTGATTAAATTTATAATATGACACAGATCTATAGAACCATGTAAACAAAAGCTCTGGAGCACTTGATAATTTTTAAAAGTGGAAAGAGGTCCTGAAACCAATATGTTTGAGAACCATTAGAATAGATAAATAGGCTTGAAAAGATGTTTAAAAAAACAAAAATAGGGGAGGAGTTCCTCCTTTTTAATTGTTTGGAATAGTTTCAGAAGGAATGGTACCTGTTCCTTTTTGTACCTCTGGTAGAATTCGTGTGTAAATCCATCTGGTCCTGGGCTTTTTTGTTGGTAGGATATTAATTGTTGCCTCAATTTCAGAACTTGTTATTGGTCTATTGGGGGATTTGACTTCTTCCTGGTTTCGTCTTGGGAGGGTATATGTGTCCAGGAATTTATCCATTTCTTTTAGATTTTCTAGTTTATTTGTGTAGAAGTGGTTATAGTATTCTCTAATGGTAGTTTGTATTTCTGTGGGGTCAGTAGTGATATCCCCTTTGTCATTTTTTATTGTGTCTATTTGATTCATCTCTCTTTTCTTCTTTATAAGTCTAGCTAGTGGTCTATTTATTTTGTTATTTAAAAAAAGCATTATACTGGAGTCATTGATTTTTTAAGAGGGTTTTTCATGTCTCTACCATTCTCATTTCCTAGTGGTGAGACCTTCAAATTCTGTTTTAATTTTGCATCCCCTGAAGTAAGTCAGTAGTTCAGCTCAGAAATCTAGCTTGCTGGGTCCCCAGAAACTGCCATTGTGCTGTATGGACAGAATGAGATAAACATGGTAAAGGAAGAATTACTGCACTTTCCCTATAGCTCCTAAAACAGAGCTAGTAGTCCCTACCTTAGTAGGTTATAATAAGAATAAAATGAGATCCTGTAGGTAAAACACCTAGGATAGTGCCCGCTAAAGACTTCCTTCTTTATTCAGACTAAATAATATTCCTAATTATATGTATGTACCACATTTTCTTCATTCATCCATCTGTAGATAATATAGGTTGTTTTCACATCTTGGCTATTGTGATAGTGCTGCAATGAACATGGAAGTGCTAACATATCTTTAAGATCCTAATTTATATACTTCTGGATATATACCCAGAAACACGATTGCTGGCTAATATGGAAGATTTTTAGGAGAAACCTCTATGCTCTCTTCCACAGCAGCTGCACTATTTTGCATTCCCAACAGTGTACAAGGGTTCCAGTTTCTCCACAGCCTTGGTAACATTTAACTCTCTGTTTTTTTGTTTGTTTGTTTGTTTGTTTTAATGATAACCATTCTTACAGGAGTGCAAATCATTGTATTATTGATTTGCATGTCCTTGATGATTAATGACATTGAACATCTTATCATATGTGTCTTTCCATTGACAAATGTTGTTTGCTTGACCAAATTTTAGTCAGGGTCCTTAACATTATCCTATACTTATCTGTGTACTACCTTTTAAAATCCAGTTTTAGCAAAGAACCTTGCTAAGCCAGTTTAGCAAGAATCTCCCATGCTTATTATCTGATCACCTTCTACATCTAGTCGGATTCCTCATCCTCCACTCTCCCCTAGGTGATTTTAATCACAATAGCCAGTCTTCAGAAAGAATTTTGTTAGGTTTATTTAGCCAGTATCCCCCCTCACCCTAGATGTTTCCTCTTAGTAACATCCTGCTCCACAGTATCATACTGCTCCTTGGTTGTAAATTGCCACTTGCCTATCCTGTATTCTGAGTAGAGTCCAATCTCTCGTCCTCACTGAAAAATTCCATTGCTGTGGTACCTATATCTATTGTGATGGTCTTGAATGAAGTTTTCCTTACTGTGTTTTTTCAAGTTGTCATTGATTTTTTTCCCTTGATGCAGCTATTTTCATATCGTTTTTGAAAATATGTCTATTCAAGCCTTTAGCCATTTTTAAGTTGGGTTATTAGTTTTATTGTGTTACTTATTTCAAGAATTACTTAGCAATTTTGAATATGAGTTCCTCGACATATATGTGGTTTGTAAATATTCTTTTCCATTCTATAGCTTGACTTTTCACTTTGTTGATTATTTATTTGCTGTGAAGAAACATTTTGTTTGCCATAGTCCCACTTATCTATTTTTGTATTTGTTGCCTGTGCTTTTGGTGTCATATCTATAAATCATTGTCAAAACCATATTTTCCCCTCTGTTTTCTTCTAGAAATTTCACCTTTTCAGGATTTAAGTATTGAATATATTTTGAGTTAATGTTTGTGTATGGTGTAAGATGAGGATCTAATTTCATTAATTTGCCTGGATATACAAGTTTTCCAGCATAATTTATTGAAAAGACTTTTTTCCCTTATATATTTCAGTACCCTGACAAAGATCAATTAATTGAATATGTTTGGAGTTATTTCTGGGCTCTCTGTTCTCTCTTCATTGGTTTATACTAATGTCAGTACTATAAGGTTGTGTCAGTACCTTAATTTTAATTACTGTAGCTTTGAAATGTATTTTAATACCAGAAAGTATGATTCTTCAAGCCTTTCTTTTTTCCTCAGGATGGTTTCAGAAATTCAAGTTCTTTTGTGGTTGTATATGAATTCCAGATATTTTGGTACAAAAATGCTACCGAGATTTTGATAGCAATTGTACTGAATTTGTAGATTGTTTTGAATTGTGTGGACATTTTGACAGTATTAAGTCTTCCAATACATGGAAACAAACTGTCTTTCCATTTATTTGTGTGTTTTAAAATTTCTGCCATCAATAGTTTATAGGTTTCCCTGTACAAGTCTTTCTTTTTTTCAGTTGTTTACTCCTAAATATTTTATTTTTTATTTTTAAATTTTAAAAAATGTCTACTTTTGTTTTAGATTCAGGGAGTACATTTGTATGTTATACAGGTATATTTTGTGATACTAAGGCTTGGGGTATGAATGATCCCATCAGCCAGGTGTAAACATAGTACCCAATACGTAATTTTTAGCCCGCACCCCTGCCCCTTCTTTCCTCCTTCCTCTAGTAGTCTCCAATGTCTATGGTTGCCATCTTTATGTTCATGTGTACTCAATGTTTAGCTCCCACTTACATGTGAAAACATGCGGTAGTTTTCTGCTGTATTAATTTGCTTAGGATAATGTCCTCCAGCTGCATCCATGTTGTTGCAAAGGACATGATTAGCTACATAGTATTTCATGTTCCATAAGTCCTATATTTTCTTTATTGACAGACACCCAGGTTGATTCACTGACTCTGCTATGGTGAATAGCATTATACTGAACATGTGGGTTCATGTGTGTTTTTGGTAGATTTATTTTCTTTTGAGAATATACCTAGTAATGGGATTTGCTGGGTCAAATTGAAGCTCTGTTTTAATTTCTTTGAGAAATTCCCACACTGGTTTCCACAGTGGATGAACTGATTTACATTCCTTTCAACAATGTATAGACATTCCCTTTTCTCTGCAACCTCACCAGCATCTGGCATTTTTTTGACTTTTTAACAATCATTATTCTGACTGGTGTTACTGGTAACTCATTGTGGTTTTGATTTCAATTTTTCTGATGATTAGTGATGTTGAGCATTTTTTTAATGTTTGTTGGCCATTTGTAAATCTTCTTTTGGGAAGTGTTATTATTTGTCATTTCTTAATGGGGTTATTTGTTTTTTAATTGTTGATTTGTTTTAGTTCCTTATAGATTCTATAATTTCTAGATAACTGAAACAAGATAAGGATGCTCACTCTTATGATTCCTGTTCAACATAGTACTTGATGTTTTGGACGAGCAGTGAGGCAACAGAAAGAAATAAAAGGCATCTAAATTAAGAAAAGAAGAAATCAAACTATCTTTCTTCACTGACAATATGATTCTAGAGTTAAACAACCCTAAACACTTCCCAAAAAGGCTCCTAGAACTGAAAAATAACTTCAGTTAAGTCTCAAGATACAAAATCCATGTAGAAAATTTAGTAGCATTTTGGGAGGAGGATCCAAGATGGCCGATTAGGAGCAGCTGAGGACTGCAGCTCCCAGTGAAAGCATGGAGGCCGCTGCAGGTGATCCCCCAGGCAAGCAGGGCCGGGAGTGGACCTCAGCAGTCCTACAGCAGAGGGGCCAGACTGTTAGAAGGAAAACTAAGAAACAGAAAGAAATAACTTCATCATCAACAAACTGGACGTCCACTGAGAGACCCCATCTGAAAATCACCAACCACAAAGACCACACATAGATAAATCCACAAAGATGGGAAGAAACCAGCTCAAAAAGGAGGAAAACACCCGAAACCAGACTGCCTCTCCTCCCACAAGGGATCACAACTCCTCACCAGCAAGGGAACAAGGCTGGATGGACAATGAGTGTGATGAAATGACTGAATCAGGCTTCAGAAGGTGGGTAATATGAAACTTCTGTGAGCTAAAAGAACATGTTCTAACCCAATGCAAAGAAACTAAGAATGTTGAAAAAAGATTTGACAAAATGCTAATGAGAATAACCAACTTAGAGAGGAATGTAAGTGAATTGATGGAGCTGAAAAACACAACACAAGAACTTTGTGAAGCATACACAAGTTTCAACAGCCAAATAGACCAAGCAGAAGAAGGGATATCAGAGGTCGAAGATCAACTCAATGAAATAAAACGAGAAGGAAAGAGTAGAGAAAAAAGGGTAAAAAGGAATGAACAAAGTCTCCAAGAAATATGGGACTATGTGAAAAGACCTAATCTACGTTTGACAGGTGTACCTGAATGTGACAGAGAGAATGAATCCAAGCTGGAAAATACTCTTCAGGATATTATCCAGGAGAACTTCCCCAACATAGGAAGGCAGGCCAATATTCAAGTCCAGGAAATACAGAGAACACCACAAACAAATTCCTCAAGAAGAGCAACCCCAAGGCACATAATCGTCAGATTCACCAGGGTTGAAATGAAGGAGAAAATGCTAAAGGCAGCCAGAGAGAAAGGTCGGGTTACCCACAAAGGGAAGCCCATCAGACTCACAGCAGATCTCTCAGCAGAAACCCTACAGGCCAGAAGAGAGTGGGGGCCAATATTCAACATCCTTAAGGAAAAGAACTTTCAACCCAGAATTTCATATCCAGCCAAACTGAGCTTCATAAGTGAAGGAAAAATAAAATCCTTTGCGAACAAGCAAGTACTCAGAGATTTCATCACCACCAGGCCTGCTTTACAAGAGCTCCTGAAAGAGGCACTAAACATAGAAAGGAACAACCAGTACCAGCCACTCCAAAAACATACCAAATGGCAAAGAGCAGCAACACAATGAAGAAACTGCATCAACTAACGGGCAAAACAGCCAGCTAGCATCAAAATGGCAGGATCAAATTCACACATAACAATATTAACCCTAAATGTAAATGGGCTAAATGCCCCAGTCAAAAGACATAGATTGGCAAACTGGATAAAAAGCCAAAACCCATCAGTGTGCTGTATCCAGGAAATCCATTTCCCATGCAGAGATACACAAAGGCTCAAAATGAAGGGATGGAGGAAGATTTACCAAGCAAATGGAGAGCAAAAAAAAGCAGGAGTTGCAATTCTCATCTCTGATAAAATAGACTTTAAACCAACAAAGATCAAAAGAGACAAAGAAGGACATTACATAATGGTAAAAGGATCAATGCAACAAGAAGAGCTAATGATCCTAAATATATACGCACCCAATACAGGAGCACCCAGATACATAAGGCAAGTTCTTAATGACTTACAAAGAGACTTAGACTCCCACACAATAATAGTGGGAGACTCGAACACCCCGTTGTCAATGTTAGACAGATCCACGAGACAGAAAATTAACAAGGATATCCAGGACTTGAACTCAGACCTGGATCAGGCAAACCTAATAGACATTTACAGAACTCTCCACCCCAAATCCACAGAATATACATTCTTCTCAGCACCACATCACACCTACTCTAAAATTGACCACATAATTGGAAGTAAATCACTCCTCAGCAAATGCAAAAGAACGGAAATCATAACAAACAGTCTCTCAGACCACAGTGCAATCAAGTTAGAACTCAGAATTCAGAAACTAACTCAGAACCGCACAGCTTCATGGAAACTGAACAACTGGCTCTTGAATGTTGACTGGATAAACAATGAAATGAAGGCAGAAATAAAGATGTTCTTTGAAACCAACGAGAACGAAGACATAACATACCAGAATCTCTGGGACACATTTAAAGCAGTCTCTAGACGAAAATATATAGCAATAAATGCCCACATAAGAAGGAAGGAGAGATCTAAAATTGACACCCTATCATCAAAATTGAAAGAGCTAGAGGAGCAAGATCAAAAAAACTCAAAACCTAGCAGAGGACAAGAAATAACTAAGATCAGAGCAGAACTGAAAGAGATAGAGACATGTAAAACCCTTCAAAAAATCAATAAAACCAGGAGCTGGTTTTTGAAAAGGTCAACAAAATAGACAGACCACTAACCAGATTAATAAAAAAGAAAAGAGAAAATAATCAAATAGATGCAATAAAAAACGATAAAGGGGATATCACCACAGATTCCACAGAAATTCAAACCATCATCAGAGATTATTACAAACAACTCTATGCACATAAACTAGTAAACCTGGAAGAAATGGATAAATTCCTGGACACTTGCATCCTCCCAAGCCTAAACCAGGAAGAAGTCGAAACCCTGAATAGACCAATAACAAGGACTGAAGTAGAGGCAGCAATTAAGAGCCTACCACCCAAAAAAAAGCCCAGGTCCAGATGGGTTCACAGCCAAATTCTACCAGACATACAAAGAGGAGCTGGTACCATTCCTTCTGAAACTATTCCAAACAATCCAAAAAGAGGGAATCCTTCCTAAATCATTTTATGAGACCAACATCATCCTGATACCAAAACCTGGCAGAGACTCAGCAAGAAAAGAAAACTTCAGGCCAATATCCATGATGAACATAGATGCAAAAATCTTCAATAAATTACTGGCAAACCGATTGCAACAGCACATCAAAAAGCTTATCCACCATGATCAAGTAGGCTTCATCCCGGGGATGCAAGGCTGGTTCAACATACGCAAATCTATAAACATAATCCACCACATAAACAGAACCAAAGACAAAAACCACATGATAATCTCAATTGATGCAGAGAAGGCCTTTGACAAAATTCAACAGCCCTTTATGCTAAAAACCCTCAATAAACTAGGTATTGACGGACATATCTCAAAATGATAAAAGCTATTTATGACAAACCAACATCCAATATCATACTGAATGGGCAAAAACTGGAAGCATTCCCTTTGAAATCTGGCACTAGACAAGGATGTCCTCTCTCACCACTCCTATTCAATATAGTACTGGAAGTTCTAGCCAGAGCAATCAGGCAAGAAAAAGAAATAAAGGGTATTCAAATAGGAAAGGAGGAAGTCAAATTGTCTCTATTTGAAGATGACATGATTGTATATCTAGAAGACCCCATTGTCTCAGCCCAAAATCTCCTGAAACTGATAAGCAACTTCAGCAAAGTCTCAGGATACAAAATCAATGTGCAAAAATCACAAGCATTCCTATACACCAATAACAGACTTAAAGACAGCCAAATCAAGAACCAACTGCCATTCACAATTGCTACAAAAAGAATAAAATACCTAGGAATACAACTAACAAGGAGCGTAAAGGACCTCTTCAAGGAGAACTACAAACCACTGCTCAATGAAATAAGAGAGGACACAAACAGACGGAGAAACATTCCATGTTCATGGCTAGGAAGAATCAATATTGTGAAAATGGCCATACTGCCCAAAGTAATTTACAGATTCAACGCTATCCCTATCAAGCTACCAATGACCTTCTTCGCAGAACTGGAAAAAAACCACCTTAAACTTCATATGGAACCAAAAGAGAGCCCGCATAGCCAAGTCAATTCTAAGCAAAAAGAACAAAGCTGGAGGCATCACACTCCCGGACTTCAAATTATACTACAAAGCTACAGTAATCAAAACAGCATGGTACTGGTACCAAAACAGAGATATGGACCAATGGAACAGAACAGAGGCCTCAGAGGCAACACAACACATCTACAACCATCCGATCTTTGACAAACCTGACAAAAACAAACAATGTGGAAATGAGTCCCTGTTTAATAAATGGTGTTGGGAAAACTGGCTAGTCATGTGCAGAAAGCAGAAACTGGACCCTTTCCTGACACCTTACACTAAAATTAACTCCAGATGGATTAAAGACTTAAACATAAGACCTAACACCATAAAAACCCTAGAAGAAAATCTAGGCAAAACCATTCAGGACATAGGCATAGGCAAGGACTTCATGACCAAAACACCAAAAGCATTGGCAACAAAAGCCAAAATAGACAAATGGGACCTAATCAAACTCCACAGCTTCTGCACAGCAAAAGAAACAGTCATTAGAGTGAATCGGCAACCAACAGAATGGGAAAAAATTTTTGCAGTCTACCCATCTGACAAAGGGCTGATATCCAGAATCTACAAAGAACTGAAACAGATTTACAAGAAAAAAACAAACAAGCCCATTCAAAAGTGGGCGAAGGATATGAACAGACACTTTACAAAAGAAGACATACATGAAGCCAACAAACATATGAAAAAAATGCTCATCATCACTGTCATTAGAGAAATGCAAATCAAAACTATATTGAGATACCATCTCACGCCAGTTAGAATGGCGATCATTAAAAAATCTGGAGAAAACAGATGCTGGAGAGGATGTGGAGAAATAGGAACGCTTTTACACTGTTGGTGGGAGTGTAAATTAGTTCAACCATTGTGGAAGACAGTGTGGCGATTCCTCAAGGACCTAGAAATAGAAATTCCATTTGATCCAGCAATCCCATTACTGGGTATATATCCAAAGGACTATAAATCGTTCTACTATAAGGACACATGCACACGAATGTTCATTGCAGCACAGTTTACAATAGCAAAGACCTGGAACCAACCCAAATGCCCATCGATGATAGACTGGACAGGGAAAATGTGGCACATATACACCATGGAATATTATGCAGCCATCAAAAACGATGAGTTCGTGTCCTTTGTAGGGACATGGATGAACCTGGAAACCATCATTCTCAGCAAACTGACACAAGAACAGAAAATCAAACACTGCATGTTCTCACTCATAGGCGGGTGTTGAACAATGCGAACACATGGACACAGGAGGGGGAGCACCGCACACTGGGGTCTGTTGGGGGGAGAAAAAAGGGAGGGACAGCAGGGGGGTGGGGAGTTGGGGAGGGATAGCATGGGGAGAAATGCCAGATATAGGTGATGGGGAGGAAGGCAGCAAATCACACTGCCATGTGTGTACCTATGCAACAATCTTGCATGTTCTTCACATGTACCCCCAAACCTAAAATGCAATAAAAACAAAAAATAAAAATAAAAAAGAAAATTTAGTAGCATTTTAATATACCAACAATGTTCAAGGTGAGAGTGAAATCAAGAACACAGTTCTATTCAGAATAGTCATGAAACAAATAAAACTCCTAGAAATGAAGCTCACCAAGGAGGTAAAAGATCTCTATGAGGAATACTGCAGAACACTACTGAAAAAAATTAGATATGGCACAAATAAATGGAAAAACACTTCATGTTCACGGATAGGAAGAATCAATAATTTTTAAATGGTCATACTATCTAAAGCAATTAATAGATTCAATGACATTTATACAAAACTACCAATGTCATTTTTTCACACAATGAGAAAAAATGATTTTAAAATTCATATGGAAGCAATAAAGAGCCCAAGTAGCCAAAGCAATTCTCAGCAAAAAGAAGAAAACCAAAGGCATCACACTACCCAATTTGAAGTTATATTATAAGACTACAGTAACCAAAACAGCATGGTTGTGGTACAAAAACAGACACATAGACCAATGAAACAGAATAGAAAACCTAGAAATAAAGTCACACACTTCTGACCATCTGATATTCAATAAGGTCAACAAAAACAAGCAATGGAGAAAGGAGTTCCGATTCAATAAATGATGCTGGAATTACTGGCTAGCCATATGCAGAAGAATAAAACTGAACTTCTGCCTTTCACCATATATAAACATTAACTTAAGGTGATTTAAAGATTTAAATGTAAGACCTCAAACTATAAAAATCCTAGAAGAAAACCTATAAAATAATTTTCCTTTTTTTTTTTTTTTTTTTGAGATGGAGTTTCGCTCTTGTTGCCCAGGCTGGAGTGCAATGACACATTCTTGGCTCACTGCAACCTCCGCCTCCTGGGTTCAAGCGATTCTCCTGTCTCAGCCTCCCAAGTAGCTGGGATTACAGGCATGTGCTACCACGCTCGGCTATTTTGTATTTTTAGTAGAGACAGCGTTTCACCATGTTGGCCAGAATGGTCTCGATCTCTTGACCTTGTGATCCACCTGCCTTGGAAAATAATTTTCTTGGTATCAACCTTGGCAAATAATTTTTGGCTAAATCTGCAAAAGTAATTGTAGCAAAAAAAAAAATATATTAACAAGTAGGACCTAATTAAACTAAAGAACTTCTGCACAGCATAATAAACCATCAACAGAATAAATGAACAACCTTAAAAATGGGAGAAAATATTCACAAACAAAATCTATTTTTAGTGATATTGAAAGTGGAATTATTTTCCTAATTCCCTTTGTAGACAGTTTGTTGTTAGTATATAGAAATGCAATTGATCTTTATATATTGATTTTGCATCTTGCAACTTTACTAAAGTTGTTTATTATTTATAATAGTTTTTTTATGGTGTATTTAGGGATTTCTATGCATAAGGTAATGCCACCTACAAATAGGCGCAATTTCACTTCTTCCTTTCAAATTTGGATGCCTTTTATTTCTTTTTCTTGCCTGATTGCTTTGTCTAAGACTTTCAGTACTATGCTGAATAGATGTGGTGAGAGTGGACATCCTTGCCTTGTTCCTGGTCTTAGAGAAAAAGCTTGTTTTTGCCATTGAGTATAATATTAACTGTGAGATTTTTAATATATGACCTTTACAATGTTGAGATTCTTTCCTTCTTTACCTACTTTGCTGAGTGTTTTTAGCATAAAATAGTGATGAATTTTGTCAAATGCTATTTTGGGCATCTATTGAGTGATCATGTAATTTCTATCCTTTATTCTGTTAATGAGATATATTAATTGATATTTGTATATTAAATAATCTTTGCACTCAAGGGATTAATCCTGGTTGATCATGGTATATAACACGTTTAATATGCTATTGAATTTGATTTGCTAGTGTTTTGTTGAAGACTTTTGTATCTGTATTTTGAGAAATATTACACTGCAGCTCTTTGTTCTTGTTGTGCCTTTGTCTGGCTTTAGTATCAATATAAGCTGGGCCTCCTAAAATGAGTTTGAAAATGCCCCCTCCTATTTAAGTTGGAAGAGTTTAAGAATGGTTGCCATTAATTCTTCTTTAAATATATAATAGAATTTAACAGTGAAGTCATCTTGTCCAGGGCTCTACTTTTTGGTGAATCTTTTGATTATTGATTCAATTCAATTCAGTCTCCATAGTAGTTGTAGGACCATTCATACTTTCTCAGTCTTTATGATTCAGCTTGGTTAGGTTGCATGTTTCTAAAAATGTGTCAATTTCTTTTAGCTTATCCAGTTTGTTTGCATATAATTATTCATACTAGTATCTTATAATTCATTTATTTCTGTGGTACAAATTGTCATGTCTCCATTTCTGATTTTGTGTCTTTTTCCTCTTTTTTCACTAGGTCTAGATAAAGGTTTGTCAATTTTGTTTCTCTTTAAAAAAATTTTTTTGTTGATTTTTTACTATTGTTTTTCTGTATTCTACTTGTTGATGTTCCAACCTTTATTTTCTTTTTCCTGCTAACTTTGGGCTTAATTCGCTCTTTTTTCTACTTTCTTGAGATTTAATCTTAGATGGTTTATTTTAGGTCTTTCTTTTTTTTTTTTTTTTTTTAATGTAGTCATTTATCACTATACACTGCCCTGTTAGTACTGCTTTTGCTGTACCCCATAAATGCTGGTGTGGTGAATTTTCTTTCTATATGTCTTAAGATATTTTCTAATTTGCATTTGTTTTCTTTTTTGCATTGATTGTTCAAGACTGTTGTTTAATTTTTACGTATTTGTGAATTTTCCCCCTATTCCTTCTGCTATTGAGTTTTTGTTTTATTTTATTTTGGTCAGAAAACACACTTGATAGAATTTCAATATTTTAAAAATTTTCTTTGCCTTATTTTGTAACTTAAGATGTGACTTATCCTGGAGAATGTTATTTGTGTACTTGAAAAAATAAAGTGGATTGTTATGCTTTGGGGTGGAATGTTCTGTGTATATCTAACAGTTTCATTTTTTTTACACTATTTTTCAACTACTCTGTTTACTTATTGATCTTCTGTCTGAATTCCCTATTCTTTATCAAAAGTAGTGTATTATGTTTCCCTATTATTATTGTATTGTTGTCTATTTCTCAATTAAGATCTGTCAACATTTGCTTTATATAATTTGGTGCTGTATTGTTGGGTACACATACAATTTAAATTATCATATATTCCTAATGGATTGGCCCTTTTATCATGATATAATGTCTTTGTCTTTTGTAATAGATTTCAATTTAAAGTCTATTATGTCTGATATAAGTATAGACATTCTTGCTCACTTTCCATTTCCATGAAGTATCTTTTTCTCTCTCTTCATTTTCATCCTATGTGTATACTTAAATCTAAATTGAGTTCTTGAGGAAAGTATATAGTTGTATCTTTTATTTTCACCCATTCATCCATTTTACATCTTTAGATTGGGGAGTTTAATCCACTTATATTTAAAGTAATTATTGATACAGGAGAATTTAGCATTGTTATTTTGGTCATCGTTTTCTGTTAGTCTGTCCATCATTTTTTTCTTGCTATCTCCCATGGTATTTTATTGATTTTTTTTGATATGATTTGATTTATTTCTCTTTTTTTTCTGTATAATTTCTACAGGTATTCTGTGCATGAGTACCATGAGGTTTACAAAAAATATCTTATAACAGTCAATTTTAAGCTTACAACATAAATTTAATCAAATAAAAAAACTCCACACTTTTATTTCCTCTTTCCACACTTTATGTTATAAATTACTCTCACAATTTACATTTTCTTATGTTGTGTATCTATTAACATAATTTTGTTATAATTTAAAAAATATTTTCATCTTTTAACTTTTACACTGGAACTAAAAGTGATTTATTTAGCAACATTACAGCATTCTGTATTTGGCTATATATTTACCTTTGCCATCTTCCGTTATCATTTTGTATGCTATCCTGTTCCTGTTTAGTGTTCTTTCATTTCATGTTGAAGACTTCCTGTAACAAACCTTGTAAGTGAGTTCTAGTGATGATGACCTGTTTTCAGTTTTTGTTTTTCCTGAAAACACAATGTCACTATTGTTTTTGAAAGATAATTTTGTTGGGTTTAGTATTTCTATTTGACACTTTTTTTTAAATAAGGAGTTTGGATAATTTTAGTTCTCTCTCTCTCTTTTTTTTTTTTTTTTTTTTTTTTTTGGTAAGATCTTTGCTCCTGTCTGTCTCTTTTTCTTAGACCCTCATAGTGCATATATTGGTCAAATTTACGGTGTCATGTAGACTAATGTTTTTCTCCTCTGACTGAATTATTTTCAATGACTTGTCTCCAATCTTGCTAATTAATTCTTTTGCTTGACCTAGTCTGTTGAATCTGTTTCACAAAATTTTTAATTCACTTATTGTATTCTTAAGTTATCTTCCGTCTCTGTTGAAATTTTCACATTGTCCATGTATTATTCTCTTGACCTCGGTGAGTATCTTTATGAAGGTTATTTCTTACACTTTCTCAGGTAAATCATTTATCTCTATTTCATTAGGGTCAGTTTCTGGAATTTTATTTTGTTCCTTGGTTTGGAGCATAGTCTCTTGTTTCTTTATATTTCTTAAATTTCTATGCTTGTATCTGTGCATTAGACAAAACAGCCTTCTCTCCCAGTCTTTTAAGACTGGCCTCATAAAGAAGAAGACTATAATCAATCAGCTTACCCAGAGATTCCGGGATCTTTTCACACCTTCCTACTGTTCCAAGCTTCTTTCTTGTTCCTTGTAATTTCCAGATGCCTAGAGTTTTCCAGGTCATATCAGTGCACTGCAACAAGTAAGACTGAAGCAAGTTCCTCAAGTGTCCTCCCCCAAAATATAGAATCATTTGATGTTTCATTTAATTCTTTCTTTCCCCCAAGGAGAAGCTAGAAATTGGATTTATTTTTAATCATGCCTTCTGTGTAAATCTGGAGACAGGCAATGGAGACTACCAGCCCAAACCTTAATCTATGTTTCACCAGCCCCCAGATGGGTAGATTGCATCTGCTTTTGTCAGTGCCTCAAGACAAGACAAAAACTAGTTTTGGGGCAGTCCTCCAAACTGTGACATTGGATTCATTGATCAACTATTTCCCTCTCAAGGAGAAGCTGGGAGCTGGGAAAATTTTCTCTACTTGCTTTGTGCTAAGATAGGGAGAAGAGCTATGATTACTTCCAGGCCAACCTTCTGTCTTTGTTTATCCCCCAAGTGGTTAGATTGTGCTAACCCTATCAGGGCTACAAGCTTGGCAGGACAGAAGTCAGTTCTCTGGAAAATCCACAAAGAAAAGTTGGATTTTGAACATGTAGACAAACTTTTTCCTAGCCCTGAGAAAAGCTTTGACCTGGGGATCTCTTCTTGATTCTGCAGCATGTGCTGAAGGGTAAGGATTCCAGTGTGAATGTGTGACAAATTGTCTACTGATTTCGATGAATGTGATTTCACATTCATAATTCTAAGTATTCTCTTATGGAAATAAGATACAAGCCAAACCATTAGAATGAATCATATCATTTATTTAACAAAATATCAGAAAAGAAGAAGAATGCCAGGCTTCTAAGAAAGGCTCTTTTCTGGCTACAAAAAGTGGCTAAGATACAAATTGAGCCTTTAGATTTGTACAATTTGTTTCTGAATTTTTCATGAAGGAAATTTGTCTGCAAATCATTCTTGAATCAGTGCAGCTGTAGTAAAATGAAGGGTTCCAATGCTTCCTAGTCTATCAACTTGACAATATCACTCTTCTTGCTATATTTTATTTCCATTCTTTTCTTCTTTCTCCCTTTTCCTCCTTCTCTTTATCTTCCTCTTTAAATCTTCATCTCATTTTGCCACTTTTGCTTTATCTTTTTCTTTGCATTTTTCATATAGTTGTATTCTTGCATCTTAAACTGAGAAGATACATTTATCAGAATCTATTTTGTTCCTCTTACATCTTTCTGAGACCTATTTCTCTACCTAAGTTACTTTTTAACAGACTCATGAGAGCCTGTTTTGTAGGCCTGGGAGTCTTTTTCTTTTGATATTAGGTTAAACATCTGGTATGATTCATTACACTGGTATGGCTAGTATCTCATTTCCAGAAGCACATAAGCAGATATTAAGAATTATGAATTTTTTTATCACTTTATTGTGATATTCTCTATCTTATGCATTCAATAGTGAATGTAAAGTTAGGTTGGCCACATCATCTGTTTCATCAGTCCCTTCTCCTATCTAATCCTTCCCTCCTCCCTCAAGATTGCAGAAGAAAAAAGATTAAAAACTCTAATTATGCACTTCTTTCTAAATTAGGTGCATTAATGAAACCTCTCAGGATTTTGTTGGCTTTCTACTCCTTGTTCTAGAGAATGGGTAATAGGCTGAAAATGGAATCTTTCCTTTAAAAACAAGAATCTCCTATTTCTTTTGCTGTTTCCTTTGATGCTTCATCATGTGGAATTGCAGCATTCCTCATTTGAAGAATGCTGGTGTTTTTTTCTCTCTTTTTACTAATATTTTAATTTATTCTCTTAGATATTGGAGCAAGAAATATTTATGACTCTGTTTATTCTTCCAGCTTTTCCAGAAAGTTTCCTCTCAAACTACAAATTAATAATTAATCTTTTGAATGCTTGGCTTCAGTTTGATTAAACATACGAATTCTGGTCAATTAAAAAACAACTCTAGATGAGCATTTGGGTTGGTTCCAGGTCTTTGCTATTGTAAACAGTGCTGCGATGAACATGCGAGTGCATGTGTCTTTATAATAGAATGATTTATAGTCCTTTGGGTAAATACCCAGTAATGGGATTGCTAGGTCAAATGGAATTTCTATTCCAACCCAAATGCCTGTCAATGATAGACTGGACAAAGAAAATGTGGCACATATACACCATGGAATACTATGCAGCCATAAAAAATGATGAGTTTGTGTTCTTTTCAGGGACATGTATGAATCTGGAAACCATCATTCTCAGCAAACTGACACAAGAACAGAAAATCAAACACCGCATGTTCTCACTCATAGGCAGGTGTTGAATAATGAGAACACTTGGACACAAAAGAGGGGAGCATCACACACTGGGGTACATTGGAGGGGGCTATGGGAGGGATAGTGAGAGAGAGGGTAGGGGAGAGAGAACATGGGAAGAAATGTCAGGTATAGGTGATGGGGGGAATGGTAGCAGCAAACCACCTTGCCATGAATGTACCTATGCAACAATCTTGCATGATCTGCACAGGTACCCCAGAATCTAAAGTACAATAAAAAAAAAATAACTCTAGAAATTACTTTGTATTTTCTAACTCTAGGGTATTATAGCATCATAGGGTTGGTGTTTTATATATAGTTTAGTACTATGAGAAACTGAAAGAAGCCTGTTTTCCAAACTTCTTTGGAAAAAGACTATTCCTCTCTCCAGCCCAGAATATGAACAAAAGGAAGATTTTTAAAATTTTCCCAACACCATAAGACATACTTTATAATATTAAGCTTTTTACATGCATTAATAACACAAGACGCAAGCAATTTATACAAAATTATTGTGTGAGAGTTTCATATATGCACATATGTCTACACACAATGACATGATCAATTAGATAATTATCTCTCTATATATATATCTATATATCTATATCTATATCTATATATATAATACTTGCCATGGGCCCATAATGCTTAAGTTTAGTTGCCAATAATAATAAAGTTCATGGCTGATTGTATATATTTACAATTGATTTTTTGGGATGTTGGCACAGTTTCAAGGTCTAAGAAAACATTTGGATGGAAAAGCATATGTGTTACTCTCCTAAAGTTGAATGTTAGAATCCTGTTCAATATTTAAAATAGAAACTGGATTTTGAAATAAAGAAATTACTCTGAACAGATTTAATATGGTTCTTTTCAATGCAATAAGTGCATTATATATTTTGTGAAATAAATGTAGAATAAGTTTAAAAATAAATATATTCAGTCCATTTACAATACTCTAGTGAAATACATAAGTATTTCACTACATGTTTCACTGACAAAAAATAATCACATAAATCTTCCACACACAGCTGCAATTTAGTGAAATATGCAGTTTTCTGTTTTCTATTACTGTATACAGTATAAATTCTTCTGCTGGGAGACAGATTGTGACAAATTTGCAAACAGCATCTGTATTCATACATTTGACACATTAATTTATCCAGCAATAAAATCTTTGATTTCCCAAAAGGAGAGTCATGTCTGAGAACTAATGCCTATTTTTGAGACTTAACTGAGTTTTCAATGTTACTCATTTTGTCATGAGTTACATGCTCCCATGGAAAAATATACAACTTAACAGCAAGTACAGAGAGTTAAAAGGGTCACACAAAACATAAATCTGTATGCCTACTTTATGTATGTGTATAATTCATATAAATAAATTTTTGACTACCTACACTTTCCATTGTGGAAAATGCTTTTGTTAGCAACAATATGGAAGGAATAACAAGGAAAGCTCTATAATATATACACAGAATTCAATGCTTAGGTACTACATTTTTGGAAATGATAAATTTTGCTCTGGGCATAAGAGTAAAACTTCTTGAAATAGAAAAATAAAGCTTATGTTTATCAACCAGTATATGGTTTATTTCTAGAAACAGTATAGAAGTCTAAAATAAATTATGTAAAATTAAAACAAAGTAGAATTATGTAAGTGAAATCTAAGTACTTATGAAGTTTCTTTAAAAAAAAAAACTCTAGAAGTTTATCTATCATTGAACAAGAGCCAGTTTCTAACTCCCCTTTTTTAAAATGAATAATGCGGTCGTACATAATCTCTGCAACAAAGAAAGCACTTCAATCAGCCAATTTTGCATACCTTGTTTTGCTTTTAGCTTTTGTTCGCTTTTCCTACTATCAGTTATATATTTAGCTAATTCTTAACATCTACTTGAAACTATTTGATTTCTTATATTTCATTTTTTTTACTCAACAATTGCTATCCAAAAAGAACAAGACATTTGAACATGTTATTTTAAAACAATTCTGAAATTACCTTATTATCCTTATAATCTTCTCAGGAAATGATTAATTTCACCAAAACCTAAGGAGGTAAAACCTCTAAAACTCCTCACAGTATCATGGAAAGATTAACCTTAACCTGGGTTTCCATTGTTTTACTATGATCTTACAAACTTTGATAAAAATCATATTTAAATACTTGCAAAAATATTTTTTTAAATGATATACTATGAGTTTTTAAAATTCAAACAGCTTTCTCAGCTATTTGAATAGTGACAATCTGAAATCTGCATCCATGCTGCTTTTTTAATTAAAATTTTACCCAAAGGAAAACAGTATTTAACAGTTTGTGAGCTTACTCTCTTTAGAAATTGTGTAGTGAATTGTTTGCTCATAACATAAGGTGCTCTAGTGTCTTGGGTTTTTGCCTATAACTGTCTGATCTTTTTTTTTCCACTGCTGTTACACTTTTGACCTAATTTAATTGACACAGGCAATGGCGTTCACATTGTTTGCTGACTGATTACCTGAACAGGTAGTGAAAAAAATTCAAGCCACAAACCTGTCTGGGACATTCATTTCAGTCACACTCAGTTGGCAGAGAGGGAGTATCACTCAGAAAGAGAACCCACAGAAACTTTATTTTGCAAGAAGGCAGTGACCTTGGAGAATTCTTCAACCTCCCCTGTTTATGAATTTCTCATTTTTAATTAATTTCTTCTTTCAAGTCAATACATTTTCATATATCATTGTCTCAGAACTGCTGTAGGGATAGAAAAATCTGAATTGCTTCACTGTTGACATATGTGTTAGGTGTGCCTGGCTCTCACCTTCTATACCTGAGGAGAATGTAATATTAGCATCTTGTTTTAAGAACTTATCACTCATCTGTCTTCCATTGATTTCAGCTTACTCTAAATCTCAAGGAATCATGAAAGTTTGTTTGTATTGGTTTGGTTTTAGGTTTTTATATACATATTTTTTAGCCATAAAGAGAATTAGAAAATAAACCAAGTTTTACTGCGTCTTCTTAAAATTCTAACATCACTGATAGCCACCTCAATTAGGTGCATAATTTAGCTTTCTCAAACTTCCTTCAGTATGGTGAAAACTTTTCCATAACTTCTGTTTCATTGTTCTTTCAAGAAATATAAAATAAATAAAATACATCAATTACAGGATGAACGTTTTTTGTTATTTATTGAAGGTGAAAATCCTTATGAATGCATTGCTTGGATTAGAACAGGCCTATGCATGGATTGAATTCGGGGATTTTAGGGGCCCTTAGAAAGGTGGAATTATTTCTAAAAACATGTCCCAGAATTGGGTGATTTCCTATACAGCCCTAGGATCCGAGGAAGAGGTGACACTCTCTGGAGTCCATTCATTCAAGGACCCTGCTCTTGTGTTTCTCAAGTTATGCCACTACTTATAGGAGGAGGAGTTTACAAGAGCCAAAGGGTTGTATCCATTCCGTTGTAACACAATCCCGTCTGTATCACTCCAAGCACCCAAGCATGGAGAACTCCAAAACTTCATGTCAAATGTCTCCAAGCCTATAGTCAGGGAAGATACAGGTTGTTCTCACATGTCTTTGCAGCCAAGGGATGACTATGCTAAGACCCTTAAACCACAAGAAGGGCCAAAGGGTCATTGCTTACAAGAAGGGAATGATGGAGATCAAACTGAAGTCAGGGAGTCCCTGTGCATCTAGAGGTGGCTACTCACGGTGGGGGATTACCACAAGAAGGGAAAGATGGAGAAGATGTGGAAGATGAATATAGGATTGTCAAATGCATTCCTGATTTATGAATTTATAACTTGACATAATCTTAAAATTTTTTAGTCACTTAGTCTACTGCCTCCATTTATATTCTAGTTTGAGGAAACATTAAGGAGGGCTGCCTGAATGATTATCTTCTTATTTGTGTGAAATCAATTGCTTTGACTGAATCAGGATAATGTAAGAAGAAAGAAATAAGTTGTCTCACAGAAAATGGATTCACATACAAATGTTCCCCTTATATCTTATGAGATCTGTATTATTTTTCAAGAAAACCAGCTTCTCTGGTCTTTTTGTATTTGTCAGCTGGGGTTTTGTGAAGAATAATGTATGTATGTTTTTTGGAACATACCTGGGGATGTTTTCAGTGCTGAAAACAATAGCTATTCTTATTAGTAATATTGGTATTAAATTAAACCAGGAGGAAAATTATTTTTTAAAATATGCTTCACTACAAATGAAAAGTCTGAGAGCAGGAGTGTACAGAGGTAAATGAAGAAATGGCATTGTCTCTGCATATAAATTAAAGAAGAGGAGCATGACCAATCAGAAAAAGAAAAAAGAATGGCATGTAATAATCCTGCCCATAGACCAAAAAGAGTATCAGCTTACAATGTAGGCAAATACTGAATCTTGGTGCAAGTCCATTACATCATTTAAACACAATGTACTTCCAACAATGCTAATGAAAAAGAGTATCTAAATCATGACCAACAAAATGTACAGATGTAGAGCTGTGTGTTTTCATGTGAATATTCTTAAAATAATGACTTAGCTTACTGTAAGGGAGATAATAATATGATATGATATTTTTTAAATGAAATTGGTGCTCTTGATTTGATCACACTGTCTAAAATTCACCCAACATTTAATATAACTCTAGTTATTAAATTTTTCTGATATTTTTCAGGAAATACTTTCCAGTTTAATCAAGCAAAGTTATTCCAAAAGCAAGCCGACAAACTCTATCTAAAAAAAAAAAATACTTATAATTGAAAAACAATTTAATTTTAAAGAGCTTTAATAAATAAAAACAAGCCCTATGGTCACCAAATATTCATCATCAAGTAAATAGAAGTTCATAACCATTCTCTTTTATAAAGATTAAAAGACTGTTTTTTTCAAATGACAATTCAGAATGTTACAATGATATGAATGAGAAGACGAAAAATCCTTTCCATATTTGGCACATATATGTAGTATTGACACTTCAATGCCAAGTGTGCTATTTCAGAATTGCTGACTGAAACCTATGAAAGGCTTTTTCTTTATGGTGACTGCTGCTTCAGTTAACTTCAGTACGTTTGACCTTTTCTGTCTGCTCTTTGGCATCCTAATTATTTTACCTCATCTTATTTTTTTTTACCCTTTTTTTCCCTTCTTTTTTACCTTTTTCCCTGCAGTTTTGTATTTTAGAATGTTGTATTTGTTATAGATATATCTTTCTATTGACTTTTATAAGATTCAGTGATCTGGCAAGCAAAGCACAATATGGTCAGCTTGCAAAAAAGGCCAGGCGATATCACTGTTTGGAACAGGGTATGGAATAACTTGACCGCTGTATTCAAAATCCCAGGTAACCTGCTTTTCATGTGTCAGCCATGTTGTGCATCGGTTCCATTTGCCAGGAAAGTACAAAAATGCGTCATTGGTTAGACCTCACTACAAAGTATTGTGAAAGAACTGTTATAATTACTTACAGAGAGAAAGCAAAGCACAAAAACCTTCTCAATTGTTTTAAAGGTGGATTGAATTCAGCTTCCACTTTGTTTCAAGCTTATCTTTACAAAATGGTACATTTACATCAGTATAATTTCCTGGTAACTTTTTAATGTCATATGTTCACTTGAAAATCAATTTTCAAAGTATTTACTAATTTCCTGTGATAAAATAATCACCAGTATCATATCTTGCTGACACATTTTCATTAATTTTTAGTTTTTTGCCCTGCATACACAATATATACTATTACTACTTACATTATGTGGTTAAGTGCCTTAAAAATTACAATATTGTATGTAAGTCATCTTTATGTGAGAAGGAAATTTCACAAAATATTATTCAAATATAGATTGAGGCCTCCGTTATTGCAGGAGGAATAAAAATGGTACGATCAATTTAGAAAACAGATTTGTAGTTCCTTAAAATGGTAAACACAGAGTTTTCATATGACCTAGCAATTCCACTTATGGGTATATATCAAAGACAAATAAAAGCATATATCCACACAAAACTCTTACACAAATTTCTTAGCAACATTGTCAATACTAACTAAAAAGTAAAAACAACCTATATAGCCAGCAAGTGAGGTATGGTCAAACAAAATGCAGTATGCTTCTATAATGAAATATTATTCAGCCATGAACAGCAATAAAATATGGATTTATAGTACAATGTGGCTGGATCTCAAAATGAGTGAAAATAATTCAGTTAAAAAATCATGTATGATTTGATTTATATGAAAAATCCACATTAGGCAAATTAATATACAGAAAGTATATGAGTAATTGCCAGAAGCTGGGGTAGGGAGAAAAAATGGGAAGTGATTTCTAATGCTTATGGGGTTTTGTTGGGGGCTGATGAGGTAGTCTAAAATTAGACAGTGGTGATTATTGCACAACTCTCTGGATAAAAGTCACTGAACTCAATGGTTAAAGTAGTAAATTGCATGTGAATGAAGCTGCTAAAAAAATAAAGTGGCTCTCAGATATCAGCCTGCTTTGGAGACCATCTTAGATGAACAAATATTTCTTGTCTCAAGTCATATCTTCTTCATAGTCCAATGACATCAAGTGATTGAGTATAATAGGTGTATAAAATATTACCCTATTTCCCCCAACTTAGGACAGCTCTGACTGTTTAAGTGCCATAGATGTTTGGCTGGGTTAATCATTTGGAATGCATAAGCTCAAATTCCTTCCCTGCCAATTCCTACTTCCTTCCTTGCCCTTCTGCTTGATTCCAAGGGCATTCCCTAACAAATGTCTTGTGCTCTAGTCTCATTCTTGGAGTCTGCTCCCAGTGGAAGTCAACCTATAACAGAGATCTCAAGCAATATGTACAAAATTATAACCCCATGACTTTGAATGTGCTTTTCTTTCTAGAGATATTTCTTCGCTTTTATTCTTCTCATACTTAATTCTATTCATTACTCATAAACCCAGTTCAAGTTCTATCTCTTTCTTAGTTTCTTCAACTACTCTAGTTCACAACGAGCTTTACCTTTTTAGACAATTAATGTGCATAGTGTGAAGACCTCCAGCTCAGTGAACAATGACAATATAAGTTTAAAATTGCTTCAAAAACAGCCAATGTATTAATATCAGGCATAACAGCATTGATACAGTCTCCTTGGAGTGTCAGGAACCATGCTTTTAAACTTCCTTTCCCTTGCACTCCTGCTCTTGCCCACCAAAATACTCTGGTGCAATGTAAATACAAACTGTTAGATTTTCTCCCACTGTCTCATTTGACTAGCCTTAAAAATAAATACATAAATAAATAATAAATAAATAAATAAAAAGAGATTTTCTTAAAATTATAGAATATTTTACTGACTACAGGTAATTTTTTATTCATGACATCAGTGGTGAACATCCTAAAACAAAGTTTAGGAAATGATTATTTGGGGAAACTGCATGGATGATACCTTCACATTCATATCTATCTATCTATATAGATATATATACACACACACGTAACATGAAGTTATCCAGCATTTGGGCAATTATTGAACCATATAACAGAAACAGCAATTGATTGTATATAATAATTTCCTCTGTAGTCAGCATGATATGTTCTATAATTCTGGAGAGTAAATACAGTTGCAGCAGTATATTTTTCTAGTGATAATGAACAAATGTACTACCTTCACTGCTTTTTCTGTGCCACACATTATTACAATGAAAAGAAAGAAAAAAGAAAAAGAAGAGAGAAAAAGAAAGAAAGAGGGAAAGAAAATAAAGGTGGCTCTTAACTCGACGACTCAATGGTATTGTCTGATCTGTGATGACATCATATACCTGGCTCCTGAATGAGCCACTGTTCGACTTTGAAGATGGATACTTTCTCAAATCCAAGCTCAATCTAGGAAAATCTGTACTCAGGCCTCTTTCAATGAATATTCTAGTGGGTGCCTATGGCTCCAAAGAGTTCAGCCTAGGCACCAAGCTCTGGGAGAATTTTGAGTAGTGGATAGACCCTGTATGTGTCCAGATCCATGTCCATGGACACTTAGATCTTTTACTGTAAGAAAAATTAATTTTATGGGAATCAGGGTTTCTTTTTTTGTCCTTGCAGTTGATCATTGGTAAGAAACACTGTGGTCCAAAACAGTCATGGAATGACAAAGTCACAAGGCACTGATGTCTCTGATTCATGTACCCTCCAGGTAGCTGCTTTGCAAACCAGGGATTTCAAAGGTTAGTAGTTGTAAACACAGAAGGCTTGATCACCCCCTAATTCTAAAACAATGGCTGTTGATTAATCCTATATTTATTTAATACATTTATGTAATTGTTCCAGATACTTATATTCCTTTTCCTTAAATTACAAACAAATCTTTGCCTTGATGAATCTATTTCTTTCCATGCCACTGATTGTCATGCGTACCCCGATTTTACAGACGAGAAAACTAAAAATTGAAAAGATTAAGTAATTTACTCAACATCATCCAGTTAAGATTGAACATAGGACTACCTCACTTCAAAATATTAAATCTTTATACTACTAGGTACATAAAATACCTCGAAAGTCGAGAGATATTAACATGCATTTCAAATACTTCGATATAGGGAGTAGGCTGTCAGTATTAGTGTAACTGAAGTTTGAATGCTTATTTTATAATTCTCCTATAAGAAGAGTTTACTTTTTTAATGAGTTTAAAAATTCCATTGAAGAACATAATTCATGTTTATTGAAAAGAGATGGAAATGTTTTGGCTTCCCTGCTGACAAATTACCTTCTGAAAAAAAGCTCTCACCTCTTTGCTTGCAAGACAAACTAGATGTGAAGAATTTTTCACAAAGTATCTTTCTGATACTTTGTAGCTAGCATTTTACTTCCTCTTGGAAGCTCTTGGAATTCTGTCATGAGGCTGTCATCATATGGCATTTATTTTATCTTGATATCAAGATACATATTTAGATAAAGAGAACTGGAAAGATATTTAGCTGAATAAGACATTCTTCAAACTTAAAGGTAAAATGAAGTTTTACTTTCTAACTACTAAATGCAGAGTAAAAATACAATAAAATTGCATCAAATAAATAGATGAACAAGAAAATTAAATATTTGAGTATGGTTCTAAGCATCTTAAGTGCTGCCAATAAGAAATACAATTCCCACATTAATTATTTTTTATAAAAATATGGTTAAGGAGAAAAAGGAAGGAAGGAAGGAGGATGAAGGCTTGCTCTTCCAGTTTTAATTCTAGCTGCATACCCATTCTGAGCATTGGCACACATGGTCAGGGAGGAAATACGAGTTGGTGTAATGGACTGTGTGACAGAAATTTGGCATCATAGTGGCCACCATGTTGTGCTGCTCAGACTCCTTCTACTGAGTTATTCATTCACCAGCTGCCAGGAGTGTTGGCTGCTGAGACCTGACAGCTGATCCACTTTCCAGGAAATTCCCTCAGATACAGGAACTGATTCACCCCAAACTATACTCCCTTCCTGGGGGCAGCCTATCTTCTTCCACTGTTGTTACAATATTCCATAGTCATTTCCCTGATCTATATATAGCTTTCTCTTTCACTCCAGATGATAGATAGATAGTCATAATAAACTATTGACAAATCCGAATTTCTTAAAAAATAAATTTTATTGTGCATATTTGAGGTTTATAACATGACATTATGGGATACATAGAGACAGCAAAATGGTTACCATAGTGAAGCAGATTAACATATCATCTCACATAGTTACTTTTTCTGTGACAAAAGCAGCTAAAATCTAATTTAACAAAAATCTCCAATCCAGTACAATTTCACTAACTTTAGTCCTCTTGTAAATTAGATCTCTAAACTTGTTCATTTTCCGTGTTTGCTATTTTGTATCCTGTGACTTACATCTCCTTATTTCCTTTTCTCCCACCTCCAGCCATGGTAACCACTGTTTCATTCTGTACCTCTGCATATTTGAATTCATATATATATATATATATATTCCACATATAACTGAGATCATGCAACAGTTTTCTTTATGTGTGGGGCTTATTTTACTTAATGTAATGTACTACAGGTACACTCATGTTGTGGCAAATCACAGGATCTCCTTGTTTTGAGGAGAAATAATATTTTATTGTGGAGATATACCACATGTTCTTTATCCATTCATCTATCAATAGGTATTTAGTTTTCTTCCATATCTTGGGGGTTGTGAATAATGATGCAATAAACATGGAAGTGTAGATATTTTTACAAGATGGTGATTTCATATCCTTTGGGCATATGCCCAGAAAAAGGATTGCTGGTCATATGGTATTTTTATTTTAAAATTTCTTTACAAAACTCCACATCTTTTTTCACAATGACTATACCAATCACATTCGCACCAAAAGCATCCAAGGGTCGCCTTCTTTCCATAGCCTTACCAATATTTGTTTTTTGTTTTTGTTTTACTTTTTATAGCCATCCTTACTGGTCTTAGGTGATTTCGTGGTTTTAATTTGCATTTCCCTGATAATTAGTGATGTTAAGCACCTTTTTGTATACCTGTTGCCCATTTTTATGTCTTTGGAGAAATGTCTGTTCAGATTCTTTGCCCATTTTTAATTGGGTTATTTGTTTTTCTGCTATTGAATTATAAGAGTTCTTCATATATTTTAGATATCAACCCCTTATCAGTTATCCAGTTTGTAAATACTTTTATATTATTTCCTAGTATATAGGTTACCTTTTCATTTTGTTGATTGTATCTGTTGCCTTGTAGAAAGCTTTTAGTTTGCTCTAGTTATCATTTGTTTATTTTAGCAAACTGAAAATTTAGGTGAAGAGATATTTAAGTATATTCTAATTTATGAATATATTTTAAATCAACATTGTTTTCTATTTACTAAATGTACCTGATGTACCTATCTTTTCAATTTTTATTTTTCTTTTTCTCTCAGCTTTAGAAGATTGAGTTAATTATAGCCCTCAGTCATCAAAGGCAAATGACATCAAATATTACACCACTTAGCATATAGTCAGGCAAAGAGAAGCCATTCTAGATATTTCATACAAGAGATGTAATATGGAGATTTTATTCCAACGGTATTGGAAGGACTTCAAAAGCTTAAAGAGGACGGGAACTCACAGAAGCAAGAGAAGCTGCAAATAACCCTGCAGGTAAGCCCAGAAGGCTGTTCTACTCCTGTTCTGTTGGACATGATGTTACAGTTGGTTTTGATCCTTGTGTCCATTCTTCTTTCCCAGAAAAACAACCACTACAATGTGGCTGATCTACATTCTTGAGTGTATGCATGCCCTTATAAAATATGCAGAGCTGAGTTGTTAATTTGCATGTACTAAAATTGCATTTTAGTTATGTTCTTTCTTCATATTTTTCAGCATTCATTTTTATAACTTCACTATTTTTTATATACATCTAATTCATTATTTCTAACTAATTCATAGGTTTCCATGTTGTATATTTTATTTATTCACCTATTTAGTTATGTATAACTAAGACACTTCCAATTTCCTGCTGGCTCAAAAAATACTATGATAAATATTTTCATATATACTTCCTCTGGGATGAATATCAAGCCAAGAGATCACTAAGCCATGGGTGGTGAACACAACTTACTTAGTGAAGAACTACCAGATTACATTCCAAAATGCCTATACCAGTTTATATCCCTTAATAGTACATGAAGAGGGTTACTATTATCAGAATATCATCAAACTGTGGGATTATCCAACTTTAAAATTTTTCTAATCTCTTACAGATAGTTTTTCATAATTACCTTAATTTGTATTGTTCTACTGAATTTGTATATCTCTTCTTATATTTGTTTACCATTCAAATTTACTCTTAAACATTTGTTCACATCCATGCCCATGTTTCTACAGAGTTTTACGTCTTTCTGTTTCATTGGTTTTCAAAAATACCTTATAGTTTTATTTTTTAATTCATCCATTGATTCATTCTTTAATTAGATTTTTATTGAGCACTTACCATGTTGTAGGCATTGTTTTAAGTACTTAGAATATACTGGGAAACAAGAGACTAATTATGTTAATATGAAACTAACATTCTATTTGGTTGGTCAGGAGGTTGGGTGGATAAATGGTGGGGCTAGGAAACAATAAACATGTCAATGATAAATGTGATAATGAAATACTGTGTTAAAAGGTGATAAGTTGATAGGTACTAAGAAAAAAAAGTAGAGTAGACTAAGATAAGGAAAATAAGAGAAGATGGGTTACATGAATAAATGGGGTGATTAGAATGAAACTCTGTGAGAAGATGAGTTTTAAATAAGACTTGGAGAAGCCAGGGATAGTTATTACTCATGAAGATATTCCAGGAAGAAGCAAGCCAAACTTACAGTGGGAACACAATGCAGGTGTTTAAGGAAGAGGAAGACTAGAGGAAAAGCAATGGTAATAGGAGATCTAGTCAAAGAAGAAATATGGCTTTTACTCCTAGTGATATTGGACACAAGTGACAATTGTCAAGTAGAGGAATAACATGCTCTGGCTTATAATTTTAAAAACATATTCTGGCTACTGTGTTGAAAGAAAGACAGTCGATGGACACATGTGGATGTAGGGAGGCTGGTCAACCATGGCAGCAGCATCAGGTGAGATGATAATGGCTTGAACTTGGTGTTGGCAGTGGAAGTGGTGGAAAGTGGTGGGGTACTGGGCTTATTTTGAAAGTAGAGCCAAAGAACGTTAATTCTTTGAGGGCTGTACACAACATCTATCAATATGTATATGCTCTTTATAACATCTATCAATCTGTTTTGTGAATCCTATCCTTATTCACAGTGTCCTTTTTTCAACAAAATTATTTAATTTCAATGTAATCAAATCCATCTCATTGTCACATTATAGATGGTGCTGTTCATGTCAAGTTTAACAAGTTCCTTCTGGCACCATTAGTCTGTTGTCATGCTGCTAGTAAGGACATACCCAAGACTGGGTAATTTATAAAGGATATAGGTTTAATTGACTCACAGTTCCACATGGTTGGGGGAGGCCTCGCAATCACTGCAGAAGGCAAAGGATGAGCAAAGTCACATCTTACATGGTGGCAGGCAAGAGAATGTGCACTGGGGAACTCTCCTTTATAAAACCATCAGATCTCATGAGATGTCTTCACTATCATGAGAATATCATGGAAAAGACCTGCTCCCATGAGTCAATTACTTCCCACGAGGTTTCTCCCATGACACGTGGGAATTATTGCAGCTACGTTTCAAAATGAGATTTAGGTGAGGACACAGCCAAACCATATCAACTAGTTTCTTTTTTTTTTTTTTTTTTTTTTGAGACAGAGTCTCACTCCGTCACCAGGCGCCAGGCTGGAGTGCAGTGGTGCTACCTCGGCTCACTGCAACCTCCGCTGCCCAGGTTCAAGCAATTCTCCTGCCTCAGCCTCCCGAGTAGCTGGGGCTACAGGCACGCACCACCACGCCCAGCTAATTTTTTTGTATTTTTTAGTACAGACGGGGTTTCACCATGTTGACCAGGATGGTCTCGATCTCTTGACCTCATGATCCGCCCGCCTCGGCCTCCCGAAGTGCTGGGATTACAGGCGTGAATCAACTGGTTTCTTATATTTCTTGGTATTAGTTTTAGAGTTTGACATTTCATATTTTAGTCTTTAGTCTTTTTAATCATTTATCTTTGTAAAAAGTAAAGTAGAGCATACAAAGGCATAAGAATGACATAATGGACTTTGGAGACTTGGGAGAAAGATTGGGAGTCGGGTGAGGGATAAAAGACCACATATTGTGTACAAGGTACACTGCTTGGGTGACAGGTGCACTAAAATTTCAGAAAACACCGCTAAGGAACTTATTCATATAACCAGAAATCACCTGTACCCCTACAGCTATGGAAATAAAAATAAAAATTAAAAAACAATTTAATGTAGAAATTCAGTATTTCATTTTTTTTCTTTTAGATAGTAAATGTGTTTTCCCAACAACTTCCACAAAGCAGCTCTCATTTTTTCCACTGTTTGTGGTATCACATGTATCATATATTGTGCCCCCATACTGAATCTTAGTAAGCTATGAGTAGCCTTTGTTTTGCATAATACCTTATAATTATAATTAGTTGTTATATAGTAAGTACAAAGGTCTAACTTTTACACAAAAACATTTAAACAATATATAATTGATTCAAATTTCTGTCACTATTAGGACAAAAATATCCCTGTATATGTTTTCCATAGAGCTCAAAATGATTGGGTTATCCACGCCTTTTAAATGCTCTGGTAAATAAAGTGAGCCAGAAGTCTGTATCTTGGAACACATCATTAAAAGAATTTACTCCATTCAATTCTCACAAGTTAGGTTAATAATTTTTTTTCTTAAGAAAGATAAGTTATGAGATACATGATTTAGAAAAATAATAGTTTCACTAATTTTAGATTGGTAGTCTCCAGGTAAACCCAAGTTTAATTTTGGCCTTGCCTCTTACTACCTGGGTAAATTTCTGAAATCTTATGACCCTCAGCTTCCTTCACTGTAAAAAGGAAACAAAATAGCTATTGCTTCATGTTGTAATGAAAACCAGTACAATAATGAGTGGAAATAGTAACTGATTAATTAGTCAACATAGGAAACAGTGATTCAGTGGTAACTCAGCCCTAGGAACAAGTGGTCTTTCTTCTGTTTCCTCTATTAGTTATTATTCACTTCAGAGCTCCACTGTGAAACAATTCTCAGTAGTGAGCTGGTCTATAAATGACAAAGGCAGATGTCTTGATAGCAGCATATTTTCCTTAAGAACAGCACAAATTTCCTGCCAAGCTTTGGGGAAGGAGATACTACTTGACTGAGTTCCTTAGTGTTTCTGGCAGTGTAACAATTAAATTTTCCTATGGAAGACATTGCATAAGTGTTTTGTCTGAGGTGCTCAGTAAAATATGGTGTTCAACACCACAAATTTAAAAAAAAATATTTTCACACATATTCCCATTACAGAGTTTTATTTTTGTTTTTTGTTTAAAGGAAACTCTTTAGGTGCTGCAGATAGGTGGGTGAAATCATTCATTGTCTTTGGTTCTTGTTTCTAGAATCCTGTATTTTTTTTGTTCAGTAGATGATCAATAAGTGTTTCTTTATGAAATTTCTATGCACCCTATCTATGTGACGATTAGAACAATCTTCCAAATACAATTTTTAGATAGCTTTATCTTCAATATTGTTCAATATAATAGTACATTCTAATTTTTTCATACATAGCTTTATGGTATTTCTACCATATATTTCCGGGGGTCTGTTTAATGCTAACCTTGAGCAGATGTTTGGAGTGTAGTTTGATGACTTAACAGCTCCTGACATAGCATGACCTTCATAAAATTAAAGCATGGGTTGTCTAATATGGTATAAGTGGCCTTTTATTTAAATCTGGGTTGGAGGTACAGAGTCAATAATCACTGAGTATGAACCAAGTGTAATAACCCAAAGATGATGAGACAGTGTTTGCCCTTTATCAGAATAAGGTTAAAACGGCTGTCAAGGTGACAGCCGCTAATCAGTGAAACCTGAACAATTATGCCCAATAATCATTAAATGAAGGCAGGGAACTAGACTCCTGGGAAAGCACAAGCATTTGGCAAAACATGATATGTTTTTATTAAAAGAATCACAGAGTCTGAAGTTGAAGGTGGTATCAAACTCAAAATGAAGTCAAATTTCTTAGTACTGCCCCTTAGAATAATAAAAGGGCTCAGGTAAATATGATACAACCACAAAACCTGCTATTGTAAAAAAAAGTTGTACCTCAGGAAAGTTAATAATTTCATAGTCCTCTGAAGATGCATAAATGCTTATTATCTTCTAAAATCCTTCATACAAGACATAATTTTGTAGTATATACTTTTTCCTATGTTGATCTATATAACATAGGATCTATCTAGAGAAAACTTATAATTGTTCTTTATCTATTTGGGGTAGAGTATAAAATGAAAAGTAAAGTACCAATATCAGGATAAAGTATGCTATTTTAAATTTTCCTCTCAGTGACTCTTACAACTGTCCAATAAGATTTCAAAAATCCTCCTACATAGTCCTTTTAACAAAGGTGTAGTCCAGACATCATATCATCTGACTACAATATTTTTAAAGAACTGAATTATATGCAACCTTTTTAATATGAAATACTTCTTCATGTAAGGTTAGTTTGAAAATAAAATTATTTTTCAAGTAATTAGGCTAGATTATGTTCTGGAATCTATGCTATTGAAGTAGAAGGTGATTTTCCCTCAACTCTCATTGGCAAATTTTACTTTTTTAATATGTCTCGCGTTATACTATTTTACATCACTGATAAGCTGAACTTTGAAATATTGGAAGAAATAATGAGGAAATAAGAGTAATAACTCTGCTATTGTACACTGCATCCTTTCCTCATCCTCACATGATTAGAAAAACATTAATATTTCCATTTGTGTCCATTGTTGTAATCATGCTAGAAACTAAAATAGAAGAAAAGAATAAGTATATAAATATAACTATAATAAACTGAATGTTTAGACAGAAATCAAAGCCTTCAACATGTTTGTATAATCATTTTTCTAGAGAAGTATACTAGTGAAATCTGTAGCAAAGTAGAATTAATCTTTATTAACTTTTCTGCCTCATGCATTATTTCCCATTATATGAAGAAATTTCTTATATATATCAACTGAGCATTAAGTACTTCTGCTTGATTAAACAAAAAAATTATATTTTATAGATGTTTCTGTCTTTGGAAAATCGAGATATTTTATAATTTTATAGTTGTAGTGATACACCTGATTGCATTCTATACTATGTGGTATTATCTGTCATTCTCTATCATCATCATAGCCACCTGAGATGAAGTCACCATCATCTTTCTGTTTCCTAACTGGTCTCCTAAAATTTGTGTTTTCTCCATAAGAGTAATTTCTCTAAAGTTTCAACTATGATTCTTTAATATTCTTCTTTAAATTTCTTAAACATCTTACCTTTGCCTTTAGTAAACAATTTCAACACTTGTTGATACATAAGAGTATCAACATGTAAAATTCTCTCCATTTTTTTTTTTTCTTGAGATGAAATCGGACTCTGTTTTCCAGGCTGGAGGGCAGTGGCGTGATCTCGACTCACTGCAGCCTCCACCTCTCAAGTTCAAGTGATTCTCCTGCCTTAGCCTTCCGAGTAGCTGAAATTACAAGTGCCCGCCACTATGCCTGCCTATTTTTTGTATTTTTAGTAGAGACAGGGTTTCACCATGTTTGCCAGGCTGGTGTCCCACTCCTGGCCTCAGGTGATCCACCTGCCTCAGCCTCTCAAGGTGCTGGGATTACAGGCGTGAGCCACCGTGCCGTGCCACAACTTTTTTTTTTTTTTTTTGAGATGGAGTTTCCCTCTTGTTGCCCAGGCTAGAGTGCAATGGGGCATTCTCATCTCACTGCAACCACTGCCGCCTGGGTTCAAGTGATTCTCCTGCCTCAGCCTCCCAAGTAGCATGTGCCACCACGCCCGGCTAATTTTTTGTATATTTAGTAGAGACAGGGTTTCACCATGTTGGCCAGGATGGTCTTGATCTCTTGACCTTGTGATCCACCCGCCTTGGCCTCCCAAAGTGCTGGGATCACAGGGGTGAGCCACCGCGCCTGGCCCCTGCCACAACGTTTAAAAGTCTTTGTCTCACTAGTTTCAAGCCCCAAGGTATTTCCATATTTCCATATGCTTTTTCGTTCTAAAAGGAGATTTTTCTATTTTTCCTCCCATATACCAATTTTAACCGCTTACCCAGGTTTTTCATGTGATTAAATATCATTTCTTGAGCGAAGTCATTACTTATCCCCAAGCTTAGACTGGGTACCTCTATTTCACATGCTCACTGCACATTACACAGTTCCTTCATTGAACTTAGCAAAACTTAAATTAAATAATGATTTGTATAATTATTGTTGAATATTTTATTAGCCCACCATAAGGTTAACAAGCACAGCTCTTTGTTCTGTGCACTACTGCGTACCTGCTGTCTAGCATATAGAAGTTTCCCAAATATTATTATTTGAATTTGCAATTCCTTTACTCTGAGACAGGGTAAAAGTAATCTGTTTCTGGCTAACAAATTGCCCCAAAAATATTGTGGCTTAAGACAACAAATATTGGCTGGGCACAATGGCTCAAGCCTGTAATCCCAGCACTTCGAGAGGTCGAGGCGGGCGGATCACGAGGTCAGGAATTGGAGACAAGTCTGACCAACATGGTGAAACCCCGTCTCTACTAAAAATACAAAAATTAGCTGGACGTGGTGGCAGGTGCCTGTAATCCCAGCTACTCGGGAGACTGAGGCAGGAGAATGGCTTGAACCCAGGAGGCGGAGGTTGCAGTGAGCCGAGACCGTGCCGTTGCACGCCAGCCTGGGCGACAGAGCAAGACTCCGTCTCAAAAAAAAAAAAAAAACAAATATTTATTATCTCATGATTTCTGTGGGTCAGGAATTCAGACACAACACTGACCTCTGGCGCGGAGTCCCTCACAAGGCTGTGATCACAGTATCGATCAGGATTGCAGTCTTCTTCCATCTTTACTGTGAGAAGGCCCATTTCCTAAGTTCATTCACATGATCATTAGTATTCAGTTTGTCATAGACTGAAGTCCTCAGCCCCCTGCTGTCTATTGGGTAGAAACTGACTTTCCGTCTTTGCCACACGGGCTCCTTCTTCTCTAAGACACCTCGCACTGCTGCCATTCTCTTTAGTAGTACAAGCAAGAGAGAAAGCCTAACAGCACCTACAGCAGTCAAGTCAGTCTTTTATGACCCTATCTAGACCTAACATCCCACCACTTTTACTTTATTTTTTTGAATAGAAGCAAGTATCTAGGCCCAACTCACACTCAAGAGGAGAAACTTATACAATGATGTGAATTCTAGGAGGGAAACATGCTTTTACCCAGGGTCACTTCAGCTTATGAGAATTATCTCCTGAACACACTTGACTCTCCAGTCAGCTTTTCTTTTAAAGTTCTTTCTTCTTTTTTTTTTTTTTTTTTTTTTGGAGGTGAAGTGTATCTGTCACCCAAGCTGCATTGTAATGGAGCTATCTGGGGTTACTACAATCTGTAATCTCTGCCTCCCAGGTTTGAAAGTTCGAGCGATTCTCCTGCCTCAACCTCCTGAGTAGCTGGCATTACAGGCGCCCACCACTACGCAGCCCCAGCTATTTTGTATTTTTAGTAGAGCCGAGGTTTCACTGTGTTGGCCAGGCTGGTCTCCACCTCCTGACCTCAGGTGATTCGACCACTTCAGACTCCCAAAGTGCTGGGATTACAGGCATGAACCACCACGCCCGGCCTCTTTTAAAGTTCTTATTACTCACTTCATACTAACATTACTACATACATATAATCTCTCATAGTAATATCTAAACTTCCCCAAAGTGGTCCTTGATCATCACAGAAACTAGCCCAGTTTCTTAAACACAGAAGGAACTCGGCAATTATTTATTCAATGAGTAAATGAGATTACGAAAATAATTTTTTCATCTTTTTCAGAAAAATGAGCATAGAAATGATTTTCTCCTCTATTTTAAAGTTAAGAAGGCATTTATTTCTCATCACGACGATTATGATGTTGTTATGGACTCTTGCATCCAATTACATATATTCACTGTATATATGCCAGTCACTTTTTTACATGCTCCAAAGAATCTCCAGGGAGGGAAATATGTTTCATCCTAGGATGATTCATGTTTCAGTGCTTTTGTAAAAACATACATAGTGTGTTTTTCAAACTACTTATCCAAATCCCCCGTGGAATAATATTTCTTGGATTGAAGATTTGTTTACAATGCTGAAGATCATGTTAGTAAACTACACTCTCAGGTTGAGCAACAGGGAGCAATATCTTTGAGGCCATGCAGTTTACTTCATAACTATTTTTTTTAATTTAATCAGTCCTACAAATTATCTGATCTATTCCTTGGAGGGGGAAAAATGCTCAAATTTTGCAAAACAGTTGCCAATTTTTAAAAGACTAGATGAGCCTTAATGAAGAAAACAGTGGGGAAGGAAGTGCAACTGTCACCTGGAGGAGACAGATGTGGAGACATCCTCAGTTGTTTCTGCTCCTGTCTACTGAGAACAAATACATTAGCTGGTGATGAAGATGTACCTTAGCCTACGAAACACAAATACTGGCATATCATTTTTTTAAACACATTGGAAGATGTACTTACGAAGGAATGTATAAAGTTGGGATGCTATTCGCTGACTTAAAGTAAAATACACACATATTAAATTGTATTGCATTCAGTGATAGTTTCTTTATTAGAAAATAAATAGTGCCATAGGAACAGGATTCTAGAAAAAGTTTATACCTCGCATAGCTGCTACTCGCTTGTTTGGTGGACAAGCGAATGATAATTATGAACACAATATCTTACAATTATATATATAAAATATATTGTTTAAAAGATGTTTTATAAATGCTAATGGTGCTCAAATATCAGAAATATATAATACCTTTAATGAGTTATATTCAAAAATAATTTAAATACTTTTTAAATGAGTAGCTACTATGTCAGGTTATGGTACACATGAGTCTATGTACTGGCAACTAGTCTAACTTCTGGTAGTCATCTTTCCCTTTAATATACCCTCTAATATAGCAACACATATTTTAATGCTTTGTACCTCAAATGCAGCAGAATATATTAATCATAATTCTCAGTTTATCACCTCATGGGTAACAGGCAGAGGTTGAAGCAGTTTGGAGGGCTCAGAAGAAGACATAAAAATGTGGGAAAGTTTGGAAACTCCTAGAGACTTGTTGAATGGCTTTGACAGAAATGCTGATAGTGATATAGACAGTAAGATCCGGGCTGAGGTGGTCTCAGACGGAGATGAGAAACTTGTTGGGAACTGTAACAAAGGTGACTATTGTTATGTTTTAGCAAAGAGATTGATGGCAAGTTGCCCCTGCCCTAGAAATTTGTAGAACTTTGAACCTGAGAAAGAAGATTTAGAGTATGTGGTGGAAGAAATTTCAAAGCAGCAAAGCATTCAAAAGATGACTTGGGTGCTGTTAAAACATTTCATTTTAAAAGGGAAATAGAGCATAAAAGTTGAGAAAATCTGCAGACAGACAATGCTGCAAAAGAAAAACCAATTTTTTTGAGGAGAAATTCAAGCTGGCTGCAAAATTTTGCATAAGTAACAAGGAACTTCATGATAATCCCCAAGACCATGGGGAAAATGTCTCCTGGCCATGTCAGAGACATGTCTCCTGCAGCCCCTCCCATTACAGACTCAAAAGCCTACAAGGAAAAAATGGTATCTTGAGCAGGGCCCAGGTCCTCATGCTGTGTGAAGCCAAGGGAATTTGTGCCCTACATCCCAGCTGCTCCAACCATTGCTAAAAGGGGCCAAGATACAGCTCGGCCCATGGTTTCAGAGGGTGCAAGGGCCAAAACCTTGGCAGCTTTCACGTGGTATTGAGCCTGCAAGTGTACAGAAGTCAAAAATTGAGGTTTGAGAACCTTCGCCTAGATTTCAGAAGATGTATGGAAATGCCTGGATGCCCAGGCAAAAGTTTGCTGCAGGGGTGGGGCCATCATGGAGAACCTCTGCTAGGGCAGTGTGGAAGCAAAATGTGGGATCAGAGCCCCCACACAGAGTCCCTACTGGGGCAACACCTAGTGGAGTTGTGAGAAGAGGGCCACTGTCCTCCAGTCCCCAGAATGGTAGATCCACCGACAACTGGAAAAGCCACAGACCCTCAACACCAGCCTGTGAATGCAGTCAGGAAGGGGCTATACCCTGCAGAGCCATAGGAGCAGAGCTGCCCCAGACTGTGGGAGCCCACCTCTTGCAAAAGCGTGACCTGGATGTGAGACTTGGAGTCAAAGGAGATCACGTTGGAGCTTTAGAATTTGACTGTCCCACTGGATTTCCAACTTGCATGGACTCTGTAACCCCTTTGTTTTGGCCAAGTTCTCCTTTTCAGAAAGGCTGTATTTTACCAGTACTTGTATCCTAATTGTATCTAGTTAATAGCTAGCTTGTTTTTTTATTTTACAGGCTCATAGGCAGAAGGGACTTGCCTTGGCTCAGATAAGACTTTAAACTGTGGAGTTTTGGGTTAATGCTGAAATGAGTTGAGACTTTGGGGGGCTGTTGGGAAGGCATGACTTGTTTTGAAATGTGAGGACATGAGGTCTGGAGGGGCCAGGGTGAAATGACATGGGTTGGCTCTGTGTCCTCACCAAAATCTCATCTTGAATTGTACTCCCACAAATCCCACCTGTTGTGGGAGGGATCCAATGAGAGATAATTTGAATCTTGGGAGTGGTTTCTCCCATAATGTTCTTGTGATAGTAAATAAGCCTCGTGAGATCTGATGGTTTTTTCAGGGGTTTCTGCTTTTGCATTTGCTCATTTATTCTCTTGCTGCTGCCATGTAAAAAGTGCCTTTCACCTCCCCACCATGATTCTGATGGCTCCCCTGCCATGTGGAACTGTAAGTCCAATTAAACCTCTTTTTCTTCCAAGTCTTAGATATGTCTTCATCAGCAGTGTGAAAAGGAACTAATACAACATCCTTATTCAAATGTCTTTGCATATAAGATTAGTTCTGTGTGCAAGATTCCTAGGTGTGATTTTTTTGGAGGTGCAGGGTAACCATTCTTTTATTTTTAATAGATTTCATCAGATTGTTTTTCAGGACAGCTACACAATATACATTTCTACTGGCAAAGTATGAAAGCACAATACTTTTCTATATATTTTCAATTAATGAGTGTTATTGCTGGCTTTTGTTATTGTTGCTGGTCTGAAGCTAAAAATATGTACCTTCTTTATATTTTAATGCTAATTTATCTGACAAATAGTGAGTTTTAACATTTTCTGTATAATAATCATTTATACTTTGTTTTGCTCTTCTGTAGATTTATACATTTCCTTTCACCATTTTTGTTTTTATCTTTTATTTATTTTTCATTTATAATATTTTACTATTTATTTTAAGGAATAATACTTTGCCACTTTCATTGCAATGAATTTACTTTCCAATTTCTGATGCATCTATTCATTTAGTTTATAATGTCATTTGCCATGTTTGAATTACATAAGAATTAATATGTTTAGTTTTTTATACTTTTATGCCATCTTGGTTATGTTCTTTTCCACTGTGCTTATCAGTATATTTGACTATAGTTTCTTCTATAATTTTAAATTTTGGACCTTCAAAAGTTTATGTATGTAGTATAATTGCATTTTACTTTGGTTTAAAATGTAAGATAGAGGTCAAGGTTTATTAGCTTCTAGAATTACAAATAATTATGGCAGCATCAACTTTAGTAAATCATATTTTTACTAAATTGAAATACATTTCTGTTATATGTTAAATTCTCATATTAATTTGGTTCTATTACTGCCTTCTCTACATTTTAGCTCATATATACATCTACTTATTTTTTTCTATGCATCTCACTATTCGTTTTTCATAAAATCTGTTATTAATTCATTTAAGTTTATAACATTTAATTTTTACCATCACCATCCCAAAATGCCAATCCTATCAGAATATTAGTTGAAATAAACTTAGTGTAGTTGGAAGTTAGAGAATTTCTGTTTCATGGCATTAAGATTTTATTCATAAATGTGTTCTATATCAGCATTTGGTCTTACCTGGATGTGTGGCTTTCAGTTACTACAATTTTATGTGTATACAACCTATGTCACTCTTGTTAACTATTTACAAAGTAGTTTATATTTTTTGTTGCTATTATTTTTAGAATAATTTTTACATTTCAATCTTAAGTGTTTAACGCTTATAAGAACAGCTTAATGTTTTAGTATTATTTCATATTCAGTCACAGTAGTGAATTCTAGAAGATTCCTTAGGCCCCCAGAGTATTTTAGGTTTCTTCAAACTACAGTATGTTCTCACCAGGAAGAGAATGCCATTTTTTTCCTCAAACATTTTATTTACTCTACGTTTTTACAACTATTATGTATTTAAGTCTTATATGTTCACATTTTTTTACTTTATCATGCAAATATTTTATTTTATTTTTCATTGTATTCACTACAAAAATAATGACAATACCAAAAAATTTCTGATCTAGCTCTCAGTTTTCATTAAAGTAAATTTAGTATTTAATAGTTTTAAATGATGTTTGCAGACATATTATTTGCTATCATTATTTTATTTTGGAATAACATGCATGTATATATTAAACAAATAAGGTGACTTCACAGCAATTTTCCAATTTTAATACTATATTCTTTAAATTTAAGATAGAGCTCAGTGGCTAAATAATGTTATTCTAGTATATTTCTCACTATTACAATTCAAATGAAATTTCTGCTTTTTCTATTGCGTTTTTCTATTATTTGTGTATAAATGTTGGTATTTTTAGTTCGTTAGTAAATTATTCAGTTACTATAAATTTAAAATTTGTTAATATAGTGTTGCATTTTTATTCTTTTATCTGTGGTTATATCTGTTTAAATTTCCCTTAACAACTTATTTTCATTCTCTTTCTTGCTTCTTTAGTCTCACAAAGCCTTTAAATGACATTTTCATACTTAGAAAAGACTGGTTATATTTATCTTTGCTCTTTTCTTATTTATTCAATTTTAGCCCTTAGCTTTGTGAATTTCCAATTTCTACTTGTAAACTAACAGGAATTATTTTTTAGTTACTTCACTATTTTCTTTAAGTTGATAAGAAAGATAAGGAATTTATTATTTGTTTTTAATTTTATTAGATTATGATCACAATTTGACTTTTAAAATACTTATGGTTCAAAAAATTTAGCATGTCTCACAGATAATTATATGTAGAAATACATGTAAAAGTGGAGGTATATATAAGCATATATATGTGTATTCTGGAATTTTTAAATTATATTGTTAATTTTTTGTTTATAGTATCTCCCCAAATTCATTGGTTATAATAAATGTTACATTATAATTATCTCTTCTATTCTTTAAAAAAGGCAAATTTTAATAACAAATATTACAAGCCCTGTTTCAGGTATTCTGGAACATCAATAAATGCATAAAATATTGAAATAGATCTCTCCTCACCTTTCTAATCGTTTTTGCTTTGTTGACTATGTTATTTGTTCCAGACAGAATTAGGACTGTCACATATTCTTAAATTGTGCCTTGTATTATTATATAATGTGTCCCTTTAATGACTTAGGTTCTTTAAATATTAAATGCTATGTGGTCTCATAATGAAGTCTTACTTACAGTTAGTTTGCATTTTCTTTATATATCTATGTCTTTATTTGAACCTTTCTTTATCATGTTGTTTCATATGTTTCTTTTAATAAATATATATCTATATTTGTCTGACTTCTACATGTTTTCAATGAAGCATGTTATACATAAAGTAGAATATGCAATGTATGCATACAGTTTTAACAATATAACAGTCACTCAACCTGAGAGGTAGAATATCACTTACAAAATCTATGTTCCCCATTGACCTGCCACCCACGGTCTTTATCTCCCTCCCTTCCCCCAAAGGAAATCTCTTTCACTAATTTCATCATCCTTCAGTTTCATTAACTTTTGAAAGCAGTTCGTATGTGTGTCACCAATAATAAATTGTTTATATATTCTTGATTTATTTATACAAATGTCCTTACAATTTTTATATTATTTTGTGCCTTTAAATTATAGTGATACTTCGTGTTTTTAAGGTTTATCTATGTAAAACAAGTCATTCATATTTTCTGATGTTGGAATCTTTTTTGCAGTATTATACTATTAGAAACATTTTAGGCAAGTGTTCTGGGAAAGAAATTAAAAAGATTCTACTTGGAATGAAATTGTTGAGTATTAAGTTACAAATATTTAATCTACATTAATTACATTAATCATTTTCTATGCTCTATAACAAAATAGTGTTCAGAATTATTAAACAAATTTAAACTTCTACCAGGAGTGTATATTTTATTGCCATATGTATTTCAAGCATTAATTTTTGTAAATGTAAAGCATCATCTTTTTATGGTTCTCAATCCTTTGGAATTTGTTATGATTTGATTTATTGTCTAACAGATTTTAAATTCTTGTTCATAGTCTATATATGCTAGGAAACAGTGTGTATTCTTTTCTTCCTCTTTAGTGTGTAGTCTCCCTTTCTTCTTTAGTAGGAACACCATATCATTGCAAGCCAGAATAATAAGTACATTTTCTTGTGTTCCTTGAACTCATACATAGCCATAGATTTAAAGACAATAAAAACAGATTAAAATAACTGAGTACTACTGGTGGCGCAACGAGGTCACTATGGCATTTTTGGACTATGCACCTCTTAATGTTTTCCACATGAAAGAGAAATAAACTTTTATTTTGTTTAAACTGCTATCATCACATTTTCCTCTCATACACAGCTACTAATAGAATTATGGATATTAAATATGAAATTAAAATATTTAAATCAAATTTATTTTGCTTATAATTTGAATGAAAGGATAAAACAGACAGCTCATAGTTAATATAAGCAAACTCAAATGTACTCCAGTAGGTATAGAAAGCCAAAAGCAAATTGCATAATTACAGAAAAGGGATGTATCTGTTAAGCAATTTAGGGTTATAGACAACAGTTCAGTAATATGCGGTTTATATCAATGTCTGTTTGGGTTGCATTAATGGAAGTTTCATGTCAAGAGTGTTGTCAAATGAAATAATAATTTGCCTTTACTCTGGTCATCGGTCACCACTTAGTGCATAATGTGTAGCTTCAAGCTCCACATTTCAATAGGAATATGAACATATCATAGAATGTTCAGAGGAGATCTGCCAGAAATATACAGGGATTCGAATGACATCTGTCTTGGGATGTTTGAAGATTATTAATGGTAAGAGAGCATTAATGAGTTATTTAGGCCCAGTGTATTAGACACTAGTGGTTTAGAATTAAAACCAATTGTTAATAGTTTCAAATACATTAGTCTGAATTTAACATAAAGAGGGACTATGCAGTGGTTAGGACTAAACAGAGATAAAATTAATTTCCACAGGACATATTGTGTTTCCTGTTCACTGGTGGTGACTTAGGCCAGATAACCACATGGTGGAGATGTTGTAGAGGGAATTCAAACATTAGATGCCTTTTGGAATACAGGACATTTAAGGTTACTTCCAAATTCTAGAATCTGTGAATTTATGGGACAAATATATAAGGGAAAAAAGTCTAAAATTTATAATCAATATAGTGTTTATACTACTGGATCTAAAAATTTTATCCCTAAGCTTAATTACATTAGTCATTTTCTATACTAACTATACTTGATGGAGAAACTTTTTATTATGCCAAACACTGGATTAATTTTTTAAATTATATGTGCCTCTACATTATATGTACCTGGCATATAAAAGCTCTAGAATCAGCATAAGGAGAGAGTGCTTTCATTTTACAAATGAATAAAAATACATAAGGCTAAAATGGTATTGAAGATAAATATTACAGAGAGAACACAATAACCCAAAAATGGGTCAGCACAAAGTATCCAATTGATTAGATGCTTGCAGGAAACCACAGCAAATGGCAAAATCAATTCACCAATCAGCTTTGCAGTGTTTTCTTCTAAACTCAGCCAGCTGGGCAATTAGGCTTATATTTGGTGTTTTTATGTCTTTCATTGAAGAAAGCATCATTTTCCTTTGGAAGCAGATAGTTTGGAACTATAGATTGGTCAAAGTTCAGTAAGGTTGCTCTACTATAAACAGAGTAAATTGATGTGGCACAAATATGCTAGTTTGAATCTTTAGAAGGACTCAAAACTGAAAGAGAACACTTTGTGAGTTGATATTTGGTTATAGGTTTTTGTAAGCTAAGAAATTACTCAATTACATTTTAATGCAGTGATTCTCCATTGTTATTTACACAATGTTCCACACAATTTACTTTTTTGTAGGTTAATATCTTATGGCTTATCTCAAGGAGTAGAATTTCAAATGATTATTGTTTTAGGTTTTTTGGAAGTAAAAAAAATAAAGAAATGAGAGTTCATACAATGTTTTGGAAAATCAGCCTTCAAAACAAATTAGTTCTGAGGTCAAATTCAGTTGTTTGAACTAAATTATCCAGTAATCAGTGTTTCCAGATGAATGTTTAAAAAAGATGAGGATCACACCATTTTAGAAAGAGAGTGAAATTAGATATCATTTATTCCAATTCCTGTCTACAAATGAAGGATCTCCTGCCTGAGATTTCAAAACTTGCTTGCAGCAGCGTCACATCTAGAACCCAAAATCTTACCAGATTCTCAGGTGATGCTGTAATCTTATGATCTTGTACAATTTCATATCCCACATAAGGCAGTCATAGCATTAAGGTATTAATTTCATGATGATGAAGAGAAAGAATAGTTCATCAGAACCATAGTTGGTTGAAAAAAAAGGTACAGCAACTAATTGAACTTCCATTATGCCATGAAAAAGGATTTCTCATGATCTTGCCATCAATTGTTCTTGGTTACTAGTCTGAGTAAATATCTTAATGCTTGATAACTTTCTAGTAAATTGATCCTCAAAGATTAATCAAAGCCTTCTCTTTATTAGATATTTTTAGATATTAGATATTATTGGTGAATTTATCTGGCATGCTGCTGTCAACATTTAATTTTGAGAGTCATTACAAGGTATCCTTTATAGGAATGTAGAAACCGAAGAGTAGAAACTACTGGTTTGCTTGCTTTTAACATACTTGAGTTCTGAGTCTCATCTCTATTTGTATGATGATAGCCCACATATATAACAAGAATTCAACTCATGGTGGTGGATAAATGAAGGATTCAATGAATGAAAAGATATTCAGTAAATAGTACAGAAAAATTATTATTCAAAAACAGCAGTTTTTTGGTAACAAGTATAATTCAATCACAGCTATTTTTTTTTTTGTAAAAGTTTGTGCTTCATTGTATAAAAAGCTCACAAGAAGAATGCTAACTACTGAGTCAGTAAAGGTATAGCACATAAAATAACTTCTTAAGATGTCATTGAAATTAAGAAGAATTCCGAAGACTTAACAAAAAAAAGTAGGTCCTAATATTAACTTAATAAAATAGTCTCCTGACCCTCGTTGAAAATAGCACATTTAAAATTAAAATGTAACTCCTAAAAGGCATAAATGATAAATTCCAAATGGACTAAATGCTTTAGAATGAAATGAAACCATAAGTGTTTTAGATTCATCTATGGGGAAATTATTGTATTAACTCAGATTGAGATAGGGTTTTCAAAACATAACACAAAATTTAGAGTCATAAACTGAGAGATTGATATAGTTGACTATATTTAAACACACAAAGAAAGAAAAAACAAAAGTCTTTAGAGTAATAGAAAAATAATCACAAGATAAATGAAAATTGGGATTGGGGAGAATTGAAAACATATCACATAGGGCTAATTTCCTTCATGAATAAATAGTTATTTGAAAAAAATATGACCAGTTCAGTATAAAAATGGGCAAAGGATTTGAAGAGACAATGAGAAGGAAAAGAAATACAATGACTCTTGAAGATGTATGTAAAAACATACTTAACCACATTCAATATTGACAAAATTTCTAAATATAACCACATTGAGATTCTATTTGTCATCTCTAAGACAGAAAACATACAAGTTGTATTTGATAAAACACTTTTCTGGGCAGCTGTGGGAAAACATGTAGTCCCACATATTAATTATGGTAAGTGGTTTGATGATATTAGTCAATACTATATTTAAAAATTCTCTTTGACCTAGCAAAAACTTTATGGCAAAGACTCTGTCTTAAATGTAAAGAACATTATAAAGATTTATTACATTATGATTTATACCAGAAAAAGACTGAAAAAATACAAATACCCATCAATGAGAGATGAGTTAATTAAATTATGCTATAACCATACAAATATCACAGAAGGGTGATAACCAGTGGGGATACATATCTTTAAGTATGAACACTTTATCAAATTTATAGAAACCTATGGAACTTGGAGCTTTATTAAAAAAAAAAACTTCCAACAGCAAGAAATAGTCAATAATTCAGTAAAAATGTGATACTATAGTTTTAAAATATGGAGATTTTTCTATATATATATTGATATGATCTATACTTCTTTAGTTTATATCCTGCTTCCACCACTTAACTCTCTGAGTGATCTCTTGTACAAGATACAAAAACTGTCTGTGTCATAGTTGTCTCATTAATAAAAAGCAGATAATAATAATAGCTGTATAAATGAGGATTGAACTCCAAACACTGCTCTTGGTACAGGAGCTAAATGTGTTAGTTCCAGGATAATAATAATTACCATTTCTTATAGTTTTATATTTGATCATATATTATAGAATATATAATATTTTATTATGTATTATACAATAAACATACATAGTTATAGTTATCATTATTATGAATGTATATAAAACTATAGAAGAATAAATCAAGAAACAACTAATGAATTTTGCTGAATTTTATAGTATGGGGATTGAGATTAATGGCATTTAACAAATAATGTATAATATTTAATCCATGGACTTATTTTGTTTGTATATTTGCAGTGTGTTACTGATAAATTTATTAATATTCAGAATTGCACATTTTTATTGAAATTATAGTTAAAGCAAAATTATAGTTAACCCACGTGCAGTATTTTCTATGAACACTAAGCATCTTTACATGCTGGAGAATTAGATGGGAATTTCACAGACTTTTGTAAATTTGCTTAGATTCTTAACAGATTGGGAAATAGAGCAATTTAGGAGCTGAAGTTGTGGAAACATAACTATTTACTCACTATAGAAGAATATTAAGGTAGAGTTTATTTCATAGTAAGGACTTATTAAGGCATCTCAGACTATAAGTAAATAAGCCCTAAATAGGGAATTCTAGAAAATATTTATTTCTGTTAATAAGGACATTTTCCCCTCCTTATCTTGATATTTGCCTAATTTTCCAAATCAAGGACCCACAATGAAATCATATCTTGATACCAAAATTCTTTCTACTTTTAAGTTATATCTATAAAATGTATAGATATATACATATAATTTCATGTAACTAATTATAAGATCAGAAAAATGTTTTCTTACATAATGTTAAAAACTGATTGTGAAATTATTTTTAATCAATAGACATCTGATTGTTTATACTGAAAAACTAATAGGAAAATAGAGTTCACTCCATGGTAGTCTTTAAAAAAAATTTAGGGAAATAGTGATCAATGAAGTCTTTGGTTAACAACTTATTTCACCTGAGATATAGATTGCTGTATTTTTCTCAAATCTTATTTTTCTTTTTGCATTTTTTCTATTATAGATAGAGTATAATTTTTTTGCTCAATTGATGTTGCCCTGAGGTACATGGCAGGCTTGTCTAGAGGAATGTTATCAGGCATATGTAAACAGAGGCTTGGAACTGGCTTGAACAGTTGAACTGGCCCTCTTGCTTTTCTATCACTGACATGATGAGAAGAATATCCTTCATTTAGCAGAGTAGGCTAAGATGCATGAGAGACAAACATAGAAGACGTGGATTACAACTTCAGCTTGGAGTCAAGCCCGGCCAACACCAGCTAAATTAGCTGAGTCCAAGCTGACCCACAGATGCATGGATAAATTTACTCAAATCATGCAAGAATGAATTGCTCTTGCTTTAAGCCACTGAGTTTTGAGGTGGTTTGTTATGCAACTGTATTGTAGAACCAGCCACTGGTACATTCCATTTTATTTGGCAATACCGAATTAATACACTGAATTTTAGAAGTTTGTGTGGATTTATATAAAAAGTAACTCATTAAATATCATGCAATTTGACAATTATCCTCCATGCATTTAATGCTTTATCAAGGGTTTCTCAGTGATAGATCCTAGTTTCAGAATAAAAGTCTCTAGGAACAAACTAAGTGTCCTTATCAATTTCTGTGCCCTGAATATAAAACCACAATCATTTGTTTAAATCTGTATGCCTATTATCTAGATAAGAATTTAAAATGTTGTGAATAATCAGTATATGTGTCTGACTAAGTAAATAAAATAATAAATAAATGAAGGAGTAGCACATCAAATGGACAAAATTTCCTAGTAGCTGCAAATTCTTTGCTTCTCCCTGCATCAAGATATGCAGTTAATTGTCCTTCCCTTTGTGTATGTGATAAATCTGTGATTCATTTGACCAATAGAATATTGCAGAAGTCATAATGGGTACATTCTGAGGCTGAGACATAGTAAATTACAACTTTAATTTTTGCATACATAGATTGCTCTCTCTTGGAAACCACCATGTTACAAGAAACTGAAGACATAAAGAGAGGCCATATGAAGGAACTGAAGTATCTGCTGAATAGCCCAAGCTGCAGTACCAACTAACTCAATCAACTAACTGCAGCACCAACTACCTGCCAGCTGTGTGGGTGAGTCATCAGGGATATTTCAGTCTAAAGGAGCTTCTGTATGACACCACATGGAGCAGAACTGCCCACATGAGCCCAACCAATACACAGATTTTTAAGAGACACCACATAGTTATCATTTTAAACCACTTGATTGTGGGGGCGTTTATTATGAAGCAAGACATAATTGAAGTCCTGATGAAACAAACTAATTCCAGGCTTTGTGTTATTACTTATATATTTCAGTATATTCCTGTATGTCCCTGTGGAAATATTGAAAGCTGAGATTTAGCTCTTTCCTGAGGCTATAACCTCAGGAGTATACTTTCATATTTTCATTGGAGTCTATAAAGAATTTTGAAGAGCACTTTCTTTAAAGTTCTCAGATTGGTATTTACTGAGCCAATATGAGCTACAACCACCTCAAAATTCACACCATGACTTTAAGTAAGTCTCCACAGTATTCCTAAATATGTTAGCTAAGAAGCAGCATTTAGAAATCAGGAAAATTCACATTAAAATTTATATTTTTAGCCTGTCTTAATAAATATAAATTTTTACAACACTAGATTTGTATTTTTGTGCAACACTTCTAAATATGCACTAGATTTACATTTATGCATGAAGCTGATTAGAAGCAACCTTATTTATATGAGGCATCATTTTGCAATTCAGTGAAGTCTTCACTAGTTCTGCTTCCCATATGCATCAGAACTCTTGGTTACAAAAGTGAAAAATTCCAGTATAAACTTTAATTAAAAGGGGATTTTTTTGTTTGTTTGTCTTGGGCAATTGAAATGTTCTATGGTCATATCTAACTCAATTCTGAGACCAGCGACATCCATTTCTCTCAATTCTTTGGCTCCTCTTTCTCTCGTCTGTTTAATTCTCAGGCCCTAGTGTGGCCCCTGGAACCTCCAGGTTCACCTCTTCTAAATCAAAAGAGCAATCCTCTTTCTATAGTCCCAGTAAAAGACTCATCATTTCACTCCTGCTATGATTGGGTCATGGGCTCATAGCTGAATTGTAGCCAGAAATTTCATGTTTGTATTGACCAGGCCTCAGGAAAAGGAGTGGAAGTCTTACCAGAACAAGGGAAATAGATGCCAGGAAATATCAACAGAAATCTACTCCACAAAGCTTGTAAACTTCTATTCAGTGAAATCTATTTCTGGTCTACTTAACTCTATCAAGCACGTGAGGGAGTATATTTATCTACTGTCTTAAAACTATCATTCCACACAGGCACTATCTGTGGATATATCCAGTCATTCCATTCAAAGACATTTAATTTTAACAAAACACTCTTATGGTGTTTTTATTTTTTTTAAATAAAGTTTCTTAATAGATAGCCAAGTAGCTTTTTTAACCAGAGGATTTCAGTCTTAACCACTATACCTTTTGGATGGATTTGTTCTCCTTTCCTGCCGTCTCTGAAAAAGTAGTTCATTAATCTTAAGTTTCACTAAGCCTTTAATTTGGTTCAAGATGAACCATTCTAGTTCAACGGAAGCAGTAGATTTTGTTAAGTTGCTAGTTCCCACTCTCTGTTAGAAGTAAAATCATGGATAAACTCATCTAATTCTCCAAACTGTGGTTTAATCCTTTATCTTCATATTTCTCTCCACTCTTTGTTCTTTTTATCCATGGTTACCTGAAAGGATTTTATTTGTCCTTTCTTATAATTTCTTCCCATGTTTTGCAATTATCTTCTGATTTAGTAAGATAACTTGGTACCGTTATTGACTCATTGTTTAAGCTAGGACAATTCAGCCTGTGGAAACATAGATTTTCAGTGCAGATTGCATAAAGACAAATTTATCATCCCAGACATACCACATGGTAATCACACACCATGATGTATGTGATGATCCTGCCATCTGAATTAGAATTCTAGTTTTGTATTAGGTACATCATTCTCTACCATGCAGAAGATGCAAGAATAGTATTTCTTTTTTCTTTTTTTACTTTTTGAATGTTTAAATTATTTCATAATTAGTTTTATTAAATCAGAGGGGGAGAAAACTATCCAAAAATTTTAAGTTTACAGTTCCCAGAGGTCCTTAAATGTAGGTTGGTTTAAATGGTTCATGAAGAAATTTAGTGAAATCTTGCCCACATATTGCAATTGTGAAAGAGCAAGTAGCTAAGTTCACAGTCAACTGAACAAAAATGAGGATTTCAAAGGATCTGAGGACTTTCCAGATGGGAGTGCTGTCATGGGAGAAGTGAATCGATATTGGAGATGAATCTCATTTTAGCTACTGCAAACCTGCTGAACCATTTCCTGAGATATTGTATAAAGCAATTGAAGATGGCGTGGTGTAATGTCAAACAGTAATACTAAACCACTCTCTATTACAAAGAATTTTCAAAAAAGTAGCAGATCAAAATTTTGTCCTGAGTATATATGGCATGATTTTTCTGATTGCTCTTCTACAAGTAATTCAACTGATGCTTACTTAAGTGGAATATGTTTTCTAACTAAAAAGAAAATACTTATTAAAAGTGAAAGCTTTTAAAGGTTTCTTCATTCCTAAATGAATTCTGACATACTAAATTTATCCTATAATGTGGATTTGAATTAAGAGCTATAATATGAAAACACTTATCTGTATATTTTAAAATACTAAAATATTTTTAAGAGGATCTGCTTTTTAAAATAATTCAAAGTTTAATTTCTTTCTTAAACTATTACTTTACATTTCTTGGAATAAAAGTTTTAGCAATGTATGACTCTAACCACAAAATGTTACCCTTTTCTGATGTATTGACTTAAAATGGAGTGGACTACATTGAAGATTTACTTTTTCATGCATTCTGATATCTTACAGAGTTATATTTTGGTCGAGTGGATCAAACAGTCCCTTCTATTGCTCAATTTGCCATGGACAAGTGCAGTATTAAAATTGTGGAATGGGTCTTTTTGGGTCACTGATTCAACTAAAAGGGGTGTTAATTCTGGCACATTTAAATTCTTCACATGTAAATATGAAGAGTAGGGTGGCTGGGTAGGGGAGAGGGGCACTCATTGGTTTTGCCTTAGTGAGCATTTAAGCAGCCAACTTATAAAACAGGTATTATTATCAATAAAGCTTTTGAAAAACAAACCAAAAAACAAACAAACAAACTTGGGACAAAGGAAGGGCAAGCTGTTTACATAATTGAAGTCAAACTATTCTGGAGCACTTGTTCAAGAGTTCAAAGAAAAAGGAACCTCAGGCAGGGGCTACTGACTACAGTTCAACAGGGATCAGAGTTGAGCTGGAGGAGAGCTATGGCTTTTGTTTTGTCCCTGTTATTGTTTTGGGTGTGACTGGGAGTTTAATGATGTTGGCACAAGGCCTGAAATGCAATTTGCTATTTTTATTACTCTGTCAATATGGCACATTAAAGTCCTCAATACTCTTCAACAAATGTAAAAGGAAAAAACCTTTTTTCTATCAACCACTGTGGAAATTAAAACAGAAAATGTCTAAAGCATGTTTCTCAGTATCACAGTGTAGATTAAAGCTTTTGAGTTAGTCTAACTTATTAAAACTGTAATTAAAAACTTAAATTATATAGAGATATATGGTTTTTAGAATTGCCTCTAGAGAATTTTTTGAGCGGTGGCCTTTTGTTCTTTGTGTCTGTACTCTAAAGGCAAAATGCTAAAAGGGAAGACAAGGACTTGTTCTTATAAAACATTTGCCACTTTTTTTCAGGCTGAGAATAAACAAAGTCTAGTTAACTAACAATCAGAGGTCAACTAAAAATGAAACAATTAGGTAAGAATGGAAAGGGTGAAATTAATGTACAGTTTTGATACTACCACTGCCTTTTACTTCTTACCCTTAATGATGGCATATTAAAAATACTGGTATGCATTAAATAAAAAAATTTAACTCAGCCATTATACTACAAAAGCCCTCAAGTTTAAGGAATGCCATTTTTCCCAGAAATGTTTTCTCTTTAATCTCAGATGTTATCAAATTATATCAGGCAAAGTAATTTTGAAAATTGCTTGTAATTGAGGCAAATGTGTGGTTTTTGCCCAAATTTTCCACATAATTACTCTAATTCTTTACTTGGCTCTTCTTTAAAATCCTAGCATAACGGCATTTTAGGACATGTTTTGTTGAAAAAATGCCTTAAGGCTTTGAAACTCAATTTAAGTAGTGTTCTGGGTTTTGTTAAACTAGTAGAGTTTACCAGTAATTTAAATGCATGATGGTTATAAATTAGAGTTACTGAAGTGATTAGTGATATTATTATTAGGTTACATTTTTTGCTGTTGCAAAGAATCTGAATTCTCCTTCTCAACCCCCAACTAGAGTTAATCCCTTCATATGTGCTAACCTTATCAGTTTACTCTGGTTCATAGAAATCTCAGATGATTGCATTGTGTTTTGTTTGTTGTGTGTTTGTTGGTTAATTTCCATACTGCCAGTCGCCATAGTCTTTAGAGCAGTAGGAAAATTTTTCTGTGAAGGGCCAGGCAGTAAATGTTTCATGCTTTGCAGGCGATATGGTCTTTTAGCTGCTATTCAACTTAGCTATAGGGCAAAAGCAACCACAGGTGATACATTTAAAAAAAAATGAGTGTAAATGTGGTCTGATAAAACTTTATTTACAAAAGTATCAGGCCAGATGGATTTGGCCTACAAGTCCTAGTTTGCTGAAAACTGCTTTAGCTTTCATAAACTTCTTCAGAGCAGGGACAATAATTAATAATTTATAAAATTTAGTTTTTAAAAATAAGTAGTATGTATAAGTTTCCTGAACCCTTATACATTATTGGCAGAATAAAGATATCACTCACCTGTGGCAGCTTCTGGCCAATGAACTGTGTATATGGTCAGTGAGAAAAATAATTCCTGACATTTATCGACTATCATGTATCAAGTGTGATCTTAAGTGCCATTATAAGTACTATCTCTTTAGCTATTCACCCCAGCACAGACACACAAAAACAAAAATCGCATATGAAATTCTTGGCTAATGTCTAACATAATACCTGAAAATTCCACTTATCAATGCTTTGGATTATGTTTAAATAATAATTTCAATAGTAATCATAACATGGAGATCTGTAGTGGTTACTGAATACGCTAAACTCTTTTCCGAGTCTTTTATGTATACTAATTATACATTCACAAAAACCTTATAAGATACAATTGATTATTAAATAGATTTTGCAGAAAAAAAAAAATAGCTGAGGAACAAAGTCCCTAAGTTCACATGACTGACAAGTTGCAGGATCAGGTTTGAACAGAGCAGTCTGGTATCATTAAAACATATTTGCTATGTTGATTCAAACTTTCTGTGTGGTAACCATTGGAATTATAACAAAAACCATTATTGTGTTTTTGCTATTTAACTTTAAATTTTAAAAATTAACCTGTCTAGACAATCAAAAAATTAACTGTTTAATATTCCTTACCCTGGAATATTTTCATACAATATTTGGAAATATTCAGCGTTAGAAAATTAGCTAAATATAGTATACTTTATCATTAAGATGGAATAATATGAAACCACTAAACATAATTTAGTAGCAGAATATTTATTGACATGGGAAAACTATTTACCATGTGTTTAAAATTGGAATAAATAGCTTACAAATAATATATTATTTCACCTACATAAAATATATACACAGGTGGTATGTTCGTAAATGTTTAACCAATGGCTTACCTGGAGAGAAAAAAATTGTATGTGTAAATATTCTTAACATGGCCAATTTCAAACTAATGTAAAGTCTGGGAAGCTATCAGATGTGGAAAGAGGTGCACACAATTGGCTCTTGCAAGCCATTGTGAGCTGGCCCCAGCACCCACAGATACACACTAAATGAAAGTGTAGGTAGTCTCTGAATGGTGGCATAATAGCGGGCTTAGTTTGAATTATCTAAAAAGTAATTGTTAAGATTAGTTTAAATGTGCAAGAAGCTCATGGAGGAGAAGTCTGTGAAGGATGAAAGGGGAGATAGCTGGAAAAGTCAAGAAGAGTCTTCAAGACCATGAGGCAGTTTACACCAGTGCAAGAAAGGAAGGAAGAAATAATCAGGTAGGAGGAGCCTCAGACCCCAGACTTCAACACAGGTCTGAGAAAATCTTTCCTAGGCCAATGGGAAACTCCAAAGTGAAAGCTGTTTTTTAGAGGATACCTATGTCTTGCAAGAACGCCATTACTAATATTCAGGTTGTGCTCAGGCATTGCCTGGAGCAGGTGGATAAAGCATGGCTTGCTTGAATGAATGTGGAGATGGAGTCAAAGAGGACACACTTCTATAAAAATCACCCACAAAAAGGGATGATTTTTTCCCCTTCTTATCTTTCCAGTATTTCTGTTTATGTTGTATAACCTATCAATTTTTCAATAAAATAAATATTGTAATTGTTAAAAATTCAAGTTTCAAATAATATTTACTATTCATGTAATATTGACTGTGTATCACACACTATATGATTTTTCTCCTTATAATAACTAACCATTACCTACATCCTCACATTTTATTTTTTCATTTTCATTTTTATTTTTTTGAGACAAGGTCTTGCTCTGTCATCCAGGCTGGAGCACAGTGGCGTGATTATGACTCACTGCAGCCTCGACCTCCCTCCAGGACTCAAGTGATCCTCCCACCTCAGCTTTCCAAGTAGTTGGGACTACAGGTGCACACTACCACACCAGCTAATTTTTGTATTTTTTTTTTTTTAAGATACAGGGTCTCCCTGTGTTGCCCAGACTGGTCTCCAACTTCTGGGCTCAAAGGATCCTCTTGCCTCAGCCTCCCAAAGTGCTGGGATTATAGGCATGAGCCATGGTGCCCAGCCCTCACAGTTTATAAGAACTTCTATATATATTTTAATATTTTGCTGAATAATTTTATGAAATGAGTAATATAGCTGCTCCCCATATTTATATTAATAATTTGAAAAACAAACAAAATACTGTGACTCTTCTAGTGCGGCTGAGCAAATAAATATTCAAACACAAGAAGCTGGGTTCTGGATATCTTGATGTTTTTCATGATTTAAAAATAATGGAAATGCCCATCCTGTCTTCAATTTGTTTGATCTACATTATTGTGATTTTGGTATGAGTAATAAGAGGCAACCCAGGGTAATAATTAGGAACATGGCCTCTGGAGCCAGGCTGCCTGGGTTTGAAACTTAGCCCTGTTATTTACTGACTGTGTGACCTTAGGCTAAGTCACAAAATCTGTCTAGGCTTCAGTAATCACATCCTTTAATGGTGATGATGATAGTACCAACTTCATAGGATTAGTGTAAGCATTAGATACTTGTAAATGCCTGCAAAACACTTAGACTTGTAAATACCTGTAGTACTTTGAAAAATGCCCAGCACAGAGTAACTCTTATACAGTTGTAATATTATTACATAATAGATAAAAACACTACTTTTAAGAAATACTAAGAAATTCTTCCAAGGTAAAGGAAATAAACATATTTATTATGACTTTTAAAAATGAAAGAATCAGCAGAGGCAACTTAGTGAAGTACCATATGCCAATGAGCCATGTAACCTTGGCCAGCATGTTCCCCCTCTGGACCTTAATTTCCTCATCTGTGCCATGGTGTGTTTATACTAGACAGTCTCCAAAGTGTTTCCTGGGTCTATGGTTTTATGGCTTTTAAGAATTTAATTTGATATCATTAAACCCTGAGGAATAAAAAAAGATTTTATTTTGACCTTTTGTTTAAGGGGGAAATAATCTACAAAATGCTTAATATAAAATTTTGAAAGATCACAAGTACCAAGCATGTATGATTATTACATTTTTCAAAACCACAAATAGCATAAAAGAAAGTCATTTCAAGTTAGTGTTAAAGATTCAAGTTTACGTAAGATAATTTGATTGTTTTAAATTAAAATAAATTACATTTGCAGTTTTTACTTGCAAGCGAGTTCAGGAATTTCTTTAGAAACTTTGCAGTTCAACGTTTTTGACAAGTGTTGAAAGTGGCCACTTTAGATAGGAAAACTCTTGGAAAAGCTGTGTGAAGCTTTGCATTTGTTGTATATTTTTTGAGTCAGGTACAAAAGCAGTGGTTAACATAGCAATATTGACAAGAGTCATAGTGGTAAAAATACTATCATTTGATCTTTAAAACTTTGTTATTCATGTGACATTGAATTATTTCTTGCCTAATTAGCTTAATTATTAGGACATACTATAGGTAGGACCAAAGTTTTGAATTCATAGCATGATAATACTAAAGTTATATAGTGATGAAATATAAATAGCATAGATTAATTCCACTAATAGGCTTAATTAACTGTAAGCTAGACAGTGTATGTGTGTCATCACTGAAATCTCACAGAGGCTCCTATACAATGTCTTATTATCTCCATTTCCCAGAGAAGGATACCGAGTCATCTCAGAAACCGTATTATTTAATAATAGCTAATAGCTCTTATCTTATTTATTTATTATTTCTATGTATTCTGTTAAGCATTGCATATTAAAATGAATAGCAGGGTATTTTTATGTTGTATAACCTATATATTCTGTTAAGTATTGCATGTTATAATGAATAGCAGGGTATCTTTCTGAATAGAGTATCATTGAAAACATACAGACTGGACTTCCATCTATGTCTTTGCCTCAGGACTTTCTCTGGAACCAGAGCCCATTCAGCTGGGATGGAATTACCTGAATATTAGTGTGTATGCACGAGCACACACACGTGTATACACACACACATACAAACACACATAAACACACACACACAGTCCAACATCCTTCCTCTAATATTCTGGCTCCTTGCTCTTCAGTAAGGTCACTCTGAAGATCTTATTCAATACAGCAGATTTAAGCTCTAGCAGCCTTCAGTGATGTTTGCTTGATATTGCAAACTTTATTAGCCATCTTCCTCTCTCAGTCTCACTTCACTTGTCTCCACCAGATTTTCCTGGAATTGCCACCATGATAAATTTTTTGTGTTAGGATCCTTGTTACTGACTGTGCTTCTGGTGGAATCCAAAACAACACACCATGCTATTTAATCCTTATAAGAACTGAGGAGTAGATGTTATTTCTTCAGTTTTTCCAGAAGGTGGAATGAGGCTTAAGGAGATTAAGTTATTGTACCCAAACCACACAGATGTTAGGAACGCCTATGGTCATAATCCTTTTATATAGTTCTGGAATCTAAGATCTTGAACTCTATCTTACTCCACATTTTGAGTAAATGGATTGAAATTCTATATCTGAAAAAGGACAACTAACTCACCATTATTGTACAGCAGATACTTCAAAACATGACCTACCTAAATTGTCCTAACTCCAAAAATAAAGAGAAGCATATTTAATAGTCCATAAAGCCAATATGTTTTGTTGAATCTGATTGCAGCTATTATTTCACTAATGATCAATATTCTTCATAGCATAATGTATACCTTTTATTCTCATTTGCTGACAAAAATCTAAGGCAGAAATCTATTTTTCTTAAATATTATGGAAGTCTGAAATAGTTTTTCTTATCAAACATTGTAATGCTACTGATAAAATTGAAAATATGACCCATTCTCCTTAAAATAAAATTTATTTGAAGCCAAAGAAGTATGAGTACCAAAAAATAAAACAAATTAAACCAGAAGGAAAGTATGAAAACTGAGATCACTTTTCATCATTTCACTAAGAACATGCAACGAATTCTAGAGAATAACTCCTCCTTTCCTTTCTTGTTAATTTCAATAAATGGTGTCTCAAAATTAATAAAATGTATTTACTCATGAATTCGTGATTGCATTTTTCACTTTCTACCAAAGTTAACTTCAGGAAACACTGAAAACAAAATGTATAAATGGTTGAGCCGACCCAAATTTCAAGTTTCAGGCTCTAAATTCACAAACCATTCCCTTGAACAACACTGTGTTATTTAGAATAGAAATATTGATCTCTTAATGGTTAATATTTCAAAGTATGTAGGATGACTTATGCTGTTTCTACCTTTTTCTCTTTGCCAATTTCAACAAATGAATAATAGTAAAAATTCAAACACCATAGCTGGAAAGACATTAAAGAAGAGTTGAGAACAAATTGATTCTATATGTTTAGATTGATTTGAATGACTGCTGATGTAGTGATTCTCTAAAAGTTTCTTTTAAGAGTGCATGATAGAACTCTACTTTGTTTCATTTGATATACTTTTTCTTTCTTCAACTATTTTCTTTAAGTTCTTTTCTCATATACACACACACACACACACACACACACACACACACACATATATAGAGAGAGACAGAGAGTAATTCTGGCAACAAATATAATTTTAAAATGCTTTAGAGGCTTTGTTTATTTTTATATATTCAGAATAATTCAAGTAATCTTAAAAGTTATATATTTTTAAAGTTATATTAATACTTACATAAAATAATACAGTACATTTTATTATATAATATAATGTTTTATTTTATTAAAAATTATATTAGATGTATAAGTAATAAATGTAGACTTTTAAAATGAATATTTCTCTAATATCCAGAATCTACAAAGAACTCAAAAAAATAAATAAAAATAAAATGAATATTTCTATTATTTTGCAGGTGATAATGGTAATACAATAAAATATACATATTTGTAGTTAGTAATTTGATACATTTTTATATATGTATATACCCACAAAACATATGTGTGCAAGCACTTGTATACACACACACACACACACACACACACACACATATATATACATCCATAAAACCAACACTACAGTCACTAATATGAAAATAAAAATCTTACCAAAAAGTATATTATAGTCCTTTGGAATCTCTCACTTCTATCAATCCCCAAATCTTCTTTAATATCCAGACAACCATTGAACTGCATTTTATTTTCTGGAATTGTATACAAATGAAATTACATAATCTTTTAAAATTTTGCTTCTTTTACTCAGGGTAATTATTTAGAAATTAATCCATGTGTAGTATGTATCATTAGTGCAGTTATTTTCATTGCTGAGTACCAGTCCATTGTATGTGTATACTACAATTTGTTTATTCTTGTACCTGTTGATGGACATGAGTGTTGATGAACTTGTTAATGGACATATGAGTGTTGATGGATGTATGAGTGTTAATGGATGTATGAATGCTGATGGACCTGTTGATGCACATATGCATGCTGATGGACATATGCATGTTGATGGACACATGAGTGTTGATGAACCTGTTGATGGACATATGATTTGTTTTGGCTAATAAAATGTGTGTTGCTACGATTAGTTGTGCACAACTATTCATTTAATTTCCTGTTTTCTCCTTTTCTACCTTTTGTGGCCTTAATTCAGTAGTTTTAAAAAATGCTACTTTATCTTTTTTGCTGGCTTTTTAACTGTAATTCTTTTTTGTTTATTTGTAGTCATTGTGTTAAGATTTATAGCATATACTTTTAACTTATCACAATAAAATTATACCACTTCACATATAATAAAACTGCTTTACAATACATTTTCCTTCATATATGTTATTAATCCCAGTCTACATTGTTATTATTATGGCTTTAAACAGTAATTTTGAAACTCTGAAATGTTTAGTAAAATTTTTGTAAAAATTTCAGTAATTAAAAAACAGTAGGCCGAGTGCCGTGACTCATGCCCCGAATTTTGGGAGGCTTAATTGGGTGGATTAGTTCAGTCCTGGAGTTCCAAACCAGCCGGGGCAACATGGTAAAACCCTGTTTCTATAAAAAATAAAAAAATTAGCCAACCATGGTAGCGTGTGCTTGTAGTCACAGCTACTTCGGAGGATGAGGTAGGAGGCTTGCTTGGCCCCAGGAGGTTGAGTCTGCAGTGAGCGGTGATGGTATGGCACTGCACCCAGCCGAAGTGACAGGGAAGACCCTGCCTCAAAAAACAAAACAAAACGGTAACCAAAAAATAAAGAAAAACAAAGAATATTTCATTTGATCATCTGCTATGATTTCCCTCTGTAAGAAATACATTATTTAATATTTACTGTAATTCAGATATGCTAAGGATAAATTGTTTCACTTTTTACATGTCTGAAAAATCTTTAGTTCACATTTTTAAAATTTTTTTTCCTTGAATATAGAATTTTAGAGTTTATGGCATTTTTAATTATTAGTTTTGTGGTTGTTTTATCTTTCAACACTTTATTGCTCCACTCTCTTCTAGCTTGCATTTTTTAGTGTAAGAAGTGAGCCGTCATTGTTCTCTTCTTTCACATGTATGTAATTTCTTCTCTGATCCTTGTGCTTGCAGTTTATTGAGCTTCTTTCATTTATGGGTTTATTGGTTTCATGAAATATGGAACAATTTTGGTCATCATCGAAAATATTTTTGCTGCCCCCTTATCCTCCCTAGGTGCCAGTTACTTGTATATTCCACTCCTTGAAGTTGTCCCACAATTTACTGATGCTCTCTTCACTTTTTATTTTCATTATTTTCCCTCTGCATTTAATTTTCACATGTTCAGTAATCTTTACTTTTACAGTGTATAACCTGTGAATGTCACTTGTGTATTTTTTATCTAATATACTGTACAAATTAAATTTAGGTTTATTGTAAAAGATCATTTCTGCCTCTCCTTAATATGGTCAATCTTTCCCCTGCCTTCTTGAATGTATGAAATATATATATACTTATATATATAACAACTTATTAGTCTGATGTATTACTGCTATAATCTGTTTTATTTTTGTGCCTGTTTCAAATGATTGATTTTTATTCTTATTTTGAGTTGTATTTTCCTGTCCCTTTGCATGCCTGATGGTGTTTAAATGGATCCCAGACATATTGAATTTTACTTTGATATTAAATTTATTTGATGCTGAGTATTTTTGCATTGCTATAAATATTTCTGGATGTTGTTTTGGGATGCAATTAAGTTTTTTGAAAAGAGTCTGATGTTTGAGCAGTGGTTCCCAACTGGAGATGTTTCTGATGCCCCCTCAGGGACATTTGTCATTTTCTGGAGATATATTTGGTTGTTATAAATAGTGAGGTTGCTTGCCAGTGGCATTTAGTGAATAGAGAGCAGAGCTGCTGCTAAATACAATACATAAAACAGCCCCACTCAAAGAATTATCCCATCCAAAATTTTGATAGGGTCACTATTGGGAAACCATGCTTGAGAGGCATTCTTTTTTGTTTTTAATTTTATTTTTACTATTATACTTTAAGTTCTGGGGTACATGTGCAGATAGTGCAGGATTGTTAATAGGGTCACTATTGGGAAACCATGCTGGAGAGGCTTTCTTCTTTTACAAAAATTATTATTATACTTTAAGGTCTGGGGTACATGTGCAGATAGTGCAGGATTGTTACATATATACACATGCCATGGTGGATTGCAGCATCAATCCCCCCTGTCATCTACATTAGGTGTTTCTCCTAATGTTATCCTTCCCCAATTCCCTCACTCCCTGCTATCCCTCTCCTCGAACCTCCTCCCCACTATAGGCCCTGGTGTGAGGTTCCCCTGTGTCCTTATATTCTCATTGTTCAACACACACTTATGAGTGAGAACACGTGGTATTTGGTTTTCCGTTCTTGTGTGAGTTTGCTGAGAATGATGGTTTCCAGCTTCATGCATGTCCCTGAAAAGGACATCAACTCATCCTTTTTTATGGCTGCATAGTATTCCATGATGTATATGTGCCACATTTTCTTTATCCAATCTATCATTGAGGGGCATTTGGATTGGTTCCAAGTCTTTGCTATTGTAAACAGTGCTGCAATGAACATACGTGTGCATATGTGTCTTTAGAATAGAACGATTTATAATCCTTCGGGTACATACCCACTAATGGGATTGCTGGGTCAAATGGTATTTATATTTCTGCATCCTGGAGGAAAATGATCAACTCAATGAAATAAAATGAGAAGGACAGATTAAAGAAAAAAGAGTGAAAAGAAATGAAGACAGCCTCCAAGAAATATGGGATTATGTGAAAAGAGCTAATCTACCTTTGACAGGTGTACCTGAATGTGACAGGGAGAATGAAACCAAGTTGGAAAACACTCTCCAGGATATTATCCAAGAGAACTTTCCCAACCTAGCAAGGCAGGCCAACATTCAACTTCAGGAAATACAGAGACCACCATAAATGTATTCCTCAAGAAGAGCAACCCCAAGGCACATAAGCATCAGATTCATCAGGGTTGAAATTAAGGAAAAAATGCTAAGGACAGCCAGAGAGAAAGATTGGGTTATCCACAAAGGGAAGCCCATCAGACTCACAGTGGATTTCTCAGCAGAAACCCTACAAGACAGAATAGAGTGGGGGCCAATATTTAATACACTTTAAGAAAAAAATTTTCAACCCAGAATTTCATATCCAGCCAAACCAAGCTTCATAAGTGAAGGAGAAATAAAATCCTTTATGGACAAGCAATTGCTAAGAGATTTTGTCACCACCAGGTCTGCCTTAAAAGAGCTCCTGAAGAAAACATATATGAGGCCAACAAACATATGAAAAAATGCCCATCATTACTGGTCATTAGAGAAATGCAAATCAAAACCACATTGAGATACCATCTCACGCCAGTTAGAATGGCGATCATTAAAAAATCTGGAGAAAACAGATGCTGGAGAGGATGTGGAGAAATAGGAACACTCCTACACAGTTGGTGGGAGTGTAAATTAGTTCAACCATTGTAGAAGACAGTGTGGTGATTTCTCAAGGATCTAGAAATAGAAATTCCATTTGACCCAGCAATTCCATTACTGGGTATACACCCAAATAACTATAAATCATTCTCGTATAAAGATACATGCACACCTATGTTCATTGCAGCCCTGTGTACAATAGCAAAGACCTGAAACCAACCCAAATGCCCATCAATGATAGACTGGACAAAGAAAATGTGGTACATATACACCATGGAATACTACGTAGCCATAAAAAATGATGAGTGTATGTCCTTTGTAGGGACTTGGATGAATCTGGAAGCCATCATTCTCAGCAAACTGACATAAGAACAGAAAACCAAACACTGCAAGTTCTCACTCATAGCTGGGTGTTGAACAATGAGAACACATGGACTCAGGGAAAGAAGCATCACACACTGGGGGCAGTTGTGGGGGGTAGGGGAGGGACAGTAGGGGGTGGGGAGGGTGGGAGGGGATAACATGGGGAGAAATGCTGAGATATAGTATACACCTAAAGTAAAAAAAAAAAATTAAAAATTAAAAAAAAAAGCTCCTGAAGGAAGCACTAAACATGAAAAGGAACAAACCAGTACCAGCCACTGCAAAAATGTACCAAATGGTAAAGACCATCAACACTATGAAGATGCATCAATCAGCAGGCAAAACAACCAGAGAGACTTTCTTTTAAGTTTTCCTTCATGACACCAGACCAAGCATTTTTTTTCTACTAATGAGACAATACCGTTATGAGTATCCTACCTGACATTTCAAAATGATCAGATTTTTCTAATACGGCCTTTGGGGCACAGACAATTCCTAGCTCTCTATGAGCTCCAGTGAGTTTCCTCACTTCCTTTCATGTTGTTCTTCTCCCCCATGCTCACATTGTTTTCTCATACTAATCCTTGGAAAGTGTTTGGTTGGACTCAAGAGGGTTACTCTTTGGATTTCCAGAGCTCTGTGTCTACAAGGCTCTCCTCTTGGTCATTCTGTCCTGTTAATTGCAGCCTCCTTGGACTCCAAGGTCTCCCAGCTTCAACTTCTCTGATCAGGAAGACCACCATGCTCCACCTGCATTCCCCATTTCCAATCCCTCCGTTGTGGTTTGGAAATTCTACCAGGCAGTACAATGGGGCAGGTTAGGCTCACATTGTTTCCCTTTTTTCACAGGGCTCTATTTTCCACTGCCAGTTTTCCTATGTCTGAAAAATAGTTGCATATATTTTGTCTGATATTTTTAGTTGTGTATTCAGAGGGTAAATTTGGTCAGTATTATTCAAATTTGATCAGGAGTTTCTTTTTATCTGTTTTTTGGGTGAGTGATATTCAAAATTGAAATATAAATATACATGTTCTTAGGGAACTGGATTTGATTCATAAATTAAACAATTTTTTTCTGAAGGGCTCATGATATATTTTAGAAGTAATGTTTCTTATATATAAATAAATATGTTACATTATTGAGATTAAGTGTTACATGTTTTCTCTATAATTACAGATTTAATATGTGTCTGGCAGGAAGAATTTGAACAAATGATTTTTCCCTCACTGATATTTGAGTTTTATATACATAGTAAATGATCAGCCTACAAGTTGATACACAGAATACAGAAATGTGGCTGCTTTATCAAATACATGTAATTTTTCCCCCTATGTCAAATCTCTTATATACTTACCAATTATTATAAGATAAAATGTTAACAAAACATGTCTTCCTTTTAGCTGCAATATTATAGAGCTGTAAAATATATCACTACTTATGAAGTGGTAAAAACAGACAAAGACAGAGGCAGCAGTTCGAATAGAATCTCCATTCAGTCCTCATGAGTTTGAAAACCTTGGACAACTGATCCTTGAGCTATGGTTAGAGGATGTTTGGGCACTAGGGAGAGTGATATTGTCCTCTAGAAGAGTTGCAATGATTAGATAAAATGATTAATATGACAAAGGAGTACAAAACTGCAAAATAAATACATAAATATAAAACAGTCCCCAAAGACTCTAGGTCTCATTTCTCTTATCTGAAAATGCAGATAATGATACCATTAATAGATAATATTCAGTGAGCACTTTGAGAACATAACTTTCTACCTTGAGAACAGCCCATTGCATGTGTTATTTGATTCTTTCAGGAATTCTGCTTAGTTATTATCGTTAGTTCTGTTTCACAGGTGTGGAAACAGAGGCACAAAGAAATAACCTTCATTTCAGGAAGAACAACTAATGGACTGTTTTTAGTGCCAGCAACAAGAGGACACCTTCTGATTCCACCTGATACTTTTTCCATATACAAGTAGCAAGAACAATGTCTTAATTATTTTGACTGTCTTAACCAGCAAAGTTTCTTTAGTAGACATGAGCAAGAACATATCTATTTCAATAAACACACAAGTAAACAAATAAAATCTACCATGTTACAAAACAAAAAAAGAGCTTGGTAGATAAAGAATGGGGAAAAAATAATTAGTTTTGAGTGAAAATATCTGGATATGAGTCTTTGTTACGCTGTTAAATCATTCACCAAATATCATTGAGAGCTCAATCCTGTCAAGCTCTCTGACACATAAAAAAAAATAGACAAGTATGAATATTTGTGGTTTTAATTGTCATTGCTGTTGTTTTATATAAGTCATTTCCTTTGATGCCAGGTTAGTTCAGAGTACTTATCAATCTCCTTTCTTAATTCATTTTAACTGAGAAAAAAATCCTGACCATTATGAATTAGCATATTCTATTGTCTTCTTCAGATAACTAATAGTTATTCAACATAATAAAAAGAACTGCTTTTGTTTCGTAATATCAATTATGTGAAACTTAGTAAAAAATATCCTTTTTATAATTTTCATGAAAGATAGCTCCACTAATTGTTTCTAGATCTTTAATTGGTTTGGAAGAGATAAGTAAAATGAACCTTTCAATACTTTGTAGAAAGTAGGACTCTAGAAGTTTAGATTTCTACTAATTACAAAACAACTGCAACTCTGCCACTCCACAAACACATCAACAAGTTTTTAATACCAACTCTACATTTACTATATCTCTGTTTTGGGAAATTATCTTTAAAAATAAAGAAAATCTATTTAAAGTGATATTATTTCAGTAATTTTTCTCACAGGTGCAATTTGATATACATTATAATGTCCTGGGTTTTTCCTAAAGCCACTTTGTATTGGGACATATGAATACTGTGGCATACTGGGTCACTGCAAGCTGAATATATTTCCTAAATCTGTTAGCTATCATGTCAGCAATTCTTGGAAAACAGATCCAAAACAGCAGATGGCTAAGAATTTAGGCTCCCTGTACTTAAACTGGTAGTAAAGATGTCATTACTAATCCACAGACCTAACTGAATCTTTGAATTCCTCAACAGAATGTTTCTATATGTTGCTTAATCATTTTTCAGACTTGCAGGCTCAAGGTAATATGCCTCTTAACTACTGCATATTAATCTGTCATTACATATAGCTTATGAGATTTTTTCATGGATTGACTTACAAAGAAACATTTTTATTGATACAGAATTAAATTGTTTTTTATGTGCCTGGTTCTCTGGAAAAGAGAAAAACACATATAACTTTACTGAGATCAGTAAAGAACTAACATTTTAGATAAAATTTATCTGTATAACATGCCATATTTTGCATATGAATCAGAAAATGAATCATAAGATTTGACCTCTAATTGAGAAGTGCAAGGGTACATTATAAATCTATATCTATCAATTCTCACCTCAATAGTTTATGATTTTAAAATCAATATTAAATATAATGATAAGTTAATTGTACTTAATTTTGTTTTAAATGGAGCTATCAATAAATTCTGAAATCATATTCCAGAGAAAAGAACTTTAATTGTATTTGCAATGTGCATTTATGGTATACTTATCAATATAATCTGTTACATTTGATTTTTGAGGTTGAAAGAAAAACTGCATTCGTAAGTGTTTCCATTAGAATGATGTTAACAAGGATTGATTAATATACATTACATATACCTTGTTTATTCTTAGGAAAAATAAAGAAGGAGCAGTTAGATTGCTAATGTTTTGTTTATCAAAGAAGAAAAATGTTAATTAGGAGGACATTGGAAAAGTGTTATATATTTCTGAATATCTACAAGGCCAAATATTCAAGTTCTTGAAAATAAGTTCATCTGAGAAATATCTTCTGGTCATTACTATCAACAAACATTTATAGAAGACTTTCATAAGATAGGACACTACAGTTGTTATGGGATTTGAAAATACTTTAAATTAGTTTCTTCTACTTGAGATAAATGAGAAAAAACACATATTCTCCATACCTGGTCTCAATTATACTTAAAGTTCTTACTCATTATTGATGCAAGTTCCATCAAAGTGATCAAAATACAGCAATTGGGAATTCCTGAAAATTTTACGAAATTGAAGATTATAGTCTGACAAATTGTGGAATCTCATGATTTTCATGGTATTTGGCAAACTGATGTAGGAATAATAAACAGAATCTCCAAATTTTATATATATATATATATATATATATACCAACAAACATATAACAAAAAGCTCATCATCACTGGTCATTAGAGAAATGCAAATCAAAACCACATTGAGATACCATCTCATGCCAATTAGAATGGTGATCACTAAAAAGTCAGGAAATAACAGATGCTGGGGAGGATGTGGAGAAATAAGAACGCTTTTACACCATTGGTAGGAGTGTAAATTAGTTCAACCACTGTGAAAGACAGTGTAGCGATTCCTCAAAGATCTAGAAGTAGAAATACTATTTGACCCAGCAATCTTATTACTGAGTATATACCCAAAGGATTGTAAATGATTCTACTATAAAGACACATGCACACATATGTTTATTGTGGCACTGTTCACAATAGCAAAGACTTGTAACCAACCCAAATGCCCATCAGTGATAGACTGGATAAAGAAAATGTGGCACATATACACCATGGAATACTATGCAACCATAAAAAGGATGAGTTCGTGTCCTTGCAGGGACATGGATGAAGCTCGAAAGCATCATTCTCAGCAAAGTAACACAGGAACAGAAAACCAATCACTTCACGTTCTCACTTATAAGTGGGAGCTGAACAATGAGAACACATGGGCACATGGGTCAAACATCACACACCAGGGCCTGTTGTGGGGTGAGGGGCTAGGGGAGGGAAAGCATTAAGAGAAATACCTAATGTAGATAATGGGTTGATGGGTGCAGCCAACCACCATGGCATGTGTATACCTATGTAACAAACCTTCACATTTTGCACATGTACTCCAGAACTTAAAGTATAAAAACAATAAAAAAATAGGTTGTCACTTATCCAGTCCTCTACATGTTATAATGCATTTGTATAAGAACTACTCAGTCTAATAGTTTAGTAATAATTTAAAAATTGTTAAAAATTGTTTATATTATGACAAGTGTATTTTATTTTTTAAAACCATCAGTAAATATATAAAGAAGAAAAATACATTAATTTTAAATATTAAAATATCACCATATAATTAGATTCATAACTAAAATTTAATTTACAGGTAACTAATTTGTAGTAGTTTATATATTGATCAACTTAAGGAATAAAGAAATTATACTTTCATTACCAGGAAAAAGATTTTGCACAGAAATCGCTATGATACATTGTTGTAGATATTCATATACAGAGTGCACCTTGTATTTTACCTATTCTGAAGGAAATACTGTTATCGGCTCAGAAGTACACTAATAAAATTATTTAGGAGTCATATACTACTTCTGCACGCACGCACACAATTCACATTTTTTCATTAACATAAATCAAACATGTCTTTTGACTAAGTTTACTTTAAGACTGGGTTGATAACAAAAGACGCGTTATCCTTCAAGCTACAGAAGATCAGGGGAGGCTTCCGCTCTCTCGGGAGTGGAAATCTCTCAGATCCTCATCAGTGAATCTTGGTTTTGGAAATATTTTCCTTTCTGAATACGAGCCAGAGTCTGATAGAAAAGCAGGAGACAAATAAAGATATTTCTTTACTTTGCAAGCTCTTTCTTCTCTGGAGTTCTTCCATAGGTTTTATGTGAAACAAACTAATAGCTTCAAGTTACAGCCCATTGAAAGTGGTCTGATTACTACTATCTGCACCCATGCAGTAATGTGGCACCTTATCTAGATAGTGAGGCCAGTGGGCCAACCATGGTGATAAATTTGACATTTCAAGAGAATGTGTTTTTGATACTAAATCAGCTCACTTATTTCCTTCAACACCCTCTTACTTTGACATTTGCATACACAAAAAGTATACGATTGAAAAAAAAACTGAGCAGGAGAATTATTCACAATTTTTCCCCTAACTAACCTACAGATTTTATTTGGATTTCATCAGTTTTTTTTTGACTAATGTCCATTTTCTATTCCAGAATCCAATAAATAAAACCACATTGTATTTAGTCATTATCATCATAGTCTAGTCCAAGACAATTTCTCTGTGTCTTCCTTGTTTTCATAATCCTGGCACTTTTTAAAAGCACTAGTTAAGTGTTTTGTAGGCTGCCCTTCGATGTGGGTTGATCTAATGCTTTCTCATGATTCGACTAGCTTTAAGAAATTTCTGGGAATAAGGTCATAGAGATGGAGGTCCCTTTTTGTTATAGCATCATATCAGGTGGTACCTGACATCAACATGACTTATTCTGATGATCTAAACGGTGACAGTTTATATAAGGTGGTGGCTGCCAAGTTTTTCCACTGAAAAGATAGTGCTTTTCCTTTATTGGAAGTGAGTCATTAAGTCTAGTCCACATTCAAGAGGAGAGGAATTAAGATCCATACTTTTCCTGAATGGGAAAGTATGTTTATACGTTATTTGAACTACTTCTACACAGATTTGTTCTTCCTCCCATATTTTATATTCAATCATTTTTATAGCAGTATAAACTCAGGAATATGCATTTTATACTTTGGGTTATAACCTTGTACTAACCTATTTATTCTGGTGTTCATATTGTTTCAGCTTTGTCCTTTGAAGCTCTTTCATTCCTGTATCCCACTCACATGATTTTTATGCTTCTTCTGTTCTCTTTTTCTTTTTATCTCTAGTGAATTGGCATTTTAGCCCTGAAAGATGCTCCAGGCTCATATTACATTTTCCCTGTTCTAATTCTAGAATGAAACATTTCTTTAAGAAACTCTGGTTTCTTTTATTGGAGAATGATATTTAGAAACAAGGTCTGATTGCTCGGTTTTCCCAATTTCGTTAAAAATATACCACATAGGATCATCACATGATCACAAAATCTGTTTGTTTTATAACAAAAGATACTTTTAGTAGAATGTAATCTCAACATTATAAGTTATGATATTGGAGGGGAGTTGAGACAGCATCACAAACAAATATATAAACAATTACACAATTATATTTGAATTTGAAAGGTGTTTTGTTAACTGCTACATAAATGTTTTATTTTATTTATTTATTTATTCCATCCCCTTGTCTTGTGTCAGGAAGTGAAATACCTGCAATCGATATGAAATATTACAGCTACTTAAGCTGGTCACAATCTAGTGGGGGAGTTGCCTAAATAAATTAATTATAGAAGAATAAAGAAAGTGCAAAAACAGTGGCATGAACTAAGTGCATACAAGCAAAGGGAATAACAAAAAAGAACAATAAACTCAGTATTGAGAAGTCCCTTCACTAGAATGGCATTAAATAGGGTCTCAAAGAAGACTAGTGACTTGGAAGATGAAAGTTTAGTGATCCTGATGTGGACAGAAAGTTAGAAATTCCATGTGTAAGGCTGGGTGTGATGGCTTACACCTGTAATCCCAGCAGGTCCGGAGGCCGAGGTAGGTGGATCACCAGGTCAAGAGATCCAGACCATCCTGGCCAACATGGTGAAACCCCGTCTCTACTAAAAATACAAAAATTAGCTGGCTGTGGTGATGGGTACCTGTAGTCCCAGCTGGTTAGGAGGCTGAGGCAGGAGAATCTCTTGAACCCGGGAGGCAGAGGTTTCAGTGAGCTGCGATCACACCACTGCAACTCCAGCCTGGTGACAGAGCAAGACTCCATCAAAAAAAAAAAAAAAAAAAAAAAGAAAGAAAGAAAGAAAAAATTCCATGCATAGAAAATTTCCACTGTTTTATATGAAATCATGAATAAAGTCATCAAAGTCGTGAATATTCATGAAAGCAGGAGTAATTCAGTATTACTGGAATTGTTCTAGATGCACATGGGAGTGCATTAGAAGGTGAGACTGGAGAGGTAGATTGGGACAAGAGACTGTAAAGAGAATTTTTCAAACTAGCACATATAAATACATGGAGTCTCCATTGTAATTCCTATTATCTGAAAGTTCGAAATGAATTTGTGATAAGACAGTTTTGCTTACCTTTTAATTCTCAGCTGAAGATTGGTAATGTGCCATATTGATTCTTAGTTTAGTACAATTTATTAATGTAGTTAGAGAAGGCTTCTGTTGCCAGAGAGTTGGGATTAAGACCTAGACTCTGTCAATTATGAACTATGTAATCTTGAACAGATGAGATTATTTTATCTCTTGGACGCTTATGTCACCTAAAAACAGTATGGAAATAAACACTTCTTAAGGATTTTGTAAAGATTAATTGCAATACTACAGGACACATCTAGACAGAGTGTAAACTCAATAAGTGTCAACAAATATTATTTAAATTTTGTCACAGTGATTATATTGGGCATGATTATATTGGGCATGCCCATAGGACCTGATTATATCTAGAGTGAACAAATCCTTTGATAAAGGGACAATTGTCACAAATAATTGGGGGACTAAGAATCAGAAAAGTGAAAAAGACCTTACATATTAGCTATCTCTTTCTATTGTCAAGGAAACATCTTTAAAAAGTTAAGCTGACTAAAATAAGTCACTGAGGAAGTTGGTGCAGAGCACGTAGAGACCAAGCCTCCCTGTCTTTATTTGGTATCGCCTTGTCAGATACACAAAATCAGTTCTTCTGATATAATTACTGTATTGATTAGTTAATGCTTGGATTCTCTTCTAAATAATTACACAATTTGTTAAAAAATATAAGTATAAATTAACTTATTAAGAATATAGTCACATAAACTCTTGTAAAAATTTTAATAGGAACAAACTGTAGTATAATTTGTATTTGATTTATTTTATTCTCCATCTTCTGTCCCCTTTACTAACATACTGATTTTGTTCATTTTTGTTTTTGAGGCAGAGTTTTGCTCTGTTGCCCAGGCTGGAGTGCAGTGGTATGATCTTGGCTCACTACAACCTCCGCCTCTCAGGTTCAAGTAATTCTCCTGCTTCAGCCTCCCAAGTAGTTGGAACTATAGGCTGTACTACCTCATCCAGCTAATTTTTTTGTATTTTTAGTAGAGATGGAGTTTTGCCATGTTTGCCAGGCTGGTCTTGAACTCCTGACTTGAAGTAATCTGCCCACCTTGGCCTCCCAAAGTGCTGGGATTACAGGCGTGAGCCACTCCACCCAGCTTTATATTGGTTTCATTCAATTGAATAGTGGGATATCCAGGTACTTTAAGCATTTTTTCAACTTTTTCTAATACTGTGCATAAAATTATACCAATTTCAAATAAATTTTAAAAACACAATTTGAATTACACTTGATAATTTAAAAAAATACTCTCCGGGGGCTCAATTGTAATCACTATATTCAAATACAGAAGTATTAATAACTAATGACTAAGGTAGCATAGTTTACATGAATCAAGATTTTCATTCAGTTTAAGAAAATATACTGGTTCTTCTTTTCATGTATCTTTGGTAAAACAGTCTCATCATATCTTAACTCTCTCTTCACTCAATCCTTAATAATAATGTGGTCAAAATCTAAATAACCACAAAAGACTAACCACTAGTGTATGTTGTTTTATTTAATTGCTAATATTATTCAGTCTACTCTTTGAAAAGGAGACAAAAGTTAAGGAAAACTTTGCTGTTATGAGTCTATTTAAATTTCCTGGTGTTTTGTAGTCTTTATATAAAATTAGAAAAATTACTAATGTTTTCTATAGTGGTGGTACTTGACAATACATTGTTTTTTAAAATATGTACTCAAGAGAACTTCCAAAATATTCTGTGACTCTTGTTAAAGTGCAGAGTCATGGACTTAATAACATAACACCTGAGTTAGAATCTCCACAGTTACATATTTAACAAGTTGCCGGTGTGTTTTCTAAGCTGCTATGGTTTGGCTGTGTGTCCCCCTCTCCCCCAGGCCCCCAATCTCATCTTGAATTATAATCCCCACATGTCAAGGAAGGGACCTGGTGGAGTCAGTTTGATAATGGAGGTGACTTCCTTCATGATGTGCTGGTGATAGTGAGTGAGTTTGCACAAGATCTGATATTTTATAAGTGTTTGACAGTTCCTCCTTCACACACTCACTTTCTCTCTTCTGCAGCCTCCTGAAGAAGGTGACTGCATCCCTTTCTGCCATGATTGTTAGTTTCCTGAAACCTCCCAACCATGTGTAACTGTGAGTCAATTAAGTCGATTTCCATTATAAATTACCCGATCTCAGGGAAGTTCTTTACAGCAGTGTGAAACAAGCTAAGACATAAGCTTTTTTATGGTGAAAAACAACCTCTGGTATTCTGACCCTTTAAGAGCTTGAGTATTCAGAAAATAATGCTCTGTTCAGCAAAGCCTTAATATTTGGCACAGTACATAATATTCACTTAAGAATTTTCAAATTAACTGAACATACATTCTCAAAAATTCTGGTTAATGGAATTAACTTTTCTGTGACTATATGGAAATTATCTTACATACTGAAAATTCAGAGGTATACATAATTAGACTTTGTTTTTGTATATATGTAAACACCATATTATTTGAATAATTTAGATTGAATAACTATTTTCTAATTTAGATTTATATCCACCAGCAAAGGTCATTATATTGTAACATTTATTTATTTTATTATTACTCTGACTTACATTTTCTAAAATTTATATCTTCACCTTAAAATTTTATAAACTGTATATAGTATTTATTATACATGAGTTGTTGCTTTGTGAACTATCCAAATATTAAATTATGTAATTTTATAACAATTCTAAGAGTTAGGTGCTATTATTTTCTCCATTTCACAGGTGAAGAAACTGAGGTATAGAGAGGTTATATAATTTATCCAAGACTTGCAATTAGCCTAAGATGATGAAACCAGAATTCAAACCCAGACTTTCTGGCCCAGCATCTATAATTTTAACTCATACTCTGCTGCCTGTGACATGAGATTGATAAATTTCTTTGAGGTCAAAAGTTGGAAGCTTTAACTCAATTGGGCTTTCTGCCTAAGTCTTTCTATAGTAAGTGAGAAAGAGACTAATTTTAAAAAAATCTGTTTGAACAAGTTCTAATAGAAATAAATCCTTTTGTCTTATTTTATCTTATTTTATCTTTGCAGGATTTGCAATTATAAATTATTTCTTCAAAAATTAACATTCCAACTTAGTGTGATAAATCCTGACTTTTATTTTTCTCTTGTAAAATCAGTCACTAATCAAAAAAAAAAGGAATTGCAGAGGGTTTTGTTTTGTGTTTGACTTCACTATTTCTATTACAGTAGCTCTTCATCACCATGGACTTGAATGTTAAGAAAAAAAATTAATATGGCTTATAGCAGTAATCCTCTTAAATGCTTGAGACTTTGCCAGCTTTCAACTAACAAGCCAGGTTATTAACAGCTGCAGTCCTACAACACTCTGGGATTATTGTCTAGGTCTGCTGACGAGGCATTGCTAGTGACCAGTTTGTAAAATGCAATCTGTTATTTTATTTCATAACCTGATCAATGATTAAAACTGCTTGAAGTACGAAAATCTGCCTTCCCAACCAGCTGACGATTTTTGCAACATAGAATTGAATGGCTCCTTTTATGTGTGATTAAAGGTTCTGATTATTACCTGTGTAAGTTATCTGGCAGCTTTTTTGGGGGGCTTTTGGTTTGATCAAGTAAACTTGAAAAGAACATCAAGATTAAAAAAAAATTAACATTACCTTTAACTAAAAAAAATGACAGCTCTGTCAGAAGACTGTCTCCCCCTCACCTGATTCTTAATATGGAGTTTCTGACAAGTGTAGAGATTTGCCTTAATTATTTATTCATTTCCTTGAAATCATCTTCATCTGCTTTAAATTTCTAATAAGTCTATTTAAATAAAGAGAATCCTATTTGAATGTTGATTTTATACTTTAAAAATCATGAAGGCGTCTGTGTTTATAACAAAGTGCAGATGAGGCAATGGTAATAGTTATAAGTGGCCAGAATAAAATTGCGAATCCCATTAGCTAATTACAATAATGGCATTTGAAACCAAATTAGTATAAAATAGTTACAGATATCAGTAGATTAGAAAACAATCATAAGTCATTATTGCTTCTAGAAAATATGGAAGATGTAATCTGAAAACAAAGGAAAAATAATCCATACTTTCTCACCTTTATGATCTGAACAAGTTACAACATGTAGAACACTTGTCTTTGGTACCATCAATAGGGCATTTGCCTTGTTCCTTGTGCCCAGGTTCAGGTTTTAAAACCTGACTTCAGGTTTTGACATAGTGAGTTGTTTGATTGGTTTGGTTTGATTGTCTTATTAAAAACCCAACAGCTCTGATATGAAGAGTTTCTGAAGCTCTATTTTTTTGTTTCCCCTGTGGGAGTCTAGATTATGTCCTGCAAATTTGCTTTTCAATGGTATCCAAATTCATCATAAATTCACCTACTGGCCCCCACCCTTTGCAAAAGTCCCTTTTGCAGTAAAGTATGTGTATTGAAAGTGTTAAGTGTTGGGATTTAAATATAGCACAATACATCTGAAGATAGGCGAGAGAGACGTTTGGTATGGTGGATGTTTTATTTTCAGTTTAGTTCTAAGGATGGGTTTTCCTGTCTTTTAAATAAGAATAGATGAGAGACAGGTTGGAAACATGTTTTTAAAAATTCCTCCTATATACAGACAGAGACAAACACACAGATACTGTAAGTTTAAAGAATAACATTACAGGTGAGAGAATAAAAAGCAAGACAAATGTGTGCAGAAAGGAAAAGTAGGCAGTTATTCCTACCTGAATTTTTCACTCATAACTCTTGTGAGAATACTACATCCTGCAAGAATCCTATATGTGACAAGTATCAAAATTGTATTTTGGTAAGAAAGGTTATAAGGAAAATATGTTATTTCAGTCTTATATTTTGAAAATTTCTAACTTCTTGTTTGTTTCTTAGTTGCTTAGATTTCTGAAAAGGAAATTGGAAATCTGAAAAAAATCCTTCAGAATTTTAAAGTATCTTGTCTTACAAATTTTTTGGATGCTATTGACCATTCCAATGCCATTCTACCTAATGAAAAAAATAACAATAAAATAAAAATATTTGCCCTTGTCTGGAAGCCTCTATGAAAACTAAACATGGCATTCTGAAATTTCAGGATGATATATCTTGTTGTGTTTTGTCCCCCATCCTTTTGATAAGAATTCATGGAGCCCTTGCATTTTGCAAATCTTTGCAGTACTCTTTGGTAAGAATTAAACACAAGGGTAGAAAATAATAGCTGTCAATATTACTTTTGCCCCATTCCAATTTATTCCACCCTATGTATTATCAAATAGTAATCATAGAGTAGAAATTCACCAATCATGCAGAGCAAGAAGTTTAGTTTTTGATCCATCTTAATATTCAAATCTCCCTACCAATGATTTTTTTAGCAATGATTTATACCTCAATGTAAGAAAGTTGCATATGTGTCTTTTTAAGTCATTTTTTGTAGGAGATAATCAGGATACTGAGCTAACTTAATGAATGAGAGGTTTCTTCAAATACAAGTTAAAACCAAAAACAGGCTATAATGAGGACATAATTATGGGACAAAGGCAGATATCTCTTACCATATAGTTTGTGGTAAGAATTGACTACTTAAAACCTTTATTATATGTGGGAAGTAAAATAAAAAAATTCCTCTTCAAAGTTTCCTTTCTTGTTTAAGAAAAATAGTTTGTTTTAAACACTTTCTTCAAAAGCCTTTTTGCCTTTTTGTTAAAAGTGCAATCCTATGTAGCTGTTAGACATGCTTACAGGCAGGTAGTACATTCTATGTCCTTGTTCTTTAACCAAGATATCTGTGCTGGAAATGCTCACAGGCATGTCCCAGCTCACAGCCTATGTCCCTTCCTTATTTGGACTACCTTTTTTGCTCTCCATTGCTTTTACCTATTTAAAAAAGTTTCAACTTATTAGCCAATCAGGTTATAGTTTAGATTGTGAGGTCTGGCTCCAGCCAACGGAGATCAGACACAGCAGTAAGGACAACCCCAACTGCGTAAGAAATAAATATGTCTGCTTTCCTTTGTTTGTTGTACTCTCATGGCAAGATTGCTAGTAGGAGTACCCTTTATGCAGGAAGTAGAAAGAATTGCTTTGCTGAGAGATCCTTTGTCCTGTACTAATTTTTCTCTGTGACACCAAAAAGAAAAATTTTATACATAACATTATATTTTTAAATTGGTAAATGCAGTGTAATTTTCTATAGATATAACCATGGGTCAAAACTGAGGTTTTATAAAATTACTTTAATAAATTATGATAACCCATTTATGTCTTTTATTCAAAGAAGTCTAATTCTGCATGTAAAGTTTTAAGTGATTAGAGCAAAAGCATATGCTTAAATGTATCTACATATTATGTACCAAAGAAGAAAACATATATGTTTGTGGTGATGCATTAGAAGTTGAAAAGCTGTATCTCCAACTCCAATCCATTCTTGTCAAAGATTCTAATATTTCCCAAGTCTATGCAAATATACATGGATTTTCCTCCATTAGGTAAAAAGAACATGTGTGAAGATAAAATAGCACAAGAATGTATTCATACAACATTCATGCGGATAATTTGAGAAGATGGCATACATTTTCTAAAATATGGAAAAGGTGTTTGAATATATATATATATATATGAATCTGACAAATTATAATATATAATAATACATGGGACTCTTGTAGCACCTTGTTCCTGAAATTCTTAAGGGATTTTCACATTGGTTTTCTCATTTGTTTACCCAACATTCCTGTGAGGTGGAAGAAGTTACCATACTGTGATATCCTTTTTACAAGGAGTACTTTGGAAGCTACATTTTCAGCTACGGAATGGCTCAATCAATAACAGAAGGCAATTTTAGGAAAAATTGTAGATATACCACTGTGGATACTATCCACTTAAAAATATTCTACACAATATATTTATCAGCATTGTCTGGTATATAAAGTGATAACAGAGTACTTTTTAAAGATTTTTACACTGAATTATATAACAACTCCTAATCTCCCCAAAATTGGATTAAATTGGATTAAGCATGTGGTAGTAACAGTAATAATAAAATTAGTAATAGGAATGATGGAGGTGGGTAAATGCTAAACCAAATTCTATATAGTTCCCAATATTCAGAAGGATGTCTAAAAAATACTTGGATTTCAATATTACATGAAGATTGAGGCCTTTGTTCATTGTTTTTTCGATGGAAAAGAAAAGAAATCTGAAGACTTTGCCAGATTTTTCAGTGGGATGCTTCTGACAAGTGATCAAATCATTGAACACTCTTCTTGAAAAATAATGTTCAGACGTAGTCTAAGTATACGCCCTGTGACAGCATGAACAACCTTTCCTCTGTATTGACATTCATTCTAATAATAGAAAATGTAGACAGAATATCTGACACCCTCACCACACCAAAAAAGACCATGACTTCATGTCTGTGATATAAAATTCTTATTAATGGAAATACTCTCATTGTTTAAAAATGGTTTTGAAACTGCCTTTTTACTTCTGATTACATGTTACCAAAATAATAAGAAGAGTGGTAGATAGAAGCACAATGAAACTTAAGAAATAATAGTATTATTCAAATAATTGTAAATGTTGCCTAGTAAAATGATGGCACCCATTACATCAGGAAATTGACATATTTTATAGAAATATATACACAAATAGCTTGTCAATGCTTCTAAAAATAGAGATACTTTTTAAAGTAATGTTTAATATGAAAATTTTCAAACACACAAAAAAGTACAGAGTATATTATAAAGATTTTTCTTGTACCCATCCCTACAGCCAACTTGATTTTATGGAGATCCTACCAAATTAATCTCTTGCTTAAGTAAACAGATTATTTTAAAGAAAATCCCCATTTCATGTCAGTTAGCAGTAAATTACTTCAGTATGTATATCTAAGATATATAGAATATTTTTCTAAGATATACTCCATATTATCAAACCATTCAAACATTAGCAACAATTCCTTATTGTTATCAATTGAGTTAGTATTTCAGGTTTCTCTAATCATCTATTTTTTAATTGTTTCTTAAATGTTCATACAATACAATCAGTTGATGTGCCTCTGTCTTTTTTTTAATCAGTAAGTTAACCCTCCATTCTGCTTGCTGTTCCTTGTGACTCATTTTTAAAAGTAGCTGGGCCATTGTCATAACAGTTTTGTTCATTTCGTAACTGTCTAGTTATACTCCATGCCACTCTTATTATATTTCTTCTAAATTCATAAGTAGATATATCACTTCTGTTTGATCTAATTCAGACTTGAGTTTTTGACAAGAATGCCTATTTTCTCCTAGTTGTAAGACTCAAAATCTTTGTAACTAGGTATCAATGAAAGACTATGTACTTTGTGCCTAATTAAATCTCATTAAGTTTTAGTTCTACCCTTTACTAGCTTTAGTGTCTGACCCTAAGCAAATTGTGTACTCTATTTGTCACTCAAGTTCCACACAGTATGCTTCTTGTTTATTCTCTCACTTCAATGCACTGTGACCTTTAAAAAATAATTTTAGTTTGTCATTATTGAAACACATGCCTTCTCCTCTGTAACTTTTTTTTGTAAGTATGGGAGGAATAATTCAGCTGTGAGACTATTGGCAGGTTATCTTTTATAAAATGTTTTGGTGTCTGATTATTGACCTACAGAGGTAAAGGAGTATTGTCAAAACATGATTTTTTTTTTTTTTTTTTTTTTTAGTAGCTAAACATACACTAATAGGATAGGGGCTACAAGGTGTTTTATTTATTTTCTGTTAATATTTTATGAAAAGAATGTGTTGAAACCGGCCATCTTGCAACCCTCTGATAAGACATGAGAGTGAAATACATGCAGCTAACTTAGCAGATGCAAGGATGGTTTTCACAGAGTCTGATGCTAGAGAGGTTACAACTTTGGAGATCAAAGCACTTTGGGGCTGAACAACAACAACAACAACAAAAGGCTAAGATTAATCTGTTTGGAATTACACAATTTATTTTGGGGAGAAACTGCAACTGCTTTTTTTATGTTTGTGTGTTATTATTATACATTAGTCATATCAAATGACTTTTTTTTCCCTTTTTTTTTTTTTTTTTGAGATGGAGATCTTGCCAAACTAAAGTGCAGTGGCACGAACTCGAACTCAACTCACTGCAACCTCCGCCTCCCAGGTTCAAACATTCCTCTCCCTCAGCCTCCTGAGTAACTGGGAGAACAAGGGCGGACCACCATGCCCATCTAATTTTTTGTATTTTAGTAGAGATGGGGTTTCACCATGTTTGCCAGGATGGTCTCAATCTCCTGACCTCGTGATCCCCCTCATCTAGGCCTCCCAAAGTGCTGGGATTACAGGGGTGAGCCACCGCACCCCACCGTTATGATTTGTTTTAAGCAGAGTCTGAATCCTAAATTGTAATATTTTTAAAGTGAAAGAGTTTTTTTAATATTTTTGTATGTACATCTATCTTATGTTCTGGCTATGTAACCCATAATTGTATACTTCAGAGTGGTAAGTGATATCCAAAGCATTTCTAAAAGAGCACTGGTTAACCCTATTTCAGTGGCTCAAATGTCATAAAACACATATACCACATGATAAACGTTTACTGAGCACAGAAAAAGCCAAATAGTATAAAGTCCTAAAAATCACATAATTTCAAAACACTGAAGGAATTGGAGACTTTAAACCAAAGACAAAGGATTGGCTTGGACCAAATTCTTCATTCACAAAATAAGCTGTCTTCATAGTTTTAAAAAGGAGGATTGTAAATTATCAAGTGCAATTACATCTATATTACATAAAAGTGAGAGATTCTTAAAAATAGAAAGAGTTAAAGAACAGACATTTTACTTAATATGTGAAATATTTCTATCATTTGAGTTGATTCAAAACAAAATAAATTATTTCTAGGTGCCACTTAACTACCTATAGCTAATTTTCACACATATGGTACTATTGCACAGCTGAATGATGGATCAAATAATGAAACTGTTGATTGTTTTTTTATTGTATTTTTGTGTACCCTCAACATTCATATACTGAAACCCTATCTCCCAGTGTGACGGTATTAGTAGGTAGGTAGGTCTTTGACAGATAATCACACAAAGCTATTAGGGCCCTCATAAATGGGTTTCACGCTCATAAAGACAAAAAAAAAAAAAAAAAAAGAGGCACTATGGCTTGCTTACTTTTTCTCTTCTCTCTGCCATGTGCAGGTGCAACTAGAAGAGAGTCATCTGCAAACCAGGAATAGTGTCCTCACCAGACACTGGATCTTCAGGTATGTTAAAATTGGACTTCTCAGCATCCAGTACTGTGAGAAGAAAATGTGTGTTGTTTAGGCTACCCTGCCAGTCTATGGTAATTTGTTACAGCAGCCTTAATTAAGACATTGCCCTATCAATTTTTCTAGACTCTGAGGTTCTACTTCTGAGTGTCACTGATCATAGCATGCTTGGAAAGGTATGCCTACAAGATTTTTAGATTAAAAAAAAAAAAATAGTCCAACTGAAAAGAATCCTTATTTGTATAATATTGGAATGGAATCAGAGTGGATAATTCAGTGAAATACATATAAATATATGGTTGAAATTAACTATATTTTTACTTTCTTTTTTTTTTTTACTTTCTATTTCTATTTTGATTTGAAAAGTTACAATCATTACCCATTTTAGCTGTATCCTATGGTGAAATCTACTGGCATATTATTAAAGTTGTCAGAGGGAAAGAAATGTTGGCAAGCCATCAGCTGGCAAATGTGAACAGAGGTCTTGGCTCTGATCTTAAGGACAGACATTATCAATTTGGAGAAATGATTTTTTACACCATGGGGTGTGTTTTATTTATTTATTTATTTGTGGTACAGATGGAAGTCAAATGCTTTATTTGCTAAAACATCTAAAACTATTTTGTTCAAGCATAGATTAGAATGATCCAGAATTTTCCATAATGTATACTTAAACACTCAATATGTAAGGCACACAATCAATTACAGCTTTAAAATCAAACAACAAGCTAACAAAGCACAAAAAACACAACACTTCATATTTATCAAAATATGTATGTCCTTTCTGAGAATTACCTGACTCAATGTGTAGAGAAGTAAAAAGTAGGTGGGATTCCTTCATACTGTCTTCCCCCAAATTCAGGGACCTAATTTTGCCAATGTAACATTTTGCAGATTGAAGAACAGGAATTATAGCCTTATTATTTAAAGGAAAGTTTGAGAATCAGAAAAGAAAAATATCTATGGAAAAATATAATTTTTTCTTCCTTGAAAGTATACCTTCATTGAAAACAGGCAAAAGTTACTGTTAAATAAAGTTTAGACATGACTATTAGCTTCCAACTGCAGGTAGTAGCAATATAGGAATAAACAAATATCATCAGAGCAGTAAATTAATTAGACAAATAAGGAAATATAAATTGGTGCAAGCTTTTAGGAGATAACATTTATTTAATGCTTTAAAAATTGTCATATAACTTAGGGATACAAATTTCTGTTTCAATAATTCACTGTAAGTATAAAATCATATATGTTTAGAAATGTTTATGTAGAGGATGGTGTGTGTGCATGTCTGTGTATATATAATTTGTATATGATTAATGTACTATATAAAATAATGCATTTATGCAAAGAATATTATACAGACTCTCAAAAGCCTGTAGTAAGCTCATACTTTATAGTCTGAGTACTTTTAAATAAATGCAATTTTCAGTTGAAAAATACATGTAGCATGATCTAAATGTATGTATGTTTAGACGTGTATTGATGTATTTAATTCAGGGATCATGTGCTAATTTTTTAATTAGAAAAATATTCCAGTTTATATCATAGTGATAAAATATCACGTATTATCCTTGAAGAGGTGGTACAGACAACTGGAAAGTGCATCAGTAATGAAATTCAAAAATATTGTAATTTCCTCAAGTTTTTTTAAGGTCAAAATAATCTATCCATATCATAGCTGTAACTTTTAGAACTTATATTTAGAGGATAGAATTGCTATATCAGGTAAACAACTACTCTATGTTTCTTGGAATCCAACATCGTCAATGAATTTTAATTTTCTTAATGTGACTCTTTCATATCGTTGCATGTCACTGGAGAAAAATCATATTTAAGACATTTATAAAATATACTGATGTAAAACAATGTCAGGAAGAAACAAAAATAACACTGGTTTGAATTTAAAATCTACCCCTCACCATTTGCATAATTTTAGACAAATCACTATAGCCTATTTTGTTTTCTGCAATGAAAGAGCTCACATTTTATGTCTAAAATCTTTTCACATCTCAAAATTCTACATTTATTATGAGGAAACAAATTAGACATCAGAGCATAGGACTCAGGCATAGCTCATAGGCATAGCTCAGAAAATTCCCATGGAGTGTAAAGAAATTTAAGGAATTGAATGTGAAGATGAGGGAAGACATGGGTGTAAATACAAAAGAATAGTGAGTATCAATATTATAAATTAAAATTTTACTTTGCAGAATTTAAGAATACATTATCATTTTGTGCTAATAAGGGAAAGGGTGAAGCAGTTAATATTACATGAAATGCTGACCACACAAAATATACCATGTATTACAATTTATGTACTTCTCACAAACTTGGGTGCAAAATGTATAAATAATCCCATTTTACCATTGGGAAAATAGGTGCAGGGCTGATAAGCAACATACTGCCAAAGTACCTATAGTAGCAAATGTGATGGCTAGATTTCAAACCTTTCCTGTATATATTTCTACTGGACTGGAGTATAGAAAAGGAGCTAAGAAGGAGTATGCGTTTCCATCCCCGCTACTTAATGTTATAAAGACATAAGTCAGCCGTTTATGAAAACCATTCCTGGCAAAAATCAAACATATGTTTATGATAATAATAATAACACAATCCTCTATCAGAGTAAGAAATATGTTTCATACAATTTTATCTGCATGTGTAGCAATATGTTAATACCAGGAAAATAGAAATTTGAAGATATTGAAAACTAGCTTTCTCTCTCCCTCTCTCTCTCACTCTGTCTCTCTCTCACTATGTCTACATGTGTGTGTATATAGAGAGAGTCAGAGATCTTTAACCATTATGCCTTAGCTTAGTCCACTACAGAAATAACTTGCTTTTTCAAATGGTCAATTAAACACTTATAATTACCAAGCCAGAGGAAAAAAAACATCCTTAGTGAGGGCCCTTATGCAATAGGCTACCATATAAACTAAGAAACATATTTTAGAATGAGAATATGAGTAGACATGTAATAAACTTACTCAAATATCATAAAAGCAATTAAAATTAGTATTTATAGACTATGTCTCTGAAACCAAAACATTGTTTTTCTCTAGGAAATGACTTTATTGTAAATAATAGAGTTAAATGCCATACATTCATCATATTCTGCACTAATTTTTCCCCTTTTGAGAATCTGTGAAGTAGTTTTAAGTAGCACAGTCAACAACAGTTAACATGATTAAAATGGCATTTTTAGTAAGAATTTATTCCAACTTGTATTAATGTTTATTTAAAAATATTCTTGCATTGTGAATCCATCTGTTTCTTGCCTATTATGCTACCTAAATTTTGTAATCATAGGACTCAAGGGAGATTTTCACACAATTTTTTTCATGATATAGGAAGCATTCTACATTTCATTTCAAAGAAAGAATTTGATTCAAACTCCAAAGTAGCTGGGAAGAAACTGTTGATAAAATTAAAAACTAAGACTTCTTAAGTTTAAAGTTTTTTCTTACTGTAAGTCACTATATTATAAATTTCCTTCTCTTGACAGGAAAAAAACAAAAAAGATCTCCAGTCAGTCAATGAGTCACAGTTTTGAACTTTTAAAATTCTCACTAACACAGCAGCAATATTCTTCTGAATATATGACTTTCAAATCACCTTTTAAGCATATTGAAATCAATTAAACAATAAGTATATTCTCATTTACAAAAGAAATCAATCAGCTGTCATTTTTGATTGATTATTTTTAGTTGGAGTGGTATTTAATTTATGAATTTATTACACATTTTTCAACTACTATAAAATGGCATATGAATTAGGAGTGATGTCTCATAGTAAATGGACAAAAAAAATTTAGTCATCTCTCAATACATTTTGTGAAGTCTTTCTTGAACCATAGGATCAGCTGTTTTTGAAGAAGGTAGGTTATTTTTGTTAAACATTAAATGATATTGCCTTGCTATACTGCCAAGGACAAGCACAATAGCAAAAATTGAACCTAAAATATGTGCCCAGGGCAAATTAAGCTAACTATATTTTTTGTATGCATATGATATTCAGAAAGACCATATGTGATACTTTTCACTGCAAAAATATGCTTTATACGACCTAAGTAATCTCTGTGAATAAGGTCACCTAACATATACCCCAACAACTCTCCACAGGTCACTGACCACTGACTCTTCTAAATATAAATCAGAAGAATGCTTTCCATATTCACATTTTGAGAACCATTGATAACATAAGTAGTATGGTAGGTATAGTCTTCACAGAGTAAATAAGAATTTTATCATTGGCATTGTTTATAATTATTATAGTTGTCACTGAACCAAACTAGGCCTGGCTGCCTGTACACAATGGAAATCCATCAACACAGAAGCACTGGGTTTTGCAGTGCGGAAGGTTTATTGCAAGTGGACTGGCAAAGGGACGGGAGAAAACACTCAAATCTATCTTCCAGAGCTAGGAGCTGGGTAGGGTTTTATAAGCATAGGACAATGAGGCATGGTCTGATTGGTTCTTGGATTGATCTAAGCCAGGGCTCAATCTGATTGGATCCTGGATCCTGCCCTGGGGTGTCTGCTTCTTAATTCAGCCCCCACTCGTCCTTCAGAGCACTTAGGTTCCACCTGTGGTTGCACGCTTGGTCCATCTGGACATGCTCAGGTTATGTGAACTTCAACATGAGGACTGAAAAACACTTTACAACTTTGTTACAAAGAAATTGATCCAAGTTGGTCTGACATTTAGTCAGTATTACTATTATTTTTAAATTATCTGCCAACAATCCACTTTCTTATCATCTGCACCATATAAGACGGCTTCATTTTTCCTCCACCCTTAATACACCACTGCTTGCTATCAGTATTTTTTTATTAGTTTCCAAAAAGTAAAATCCTGTCTTCTTAGAAGTGTGGAAACCACATATTTTATTTAACAATGAAGCTAAGTAGGAAATTCATTTTGATCTTTGGCAACTTCCTACCAAACGCTTTTATTTTTTTGCCTCTTGCATAAACCATTTTTTTTTTTAAAGACAGTGCTTCTTCTATGACACATTTAGCATTGCAGCTTTGTCTCTGGGAAGAATCTAGAAAAGCAAAGGTAAAATCTGCATGGTTGCTAGAGATTGGGAATGGAAAAAAGAAAATGAACTTTAAATGTATCTATGAGTGTTTTCTTCATAATGTGGAAGTAAATTTTTATTAAATAGATATTATTTCATTTACAGAGAGCATGGGCTGCTGCAACTGGTATGGAAGTGGCACATGGTCACGGTATCCATTTTTGTGATCCTGAAAAGAGCAGGAATTGTTTGAGTTGCATTAACCTACAATTAGTCAAAAAAAAAAAAAAAAGTCTAAAAATGGGAGGAGAGAGCATTTATTTAAACTCTGTTATGTGCCAAAGTTTGTGGCAGACATATAACATGTGTTATTTCACATAACATTTTCAACAATCTTGTAAAGTGTTTATCTTCATGTTGATTTTATAGATAGGTAAACTGGAGATCAAAAATTTTTAAGCACTTGCCAAAACTCCCAGAACTAGTAAGTTGCATATAGAATTTGTAGCAAGGTCAGCCTAACAATTTGTTCTCATCTCATTATACCCAAAATGCAAAGATTTAGAAGAAAATGTATATGAGGGTTGAGTCTCAGCTCCTAAAAAAAAAAAAATCCTTATGGGAAAACTAAGGCAATAATGAAAAATAATAATTCTTATTGCATGTTCATTATATTTTAGTTTGCAGTGGAAGAATCCCTATCTCTGATTAAGGAAGGTAGGAAAAATTGGTAACTGAGGATCTTTCACAGTCTCACCTCAATTAACTGTTATCACTAAAGAACCAAACAATTCATCCAACCGAAGTCCTGAATCTGTGTGTGTGTGTGTGTGTGTGTGTGTGTGTGAGAGGAGAGAGAGTGAGAGATTGTGAATGTGTGAAACTTATATTGGATAATTGAATAGAAAAATCTTTCAAAAATGTGTATAAATTCTATAATCTTTAATATGTATTTTGTGGAATATATTTTTAAGGTAACTTAAAAATGCAGGCCGAGTGCAGTAGCTCACACCTGTAATCCCATCACTTTAGGAGGCCGAGGCGGGCAGATCACTTGAGATCAGGACTTTGAGACCAGCCTGGCCAACATGGTGAAACCCTGTCTCTACTAAAACTACAAAAAACTTAGCTGGGTGTGGTTGGTGGTGCATGCCTGCAATCCCAGCTACTAGGGAGGCTGAGGCAGGAGAATCACTTGAACCCAGGAGATGAAGGTTACAGTGAGCTGAGGTTGTGCCACTGCACTCCAGTCTGGGTGACAGAGTGAGACTGTCTGAAATAGACAAACAAACAAAAACTACAAAGTCAGAATTAAGACCACTTACTGTTTGTTAAAAAGGAACAAAACCATAGGAATCGGCATAACTTAATGTTTCATACTTTTATAATTACACAATTAATATGCTTGTTACTGTTATATATTATGCTTTTTGAAGAGAACATTCAGGATTCAATGAAAAAGAGCATCTGCTATTCACAATAGCAAAGACATGAAATTAACTCAAATGTCCATCAATGATAGACTGGATAAATGAAATATGGTACATATACACCATGGAATACTATGTAGCCATAAAAAAGGAACAAGATCACATCCCTTGCAGGGACCTGGATGCAGCTGGAAGCCATTATCCTTGGCACACTAACACAGGAACAGAAAACCAAACACCCCATGTTCTCACTTCTAAGAGGGAGCTGAGCAATGGGAACTCATGGACACAGAGAGGAGTACAACACACACTTGGGCTTAGCAGGGGCCAGGGAGAGGGAGATCATCAGGATAAATAGCTAATGCATTTGGGCTCAATACTTTGGTGGTGGGTTGATAGGTGCAGTAAACCACCATGGCACAAGTTCGCCTATGTAACAAATCTGCACATCCTATGCATGTATCCTGAAACTTAAAATAAATAAAATTAAATTTAAAAAAGTAATAAAATGAAAAAAAAAGAAAAAGAGTGGTATGAACATAAGCATAAACAATGTTTAGAGTAAATGAAACAGCATCAAAAGATAACAATATAAAACCATGTTTAGAGTACTAATCCAAAGATTTCAGTCTTTAATAATATTTTCACCAGAAAATTTCAGTATTCCAATATATTTGGCAACAGAAATTCAGAAAAATTTCATTATCCAATGTTTTCTTTGTTGTCTATTACAACAGAAATATACCTCTCTGAGATATTACATTGTAACAGAATGAAGGAAACCACTAGATGACGTTATATCAAAATACCCTAAATTGCATTAATAAAATCGTATACTTACAGTATGCTGAGTAAGAGGATAATCACCTCTCAATTTCAATGAGAAAAAAGCAATATGTTTACCTAGTCTACTCTGGAAGAACTTGTTTTGTAATGCCTTCCAAGAAATGCTTCTCCCAAGAACAGACGTATTTTGGAAAACATAAAAAAGAAGCAATATGCATAAAACCGAAGGCAAATTTAAGAACATGTTGCTCTAAACTCATTGCCAAAATGTATTTTATTTAGTGCCAATCCATTCCTTTTGGGAGGGGCCGTCAATTTTCACTCAAACCTTCAAAAAGTTATTGAAAAATTGCTGACCACTTCAATCTTCAAGGTATTCTACAAATTCTACCCTGTTAATCATGTGAAAAATGTATTCAGCTAAAGTCTAAATTACAAAATGATGATTAGCCCTCTGGTAAATTATGATGTTAATAATCAGAGCTTAGAAAAATAACACAAAAATACTTAAACATATTTTGATTCAATTGTATCTGCTTGCGTGAAAAAACATTTGATAACAATGAAATAGACAACTTAGTTTTCTATAAAGTTTTGAAACTGTCATAAAATGCTGTACTGTAAATCCAAAATGACCTGCAAAACTCAGGGGGAAAGTGAATATGATCTCTTTCCAGTTATTCTAGCAGAGACAATATAATTTTTGAACTTCCTGACAGCTCTATTGCTTTCTCTACCACGAGCTGGCAATGTGTTACTGGCGCCTTCATCAAGAAATGTTCTTTCACCTAACGCTGCGAAGTCAAAATTTCACCTACCATATGTGTATGACACTGTAGCTTGAAAAAGACAGAACAAATTGAATTACACTGAAAATAGACAGGAATTATAGATTAATAGTAGCAAATTAGTATTCTCTTCATGTCTTTCCATGTTTTAAACAGTGCTATTTTAAAAATTCTCTCAGATGAAAATATTTTCATTTTCAGAGAAACGTATTTGTGCTGAATATATAAAGATATTTAGAAATTTTCTTGTAGACGTCATAGAAGTAGACTGAGCTTGCTGATCGTGTTTAATACTTTAAAAATTAGCAAATACTGATTACTTGAATAAGAGGTCCTGTATGGGCAGAACACTGCTTTTTATTCATATTTAGTGTTTTGACAATTTAAAACATATGGTTGAAAATAACAGGAAATTATTTTTTCCCATCACAAATTTTAAAAAATGACATTACTACAGCTTTAAAATAACAGAAGATTCTAGCAAAAATAGTTTTACTATAAATACAAACATTATGCTATTATTAGATGATATATTGATAGCCTTCCCAAGCTTGAATGTAATATTGTGCTTCAGGACAATGTATACAAAAATAAATGGAAAAAAGTTTGATCCACATTTATGTCAAGTGTTTTGTTTGGAGAGTGTACTATACAGAACAATTAACTTAAAAGGATCAAGTCCATGTGGAAACGAAGACTATCAGAGGAGAATGCAAGGAAGGAAATGTTTTGCAGATGTACTGCATTTAAATTAATAAAATCTCATTAGGTTTTATGTTTGCCAATAACGGCTGGAAAAGTTACCATACATTGTAGGAACAATTACCCAAATCTTCACTGTCTCATTAGGTTTGTCATACTGTTTTCATTATAATACATTAGAACTTGCAAGTGAGCCTTCAGTAATGACATATTGTTCCAATTCTCCTTTCAGCAGGCTCTAAGATATTTTAGTATTTGTGCTATAAGCCAGCAGGTGTCTTCACTTTGCTTTTTCTGAATCAGTTTTATACGCAGACCTCCAGACACAGAATGGAATGTAAAAGGGCTTTCAACAACCACATAAAACTGAGTCTGATCAGAGTAAAGCAATACACACTATTTTCATGATTTTATGGTAATTCAAGACACTAAAAATGTGCACCTTTAGAGTGTATGTCTGCGCTAGTAAGACCGGTTACTGAAAGCTGTATTAATGTAGATAAACCATGCAGTATATAAAGTTTAAAGATTTGCATAACAAATGGAAGACATAGAGCTGATTTGAATATCTAAAGCATTATAAACTTCAATAAGAACAACCAACACTGTTTGAGCTTTCAAGGCACTTGCATTCAAATGAGAAAGATTTAAAAAGGATACAATTTTAAAAATGCTTTGAAGCTTCCTATTAAAGGTCTTAGGTAGCTCAAGGTTAAAATAAATACTGGATTTAAGGTGGGTGAGAAAAGACTTAGGAGTAATTTAAAGTAGAAATCACTTAGCAGTGGAATAGAATGGACGTTTATAGTTAGTGTAATTGTCACCTGACCTTCAAAACACAAAGAGCCACTCTATGCCATCTGCAGGAATGAAAAAAAAGTTAGCCAAAAAAGACATCCAAATTTCTACCCTAATCATTTCTTAAAATTAGAGTAAATTATGACTCAAAAATGTTTTTCCTAGAAAAATAAATGGCCTCCCCCCAGAAGTGTAGCTCAATCTAAATGCTTGAAACAATGAAGATCAAAGTACCTGCTAATGCACTAAGCTATTACTATAGTGAAATAGCTTTCTGTGATGTGTCCTTTTCTAAAGCAAGTGAAAACTCACAGATATCTTCTCCTATCATTGTGCCAAATAAGGGAACAAAAACTGTTGCTAAATGGGTTACAATATTCTTAATAGTTCTGAGACACTGATTGGTGAGTGTTGGGCAATTTTTTAATTGGATGATTAAAAGAAAGTAAAGGCTAAAAGAACAATCTCTTATATCAGAAGGACTTTTAAAATAATCAAATGCTTTTTGACATTAGAATATACAAATATGATTTTATGGGGTATAAATGTACCAATTTATTTATAAGCACTTACATAATACATCATGCATATTTTGCAGAATTACTATCATAAAATACATAAAAATACGTATTATACAGAAAGAAACAAAGAACAGGCCTTCCCTCAAGCAAAGAATAATGGTTTACCCAAACCCTCTATTACAAATTACTTTACTTACAGTTCTTTAGAAAGAAAGGAAATAGCCATTCACCCACAGGCTCCTCTCCCACAGCACGTCACTGGTGACATTTCCTGTATGCCATGTGTGGACTGCTGGGAGAAGGCGGATTAATTTACTTTGCTTGAATTCTGCTGTGCCAGGGCATCATTATAGCAGTTACCTAACAGCCATCTGAATTCTACAGAAAAGCATCTGCAACACACTTTTATTGCTAAGTTGGATATAGTAATGAAACCCTTTTATAACCACTATCTAATACAAAAAGAAAATGTTTTCTTCCAAGTATTTGTAGCTAATGTATATGAAAGCACCAATGTGTACATTCCTGTACACATTGAATGAATGTTTATAGTTAGTGTAATTGTCACGTGACCTTCAAAAAACAGAGCCACCATCTATACCATCTGGAAGAATAAAAAAAAGTTAGCCAAATGTGTATATCTCTGTACACATTGGTTATTATACATAATATTTGCAAATTCTTTTTTCCAATACACACAGCTGTTTTCAAAAGGACCCATCCAGGGGTCCTTTTTGATAAATTTAAAGTCAAGCAAGATTTGAATGTAGCTTGGAAAATTATATATATATATACACACACACTTATATAGATATGTATGTGTGTTTATATATATGTGTGTGTATATATATATATATATATATATATATATGTGTGGCTGAAAAAGCAGAACTGAGTAGAAGATATCTGTAAAGCCCTTTTCTTTAGAGAATCAAATTGTATTAAGTTACAAAGAATAAAACAAACCTGGTCCTTAAACAGAGGCTTGCTTGCCTTTTAGCCTGTCACTTCTTGTACATGTCCCATCCATATTTCACACATACCTTGAGGGAATTGAACACCTATTTATTAATTGCTTAATCTGCAAGCATGGATACAAAACATGGGTGACCTAAATGCCAGATGCTTTGTCAGGTCCTTTATCTATATAAAGCATTTTATTACGGCATACTTAGGAAGAAGAAACTATCATTATCATCATTTCTATATACAGATGAGAAAACAAGGTTGAGAAAACAATGAGGCTAACCAAGGTCAGATAGTGAGTGGCTTAAATGGGATTTGAAACCTAAATCTGTAAACTTAGAGATTTTGAAGACTACATTCTTGACCATTAGTTGTACAATCTTCAGAAGAATGCATTTGTAGTCAATATGGACTTTTTCACAGGAGGTGTTTTGAACCCTATTTCCAAACACTCTCTGTCTTTGTCTCCCACTATTTCTCCCTCCCTCTCTCTCTCTCTGTCTCTTTCACTCTCTCTCACTGTCATGCTCTTTTACATATGTGGACATATATGTCATTTACTTCTAGGCATATCATTTATGTGTGTATGTCTGTGAAAGTTATTGAGGCACATTTAGCAACAGGTTTTTGCCCTATTTGTCACACAGAAAGAACAATACGTCTATAAGCCATTACCTGTTTTTACAGACATCACTTTCTCCATTCATATACATGAGAAGAAGAGTTTATGAAGAGATTAATTTTTGAAGATTTCCATTCTTTATCATATGATAGGAATGTCATAAATGCCTCAGCATTCTTCTGGACTCCTCTCTTGAGTTATCCTCTCTAAATATCCAGGTTATTTCCGATACTCCATGAGGACACCGGTAGTCGAGTTAGATCACTGCTTTTCAGTTCAGTTGTGGAGACATAGTCACAAAGGTTTGCATATAATGATGAATTTTTTCCTAGTGCTTTTTTTTTCTTGACTAGTATCAAAGTTTCTAAATAAAAGTATTATAGAAACATAATATATATGCATGTCTGTTCATTGCAGCATTTTTTGCAATAGCAAATATATGGAATCAACCTACATGCCCATTGATGATAGACTGGATAAAGAAAATGTAGAATATATATGCTCTGGAATACTATGCAGCCATAAAAAAGAACAAGATTATGTCCTTTGCAGGAACATGAATGGAGTGGGAGGCCAATATCCTTAGCAAACTAACACAGGAACAGAAAACCAAATAATGCATATCCTCACTTATAAATGAGAGCTAAATGATGAGAACACATGGACACACAGAGGAGAACAACACACACTGGAGACTATCTGAGGGTAGAGGGTGGGAGGATGGAGAGGATCAGGAAAAATAACTAATGAATACTATGCTTAATACCTCAATGGTGAGATAATCTGTACTACAAACCCCCATGACATAAGTTTACCTATGTTACAAAGCAGCACATATACCCCAAACTTAAATAAAAGTTAAAATAAGTCAGGTTTGTTGGCTTATGCCTGTAATCCCACTACTTTGGGAGGCTGAAGTGGGAGTATCATTTGAGTCCAGGAATTCAAGACCAGCCTGGCCAGTATGGTGAAACCCCATCTGTACTAAAAATACAAAAGTTAGCCTGGTGTGGTGGTGTATGCCTTTAATTCCAGCTACTTAGGAGGCTGAGGTGGGAGAAGCACTTGAACCCAGGATGCAGAGGCTGCAGTGAGCCAAGATTGTGTGACTGCACTCCAGCCTGAGTGAGGGAGTGAGATCTTGTCTCAAAAAGATAAATAAAAAAATAAAATAAAAAGGTAAAATAAAATAAATGTAAGGTAATCGAAAGGAATGCTGTGATATGTTCATCAAGAGAAAGTAGCTAGTAAGTACCCCTGATCCTATAGCAGCTTCAAAAAATTTTCCCAAGAAACAGCTTGGCTTTAGGTATCTGCAAAAATAATGACATGCAATTAGGATTACACTGGTACCATGACCAGTTTTACTATGTCTTCCTTTAAGGCTGGAGAAATGACACAAATATGGATATACTATTCCATATTTTCCTTAATGCTTTTTAGTTTTAGGCACACATACACACACACACACATGCTTTATATCTTAAATTTATACTTAGTGATTTGTAAGCTATACATATGAAACATGCATTTTGGTTGAACAACATTTTAAGAAATAAGTCCTTATTTTTCACTACATTATGAGACAAAAATTCCTCGGAATATGCCAAGATATCTAATCTCATTATTGTTCTTAATAAACTTTATATCCTTGATCAAGTTAAATTAACTTCTCTAGGCCTCATTCTCAGTTTTAATTTGGGGCTTAACATTTTTTAATTCTAAAATTCCAATAATTTTGCACTCTAATAATTTTTAAAATTATTTTTTATAAATCGTTTTCATTCACAGGTTGTTCAATGTACTCTTTGTGTAAGTTCGATCAGCCAATATTGCAGATTAATAAGATACATTTTACAAACAAGTCTCAATTGACCACATAATCTAAGAATTGTAAGATATTTTAAAATTGATATTTTTATTAACACTGCGTTGTTTTGCTTCTAAAATATTAAATATGCCTACTACTCTTAGTTTATCCAGGTATAAACTATGTCCTACTAGATCTAGTATTTACATGGACTTTGAAAATGACTTATATAACTGAGATGGTAGTCAGATATACTTCCAAGTAAAGACATAAAAGCATACTCTAGTTTGGCTCATTTCAAAAACAAACAAAAAACTTTGTCTTGGTTTTATTTTTATTTTAAAATCAGCAGGCAAACTAAAATATTGGTTCAAGCCCGTACTCAGCAGGTCTATATAGATTTTAATTAGTTAACTAATTAATTGATTATTTTTAAGTGGCAAGAAGACAATGGAGGTAAGAAAATAGAATCAAACAGCTCCACTTTATTTTGAAAACAACTTATTTTTCTTGTATTTTGGCTCTTAATATTTACTAGAGTATGTCTTTGTTCATTTGCCTTTATAATGTTTTCTTGTTGGCTTGTCAGCATCTCATTACATTTAGTTTTATATTGCATTTCTAGTATAATAAATTACTCCCTAAAGTAAAATGACCAACACTTAGAAACAAACATAAAGTTGAAAGTAACAAAATTGTTATTAGAGGGAAATCAACCATAATAAGGAAAATAGTAGACTAAAGTGTTTTCAGTTTATTTATGGATATATTCTTATGAAAATTATTTAACTTAAAAAACTTAATTTTACATCTGTCAAGTTCTATGACATGGGTGTTTATCTGCTTTTCTGGATTACAGCTGACTTCTTAATGGAAAAACTAGTTATCTCCAGGGATTTTGACTACTTTATTATAAGTAGGTCTTTTTTAAATGGACTTTTGCTTTGGAATTAGCAAATATGAATGCTTTTCAAATGTCAGATACAAATTCTGTCATCTCTCAAATGCTCATAGGAATACAGGAAAGAAGCTGTATAGATATTCCAGTAAAAAAGAAGATTCAAAAATAATTACATTTGACTTTGGGATAGACTGTGTTATATTGTTCCCAGGCAGAAAGTCCTTCTTAACTATGCTTTTTTTCAGTCTCCTGTAATATTGGTTTGAATTTATTGAATATATACTAAGGGGAGTAGGAACTTATTCTATGTATGGCAAAATATATAAGCAGTGTATGTTATGGCTAGAATTGCATGTATACGTTCCTCCAGACAGGTAACCATTAATGAAAGGAATTAAAAAAAGGTAGACATATTTAATCATGAAGTCATTGTTTTTAGGTCTTAAAATCTTATTTCTTTTATGGGGCTATAAATAAGAAAATGCTAAATTCTTTCAAGAACACTTTTATTCATTAAGTTAAATAATTTTTGTTTCTCATAAAAATAATTGTAAACTGCTTTTAAAAAAATGATTTATCTTAGCACTTAATGAATCTCCTCATTATTTGTTGTCCGTTGCATTTTATGGCAAAATTTACTAAAAACTGTGATACAGTGAAAAAGCAAATCTGAACCAAAGCAATCTTGTTTTACTATGTTCAAAAGAACACTTTTAATACAACTTTTTTTTAGGAATCAGTTACAACAAATGCAATTTTCTTCAGGGCTATTGTTCAGAATGATGAACCACATATATACACATCTAGCCACCTGTAAAAAGAATCCAGGAAAATTTGAAGATACTCCCCACAGAAACAATGTTTGATGAATAGAGCCTTTTATCATCTTCTCTATACTCCTACCAAAATGAAAGGGCAAAACATCTCTGAAAATTTGTAGAGCAGTCACATATTCATTGCAAACCACCACCAGAGATGCTTAACAGAACACTATATCCTACCAACTTGTGATTGCAAACAAGTCAAAGGCTTATATTATGAACAATATCACCAGAAAACAGTAAACTTCATGATATAAATGTCAGCTTGACATGATGTATTAGTGTGCCACCCCCAAATATTATTCTTTAGCTGTTGTTGCAAAGAATGTTCACTTCAGCCAAATATATAGGGACTTATGACCTTTTGAATTTAACATACCACAGGGGACACTACCAGTAACTACGAAAAAAAATTAACAAATTCTAGATTAGAAGCTCCAATACTAAAAAGGCATTAAATAAATGAAATTGCCTAGGGTTTTGGTGAGTTACAAGCTTTGGAGGCTCTGTATGAAAACTGTAGCGTAACTCATTATAGCTTCAGGCGCTAATAAGTTATGAGGCACTCACATGTATGAGATAAACCCCATAACTTACTGAAGTCTATATCATCCCTTCATTATATCTAGGGACATGTGAAATAGCTGAAATTCAGCTAGAAACCCCAAAGTTCAGTAATAAAAGTGAATAGATCAGCACATCTATTGATTTTGCTGTCTTTTTTGTGCTTTTAGTTATCCTACTCCCTTTAACATCTGAAAGATTCCAGCATTTTTCTTCTGAGCTTCTTCCATGTTGGCATTTTAGGTATGCTGGCAAACATCAAAATAAACTAGGTTTCTGCTTTGCCTCTCCTCTCAAGAGTAATTATATTAGTCAGTCAAAAGTCTTAGGCACTTTCTTCTTCTAATAAACAAAATGTATTACTTTATTTCAAAGGCAGAGCTGTGGAGACAAATTTAAAATCCATATTCACATCATAATGTATGATGAAAAACAAAGAGAAATATGAGAAAATAATGCAGTGGATTTTAATATTGGTATAAAATGCTGTATTTCTTTGATTAATGGGGAACTTAAGAAATGGAATAATAGAAATCAGTCCTTTAAGAATTCATCCTATATTGCTCACTTCTGAAATATGTACATCTTCATGTATCTAGGTCTTAAAAATAATCAAAATGATCGTAGAATTACTTTACATTTTGTAGTTTTGAAGCTTAATGTGAATTTTCATGAATTGGGAAAAGTAACATAGGTAATATTACCATTACATTAATCTAAAAAAACATAGTCTAAGAAAGATAAAGAGAGCATAGGTGATATTCAAATTTTTAGATAATAAAAAGATCACAAGTATGTGAGTCAAGAAGAGATAATGCAAATTATAGGAGCTTATAGATTTCATCATTTAGTGTTATCTCCAAAGAAAAGCTGAATGGAAATATTTGCCATTCTCAACACATTTTTGCATAGTACTCGGCAATATCAGATCAGCAGCAAAAGGATATTTAGTGGAATACCAAAATCAAGAGGAATCTAGGCACAGATGTTTTCACTAGCTAACTGGTATGAAAGGGTGGTTTAAGCAGTGGCTGCTTGGAGTCAAAAATATAGGAGGGCTTAAAGATTGTGAACCCAAGTTATTAACCAGGCAGTACAATATATTGTGGTTAAAAATAAGCCAAGGATTTTGGGACCAAAATATTGAAGCAGATTTCAATTGAGATCCGGGTAAAATACACATTTATAGAAACACAGTCATGAGGAGAAGCTAAAGTTGATGATATATATCTATCTTCTGTCTCTGTCTCTGTCTGTCTCTCTCTGTGTATATATATATATGTATTGGTATATATATTTATATATAAAAACACACCATATGTGTATATATTTATATATTATACATATACTGTATTATATATTTATATATGTATATATATTTATCTATGTATTACATTTGTATACACAAATATAATATATATGTATTGTATGTATATATAATAATATGTATATATTATAATTACAAGTATATACATATAACAAGTAATATTTATATATTATTTATAATATGTATATATTATATACAGTGATTTATTGCATATTTAACATATAATCTGTGATTTTTCTTAAACATTGGTATATTTGATACAATCTTGTAGGGTATAATATTTCCAAGATAAGACCCCAAATCTGACTAAGCTTATGCTCTTAGGCCCTGCTGTACTTACTCCAAAATTTTAGTCTACAAACTCTTAAGTGCTTAAATGCTTTATACAGGTCATCTTGTTTACCCCTCACAATAGTATCTTAAGATATATAATATTTCCACCATTTCACATATGAAAATAACTTGCTACAGGTCACATATTTCAAATGACCAAGTTTGGAGCTCCCATCTTCACATACATTTTTTGTTTGTTTGTTTTTATTTGTAACATTTTAAATTTATTTTACAGTGGCATTTTTCTTACTTATTATTTCCATTTGGGGAGATTTAAAAACTGTGTTATTTGGCAACTGGCAACATTCTCTTTCAATATATGAATCACTTTCTCAAGGGATAATTTAAAAAATAATAATATATTGATTGGGAATAAAATAAAATTAAACTCGTGAAAAAACAGAAGCCAGGAAGTTAATATGTTGCTTCTTGTTTATTGTATTGTCCATAGAATTTTGGAAACCATAAGTTGTCAGTATCAAACCTGAATCTTAGAAGAATATAATTAGAGAATGTTAGAGATAATATAAAGAGAAAACTCATATATAGCAATTTACCCATTGTTCTGTACTTTTTAAGGAAAATTTATTAATTTTGTTAAATTACTGGTGATGGTCCTTCTTTATACTCATCAACTGGAGGGGACAAATCTTTCCAGCGTTCAGAGCAATGTCTGAAATAAAATAAAATATCTGAAAACATGACTCTTCACAAAACGTTCAGTATGTCAGTTACACACTGTAGGTCTGAGATTGTCTCACATTTGTTTTCTGCTGCAAATATATTATGTTTAATCTTTGTTTTCTCTTTTGTTTTACCTCAGATATTGTGACCAGCCAGTTATTTTCTTTTCACTTAAATTAGAAGCATAGATGCAGGGGCTTCCATGACAGTTAAATGGATGAGTTACAATACCAGTAAGAAAAATACCTGGACATTACGATAAATGATTTTATAATTCCTCAGTTAAAGGAAGTAATTTACTCTTTGAACAATATCTTTATTACTGTAAGGTGTTTAAATTTAGGTGGGAACTAAGATAAATTTTCTTACTTTCCAGGGAAAAGTAAGCCCACTGATTGGTAGTTGTAAATTTCTATAAAAATGTTAAAGAATAAGAGTCTGCTAAATGGCTAGCAATTGTTGGAACTTTATAACACAATGAATTTGGCATATGAAAAAAATTCTACACTCCTTGGAAATGTGTTTTATGCTTGTTATAGCTGCGTAAAATACAGATTGAAAATAAACTGAACACTTTCACTTTGGCAACAGGGGAGAACATATCCATTTCTATTTTTTCAAGGAAAATAATATTATACATTATTGACTCATGCATGGAATAAAATACATAATAAGTTGAAGCATGGCTTTTACAAAGATGCTATCCTTTGTTCCATACAGGGACTTGAGGAATTAATGTAAAGAAAATAGTCTTTATTTAACCAGCTCATTCTTTTTCTCCTAGCTCATTCTTTTTCTCATCCTTTTATGTATCAGGAGATCCTTGCAATATATTTGCTATTGTTTCAACAGTTCATCACCTTCAGAATGACAATGACTACCACATTTTTAGGCATGCCTGTGCTCATAGGGTATCTTGGGTCCTATGCTCATAGAGAGGCAAACAGATCTGAAAGCCTTCCACTTATAGGGAACTTTCCTCTGATCAGAGCATCGGATGGAATTCTGTTTTGAAAATCCTGAACTCTTTAACTTCCTAATGTATGAGTTAAAACTTACAAGAATCAAAATCAGTAGTGTTCTTCCATATTCATATGCTGAAATTAATAAATCTCTTAACACCTAAAGAAGAGGGAGAGGGAGATTCATCTCTATAGTTCATTAAAAATTATTAATCAGTCTTGTTTCAAAATAAAATAACTCCTGTAAAAATGCATTTTACTTCTGTATGAAATAAGTTAGAAAAATATACGATTGATAGCACTGTTTTTTCAAAGAGTTGTTCACAAATATTAGAAGGAATTCATAATAATTTTGTCTTCTTCAAAGATATAGTTCCTTCTGAATAACTGGCTTCCAATCCAAGAAATACTGATTTTCTTTAAATGGGTAATGGTGCTGCTGAGGTAATTAAAGTCTTGAGTCCCCGGAAGGCCACTTACCTCAAAGACCTTATCTACCTGCCTAAATTTTTTATAAAAATGTTATCTTTCTTGTGAGCCATGACATAAAATGGGTGGGGGAAAAACTGAAAGCCATCACAATCATGAAACCATATGGAAAACATAAGAGCACTTTTATGTGCACTGTTTTATGTATATAGGTTATTGTACATAATTATATCTGTACAATGTATTAATATTTTCAAAATATTAACTTTGCCATGCTACAGTAAGTTGAATGGCATGATCCTTTCTTGATAGTAAAGTGTTCAATTTCTGCAGCTAATTTTGTATTTTTGGTAGACATGGTGTTTCACCACGTTGGCCAGGCTGGTCTTGAACTCCTGACTTCAAATGATCCACCCATCTTGGCTTCCTAAAGTGCTGGGATTCCAAGCATAAGCCACCATGGCCAGCTGATAATTTTTTTGAAAAGAAAGTTGCCTTAAATTTTTACTTATATAGAAGATTTTTAGAAAATATTAATTTATATTTGTATTACTTCTATTATCCAATATGATAGAAACGTCACTACCACATACAATTCTGTACCTAATTCTTCTTATTATGACCATTTTATAAATTTTGGCATATTTTAAATTGTGCATATTTTAACCTGAGGGGCACTGCTTATTATAAAGGATTTGGTTTAATTATCATCTTGCTATTTTTGTGGAGAAATGACTGTTACCTAAGATTTTTTGTCTATGTTGACTTGTATTTTTGGCAAACCCTTTCTCTTGTTTGTTTTAATTTTCTCAACTCATATAAAAGGATGCCATTTGTTCAGATCTATAAAATTAAATTCTCAAGACTATTTGATGTAGAATACACATTGTGTGGGAGTCAGGGTTATCTAGTTGGATGACTTTGGATAATTGATCTTAGCCATATGGCCTCAATTTTTTCCAGCATAAAATTAGCCGTTTGGAGATTTCCTTCAGTTTTGAAGATTTGAAATTCTACTAAATATGAAAAATAAGATCTGAAATGTGTGTTTGGTACTTATGCAGCTATGAAACATCTGCAAATTATTCATCATATGTCCAAGTAGCCATTTGCCATTTAGTCAGCAAATGTTATTGAATACCTGCTTTATACTTGACTATGTACAATACAGTACAATTTAAAAATTATAATCAATTTTTGCCTTTAGGGGATTCAGTTCAATTAATGATAAATTAGTTAATTAATTATTTATGAATAATTTTAATTATCTATTATATAATCATCATTACATGTTAGGCACTGGGAAAAACATTAAAAATTAAAGAATAAGACAATTCCTCGAACTGGAACACATAAAAACTGTATTCTGATAGGATAAATAGTATGAATTTACAGTGCACTGTGGGGGCACAATAAGGAGTGTAACTAACTCTGAAAATGTCCTGGAAGCTTTGAAAAAAAGTGACATTTGAGATGAGCATTACATGCACATTACATGTAACTTTCAGTGTTAGCTTACTTGCAGGGCAATGAGAGTTATTAAAGCCTTTTCAGCTGTGAGGTGTTGTAATCACATGTGCCTTCCAAGAACCTAAGTCCTAGAACACACTCTCTCTCTTCCTTACACTTCAAGGGATATTAGGAATCAATTTTGATTTCTCTTTTTAAAGCTATGATTTCCCTTGGTATTCTTCTTTGATTCCCAGAGCTAGCAGTGTCCTCTGAGAGTAAATAAAAGCAAAATAAAAATGAGGCATTGTCTTGTGTGAGTAATTTGAATTTCAACACATCGAATTTCAACCATAATGAGAGATTCGCAAGTCTATAGATCTCTGCTCCAGAAAGTTTCTCTGTGGTATGTAATCGTTTCTTCATATCAGAAGGTTTGTCTGAGTGATTGGAACTTAAAACATTGTGGTTAGATGAGATTCATTCAAGATAATTTTCTAGCTAATTGAACTTGTGTGAATTTATATGTGGGGCTAACTTTGAGTTTCTTCCTGGATACTATATTTCACATCTTGATTTACTCAGCTTTCCTCTCTTGTCTGTTAATCATTTACTAGAAAGAATGTGACAGTTGGTTTCTTTCAGATCATACTTGCACTGCATATTTGGGCTGTTTTCTTAATTTGCAAGGCATCTGTCTTTATCTTATTTCCTGGGTGATTATTCTAGTATGTTCAAGTTGCTGTTCTGCTCTGTCTTCAAACATCTGTGTTTCTTTATTTTAATTAATGTGATTTTTTTTTCCTGGTTTTGGACTTACAGTTTTTGTATTGTCTTTTTTTTTCTGATGTCAAGAGTTTCTACATATAAATAGTAATATAAGGAAAATATTAAAATATGTCCCCTTTTTGTGTGTTTATTCTGTGAGAGTTCAAAGCTTTCTTGCTCTTACTTGACAGACTACAAATTTGTTTATACATTTATTGAGAAGTTACCATGCTAAAGGCTACTAAGGACTATAAAAAGAAACCATGCAAAGTCATTGCATTTTTTTTTAAGGGCTAGTATACCCAGAAAACAAAACTGTATTTGAATATAAAATGAGAACATGTATAATTCTAAGCATATCAAGAGCTACTGAACATTGTATAACAATAAAAGGTAACTTTTGGAGATACACATTGTTACGTAAGACATAAATATTTTTGTTTTAATTGGCATTGAGTAATAATGGTTAAAATGATTTTGTAAAGTTAGGATAGCAAGCTATTTTTTAAACAAGGGTTATCTCTTATCTACTCTTCTGAAATGTATTTTAAAAATCCAGTATTAAGTGATGTTTAGAGATAGCCTCATAGATTTTTTGATCCAGTTGATTATATACTGACATGGTCAATTCCTTTTTCAGTCATGAGAACTTTCCACTAAGACTAACATTATTGGAAGGACAATAAAAATGAAAATACATATTGTAATAAAATTCTTAGCAATAATGCCATATAGAAAACACACCAATTGCATGATTAAGTACAAAAATGGCCTGATCAATAACTTCATTTCAGTTTTTATTTCTCTGGAATACCTAGACTTTGGAAGATGATTCTCATTGTGGACATTTGTTAATAAGTCTTTGTGGAGAATCCAGGGGTTAAATTTTTTGTGATGAAGATTTTTATTCTTCTAATAGAGACTTAGGCAGCACTGTGTAAATTATTATAATGCATGCAGGTGTAGGCGCTCTGGTCTGATTTCCTGAAGTAGAGCTTTTGTGTATGTGTGGGATTTTAAAAAATCTGTTGGCATGCAATCTCCCAAGTCTCCATGTTTATCTGTTTGTGATGTCATATGCAAAAGCAACAAATCAGTGGGTGCATCAACTAAAGCAGATTTTTTAAGAAATCACCCAAGCTTTTCCTGAACTATAATTCTTTCCTAGTAAACCATGAAATATATGAAAAATGTATAAAAATGAAATCAAAAATTAAGGCAGTAATAAACACTTTAGACAGATTTCACATAACAAAATCAAATGGTAGTTCTAACACAGGCATTTATATGGGCCAATTATATAAAGCCATTTTGAAAGGCTGTTTTTCACCATGTTTCTTCAATTCTTCAGAGTCTGCGGTGATGACCAACATCAGATACTATTAAGGAGTCTTCAAGCGTGTAAAATAATATGATTTCACAATGATTACATATTCACTCTACAGCTGGCTGAGTTTTTACATCTCCATTTGTCATTGACGATTGTGTCCAATTAAATGATTAGCTTTTAAAAACTGCTGCACATTATGAGTGTGAACTTGTGTTCCATTGCACTGAGTGATGCAGAAACAAACTCATTACAGCATGTAATTCACCCATATTAAATAACAAACAGATGGCTGCTGTAAATGAGAGCTCCTTTTTCTCTTCAAAAGTGCCAGGAAAAAGGTGTCTTTATTTATCTTTGTTTCCCGCTTCTTTCTGTTTTCTTGACAAGTGGGCAGCTAGTTGCTGAGGTTTTCAATTGGTGTAGAAGAATGAAAAGCCTGTTTCCATTAATTTCCCCCATAAAATAAGTCTTTGAATCATTTCTGTTATAAATGCAAGTGCAGTAGCAAGCTGCTGCTTGATTAATTCACTTATTATGAAGATTTCATCTTTTATAAGAGGGCCTGCAGGTAATTTATCTTGTTTAGTAAGATTAGAAAAATGTAATTATCTTGATACCTTTGGACCCCTCTCATTTTAATTGTGTTCCCATAAATTTCAAACATAAAGATGGGAATTTTTTGTGCACAAATGTTCCAACATGTGGTCGAAAAATGTGCTGTAAGCCCTGCATAAAAATTTATCAAGTAAAATACATTAGGACTGTACTAATACAGGAAGGCATACAAATAAAGCTAGCACAGAATTATAGTTGTGTGTACAAACAAATATCTGCATTTCTGGTTCCCTAGTCACCTAACAGCTGGGGTGAGGTAAAGGGATTTGGGATTTGTTAAAGACTTTTTTTTTTTATCAAGCATATATGTCACTAGGGAAATGAAATCTGTCTTATGTATACTAATAAAATTAAAATTGTGTTTGTCTTCAAATGTTCCAAACTCAAGTGAATTACTACTGAGTATATATTTCATGGACTGTCTTCCCATCACTTCCATTACATCTGTTAGCATTCATTGATAATTGGATACATCTCTAATTTTACAATGATAATATAATTTATTTAAAAGAACACTAAGTATATGAAGAAAGTGAAGTATCCCAGTCTTCTTTCATGTGTAACTTCAGGTGTTCTGCCTTGGAGGGATTATGCCATCAGGCTTGGTGGAAATATCTCCTTTCTCCAATCTTTCCTTCAGTTCTGCTGGAATTGGTGTTTCAATACCTTTAATTTTATTTGATTTATAGTATTTAATTTGCCTTTGCTAGATTGGTAAAATATGTTATGATTTTCAACTTAATTACTTCTTATTAATCAAAGTATATATTTCTTTCAGCCTAGACTAATTATCCAGGAAGAAGGAAATTACTAATACTGTATTATACAACTATATTTTTTCAGAGTTGTCTAGCCTTTTTCTATGGTTCCATATAAGAAAGCAGTTCATTCTTTGTGGTCCCTTGAATGGTATTAAACTGTTCAGGTAATTGTTTTGATAAATTCTATAGATCCGTGCTTAGGCACATAACAGGATACAATCAGGCTACATTGAGATTTGCTACATAAGAGCCCATGTAATTAAAACGATATATAGTTCAATCTCTAAATATAATGTTTCCTACTTGTAAAAATTTTTTCTACATATTTTGGTAAAATTATATAGCTTATAAAATTGAATTAATATAATGTGATAGAAACACGGATGTTATTGAAATAAAATGGTTTTATGTTTGCATATTCTTCTTTTACTTGTGTGATTTACTCATTTATCGGATAGTTACAGTTGCTGCCTTTAAATATGTCTGCCCTCAGGGCTCTGTGTACAAAAATATGAATTGAGAATATTTGTATATTATCATTGGATCAATTTTATAAATATATGCTAAATCTGGTTTATGGGTAAAACACAGTGTCAGGAGTGAGGAAGTTCCTCAATTTATTAAGCTGTGCAGCAACCCTACCTTATTCTCTGGGGGAGGGTCTCTGTTGCCTTAGCTGTGAGTGCTGCATACTGTATACTGAATCAAGTCCCCTAAAATTCATAGGTTAAAGCCCTAACCACCAGTGTGATAGTATTTGGAAGTGGGATGTTTGGGAGGTGATTAGATTGAGATGAGGTTAGGAAGATGGGGTCCCCTTAATGGAATGAGTGGTCTTACTTGAAGAGGAAGAGAGGCTGCGAGACTAGAACACTCTCTCTCCACCATGTCAAGACATGGTGAGAGGGCAGTCATCTCCAAACTAGGAAGTGGTTCCTCATTAGGCATTGAATTAGCCAGCACCTTGATCTGGAACTTCTAGCCTTAACTAAGAAAATTAAATTCTGTGGTTTAAGCCACCTAGTGTATGATATTTTGTTATGCCAGCCTGAGCTTGAGCAAGACACTGTTGCTGCCCTGCCTCCACAGCAGACTTTTTGTGAGGATTAAATAAATCACTTTGAAGAATGAGTTGGCTTCATTAGTTATCTTTTTTTACACCTAAGTCTCTCAAAACTCTCTATCAAATATTTGGTGTTAAATAAAATTGTAAAATGTTTATCATGGTTATTTCATTCATTATTATTCACAAAATTGATGACAAGACAAAGGAATTAGGCATTTTCTAAAGGTTACATATGTCAGGGTAAATATACATCTGCTATAATTCATTAGCCTGTTGCAATATTAATGGAAAAAATTACAATTTTAATAAGTATTTTATCTCACTTTTTGATCATTGGCAAAGATAAAGTAGTAGCTTAGCATTTTTCTCTAATTTCTTCCTCTAGTATTGGAGCCTAGCAATGTCTTACTTCATCTGTCTGTCTTCTTATATTATTACTTAATGCTGGTTAATATCTTCTTTATGGCTTAATTTAGAAATTTCTATGGGGGCAGATGAAATATTTGTTCTCAAGACTTTCAGAGCTTCTTTTTGATTAAGATAGAAATAAGTAAAAGAACAATTCTGAGATTAAATCTTAACTTAGAGCAGGCAACTCTGAGGGAAAAATAATGCCAAAGTGATTAGTTATCTAAAATGCAAATTTGATCATGACCCTCTTCTATCCTTAGGCTGTTGCATAAAATGAAATACAATTTTAAGGAGAGTGGAGGATAAAGTTGTAGCATTGAGGAAAGGAATTAAACAGGGCTGTCCACTGGCTCAGGGACTGCTTCAGGGACATTTCTGATATCTTGTTGAAACAAAATCTATTTGTCACTATAAAAATTGTTTCTGAATTTGAGCCAATGGGTGTGAGATAAGTTTCTGCCAGATTAAAAAAAAAAAAGTGAATACAGGAGAAAAGCAAAACAAACAGCAACAAAACAAGTCTGCTAAAATGAATCCAGAATGCTTAATGTTCCTTATTCCTAAGAAGGCTGTCTGTTGACAGATGTTCATTTCCAGTTGGAACACGGTATCATAAAGGCAGTGTTTCATCATGCTCATGAAAAACATCTAAAAGCAACAAAGAAAACAATATATAAAACACAACTTCATTTCTTTGGAATCCCAGGCTATGAAGTAGGTGTAAGAGCTGCTAAAATCAACAGAAGATACAATAGGATAGAAAGATGTCATGCAGAGAGAAATGATAAGAAAATGCCACCAAAAGAGAAATAAACAAAGGAGCTAGCAGTTGCAGCTATCAGATGTAAAAATTGTACTTCCCAAGGGTAAATTTCAACACTGAGGTCTGAATCTATACTTATTGCTTCCAGCAGCAGGAATAGAAGTGTCAGTAATGCCCCCCTCCAGTCAACTGGTCATTTCAATTTCCTATTACAATGCAACAAGCCACCCTAAAACTTAGTGGCTTGAATCAACAGCACTTTATTGTTGCTCATGATTATGTGATGAGGTCAAATCAGCATCGCCTCTTTTTAGGTGATGTCAGGTGAACTGCTGATGTAATTGAGAGGTACACAATGGCCTCATCACATGGCTGTCAATTGTTGCTGCCAGGGCCTTGATTCCATTGGTCCTCTTCCCATGGACACTTGAGATTCCTCAAAGAATGATGTCCTCAGCATAGAGAAGCCTGGGACATGGGAGCTAGATGCTACCGAATGGTGGAAGCTGCCAAGCTTTCTTGAGGCTTAAGCCTGGAATTTTCACACTGTTACGAGCATGAATAATGGGACCTATGATACATTGGGGCCCCCCAAGTAAAATCTATCACACAAAGCTGAATGAAGAATATCACTGACAAGCCATACTTGCAGGAAGCAGTCTGACTCTGTTGCAATAGATAGAAAGAGACTCTCTGAAAAAATAATCAGGGAAATGCAAATCAAAACCATGAGACAATACCTACATCTGTTAAAGTAGCTAGTATTACAGAGACAAGACGAAACAAGTGTTGGTGAGTTTGTGGAGAAAAGGAAACCTTTGTACACTATCAGTGGGAATGTAAAATAGGACAGCCATTATGGAAAACAACATAATTTTTTAAATAAAAAAATTAAAAGTATAATCACAATATGATGCAGAGATCTATCTTCTGGATATATAACCAAGGAAATGAAATCTCCACCTCATAAAGATATCTGTGCCCCCTGTGTTTATCGCAGGAATATTAAGCGTAACCAAGATATGGGAAATAACATAAGGGTCCACTAACAGATGAATAAATAAGGTGTGATATATATATACATATATGTATGTGTCTATAACACACACAGGAGTATTATTCAGCCTTAGAAAGGAGATTCTGCCATTTGCAACAACATGGATAAATCTAAAGGACATTATTCTCAGTGAAATAAGCCAAAAACAGAAAGAAAATTATTGCACAATCTCATTTATATGTGAAAGCTAAAGAAACAAAAACCTGAGAAAAACTTGAATATATAGAAACAGAGAGTATACTATTGGTTATCATAGGTAGAGGGTGCCAATCGGTGGTAAAATGAAAATCAGAGTACAAAGGTTGAGTTGTGGAGAGTAAATAAGTCTGGAGAGTTAATGAACAGCATGAACACTATAGTTAATAACATTTTATTGTATACTGGAAATTTGTTAAGAATAGATTTTAGTTACTTTTACCACCACAACAAAAAGTGAACTATGTTAGATGATGGATGTTCATTTACTTGACAATAGTAATCATCACCAAAACATCATGTTGTATGCCTTAAACATGAACTATTAAGAAAAAGTAAAAAAGTAGCCAGGTGCAGTGGCTCATGCCTGTAATCCCAGCAGTTTGGGAAGCCAAGGCAGGCAAATCGCCTGAGGTGGGGAGTTCCAGACCAGCCTGACCAATATGGAGAAACCCCGTCTGTACTAAAAATACAAAATTAGCCAGGCCTGGTGGTGTATGCCTGTAATCCCAGCTACTTGGGAGGCGAGGCAGAAGAATCGCTTGAACCCTGGAGCCACAGGTTACACTGAGCCTACATTGGCCATTGCACTACAGCCTGAGCAACAAGAGAGAAACTCTGTCTCAAAAAAAAAAAAACAAAAGAAAAAGAAAAGAAAAAAAAAACATATTCTCTGTATCCTAAGCAAAGTTTCAAGAATTTTGGAATTTTGGAGTAAAGCCCTGTTCAACTCTACCACCATCAATAAACCACACTGAATATGAACTACAGCAAATGGCTAGAGAAATCTACCTCTTTCAATGGTGAATAATTTTTTTAAAGCCAATATAGTATCTATACAAAGATATTACATGTAAAAGAGGGAAGGGGTTAAGATAAAATACAATAATAATTACAAAAAAACCCTTAGCAGAAAGAAAAGTAGCATAGAGTGAGTAAAATCTGTGAACAAATTTAAACCATGGATCATTACAACAAAAGAAAACACATAAAGCTTCCCAATAATGCAATCATTTCTATAAAGCAAGTTCATAAAAACAAATAGAACTGAGAGAACAGATAGCATTAATAAGAGGAATGAAACATGAAATGCACATGAAAGTATTCTAAACAGTTTGAGAAATAAAGGAAAAAAGAAAAAAACAGAATAGATACTGTAACAAACTTAATAAAGGATATAGAAGGTAGAGATGACAGAAATGTGCAAATAAAAAATAAAATAATAAAAATAGATCAGGTGGAAAATGACATCCTAAGGAAACAAAGCATGACTACTTAGAGGATGCAAAAAAGAAAATTTGAAACAAGGGGAAAAGCCTAAGAATATAATTCAATTTATTTGTCAAAATGTTACAAAACAAAAATATGGAGGATCACATTGTATGCTAGGATAAACCAGATGAGAATGATAAATATTTATATTCTAGGAGTCTCTGGAATTCAAATGTGAAGAAATTGTTTTGGCATTAAGACAAAAATATTGCCATTTCTATGTTCAAAACTTTTATTCTGTGCTCAGACATATATTCAAAATTCTCAAAAAAATAAAATATAACCAATATTTTGTTCCTGAAAAACTGTCACTCAAATTCAATGGCAACAGTTTCAAACATGCAAGAACTTAGGGAATATTATTGCTACAAACTATTGTTGAGAAGTTGCTAGACAACAAACTTCAAACAATAGACATGTAATTGTGAAAACTACATCAAAAGGACTGAGAGTAAGAATGAATGCATTAACAAAGCAACTAGACTGAAACTAATGTGCGTTTAAATTTACAGAAAATAATGTAAACTTTATAAGCCCTGACAGTGCAGAATAATAAACATGTTTTCCCTAATCCTGCACTTTTATATACAGTCCTTTCATTAAATTTTTAAAAGTAATTTAAACATTTGGGAATCACAGAATTGCAATTTGGGGCATAAAAACAGATCAGAGTAGTCTTTAGGTTGTCCAAAGAACAAAGAAAAGGATGGGATTTTATTAGAAAGAGAAATTTCATGTACTATTTTGAAAGAAAGCTCACTGTCAGAGAAGCTTTGGGGAGCGGTCAAGCTCTGATTGGTGAGTGATGATAACAAGTAAAACTAGTCTTAGAACCCAGGCAGGTTTTTTCAGCAGCTACTAGGTAAAAAGGGTCTTATGGTTACAGCAGGCTATTTCAGCACCTGAGTTTGCAACAAGTTCCATTTTTGGAACTGGTATTATGTGTCAAGAATGCTCTTTCCTCGTGGTCCATTTACTCTGATGTAATTGGGTATAATAAGACTGACCAAATTGTATAATCAACTTTCACAATGCCAAACATATCACGTTGTATTCCTGACTGTATCCGTATCACAACTCAGATAAATATACAAGTTTTTTAGGTTATACTAATATGAAATGTAAATTAAAAACAAACAGAATGACAATTCAAAAAAGTTAGAAAAATACAACTCTAAGGAAATAAGAAAGTGATACAAATACAAAGGGTAAAATTAGCACATAAGAGAATATACTAAAACTTATGCATCATTTCTGAAGGTTCTTTTTGCAGGTTCTAATAAAACAGTTAAGCGCATATATATATTTTAAACTTCCATGAAAACTTTGCAGGTTCTAATAAAACAGTTAAGCCAATATATATATAAATATTTCAAACTTGCATGAAAAGTGTGGAAAAATTAAGGAAATTGTAGGAAAATATAATTTACCAAAAGTGACTCCAGAAGAGTTAGCAAACTTAAACAAATTTCCCAAGAAAAATTAAAAATATACATGAGGACTATGAGGGACGTGTTTTTTTTTCTTTTCTTTACCTCCTCACCTCCTCCCAAAAGCACTAAACTCAGATATTTTCATAGGAGAATGCTACCAAAAATTTAAAGTTGAGTTAAATTCAACAATTTATTGAAGTTATATAAAGCTTCACAAACTGTATGTCATATAAAAATTAAAATAAAAACCTTCCAAGTTCTTATTAAGCAAAAATAATCAATATTAAACCTTACAGATTTCAATGGGAAAAATAGCTACAACCCAACTTCCAATTCCTATTATGATATTTACATATAAATTCTTAGTAAAATATTCACAAATAGAATGAATGTATGACAAGTGTAGTAAACCATGACCAAATAGGGTTTATTTCATTAATGTAATAATGTTTCCATATTTGGATATATCTTATATTAACTGTCATTATTGTCTCAGAAGAAGAATATTATCCCCCAGACACCCTGATCAGGTATTTGGGAAAGTTGAAAATCCGTTCTTAATAAATAAAACAATGTTAGATAAATATATTCTTTGAAAAAGAAGAATGTAAACACATCTCAATACAAGAATGAACCTCATACATAAAATATGGCACCTCTCCATTACATGCCATCCCATCTAGAAGTCAGCGCAGAGAAATAAACCTCTTTCTGTGATCCTGCAATCCATCTGAAACTCAAAGTATAACATGGACTGTAATAATTGATAGGTCAAGCTTCTCAAAATCAGTTATGATATCTTAGTCATCCTTTTATTACATTATCTATCTGGGTTTCTGGCCCATATGCCTCAAGAACTGTGAAGGGATTCATACATCCCCTGACTTACAAGCTAACGAGTTAGCCTTCCACAGTTTCTAGGATACTGACAGAAGGCACCAGGATCCTGGGAGGAGGAGACTCCTGGCAGAGAAGGCAGCATGAGATGAGCTCCTTGGTATTAGTTACCCTTGCTGGCATGTTGCTCAGCAGCAACATCAATGACACAAGCTGGATGTCTGCACACACAGTGGGTTGCATTTCAGGAGAGGAAATTTGATTTTGGGAAATTCAAATCTTTATCATGGTATTCATCATGCTGCTGTTTGTCCCAAAAGGAGACATTACACTGAACCATAAACATGACTGGCTTTTGTTCTACCTATATCATCCAAAGCTATTTACTATAAAAGAAAAAGTGTTTAAAAGTATATTCTGTAACAAAGAGCAGTCAATAAGTTGCTTTATGAGATGAGCAGAAATACATGGGACTGGTGAAGATGTGTCAGATACTGTATTTAAGATTATCTAAGAGGGCAGAAATTCGATCAAAATGCATTCATTTCACTTAATTAAATGAGTATTTTGATTTAGCTTCTATCATTTATTCTTACAATACAAATTGACTTTGTCTCTATTGTCCCGCTAGTGTGAATGTTACAAAAGGACTGAAGTCTGTTACTAACCCCTTGAATTGAATGTATTAGAAAATAGTTTTGCTGTTTTATGGAATTTTCATAAACAGAGATGCTGCCTGATACAACATGATTCTAAACAAAGATATACTGGGCGAGTCTTGCTATATAGGCCATGTTTTATAGACATATCTTCAATACAAAAATAGTATGTGGGTTGCATTTTTTATATTTCTTTTTTCCACATTTTATTTCATTGTACAAGGGAAAATATAAAGAAAATAAGACTTAATTTCAATGACTTATAAATAAATATTTACTAATTTGTGTTTTAAAACTATTATTCCAGAGGAGGCCAACCATAAATGGAAAAGTTGCTTCTAGAATGCTCATTTGTCTAGGCTTAAAAATGTGGGTGAAATCTCTGTTACATGCTGTTAGACATGTTAAGTTTTCTAAAATGTAAGTCTTTAATCAAAAGAATCAGGAACAAAAATGCCAACATATTTAGAAAAGACCTCTTAGACATGGCAAGGAAAAAGTTGTCTCTGATAACTTAAGCAAAATAGAATAAACCCAGGAGGAAAAAGTAAAAATAGCTTCATGCAGTCTCCCACAAATCAAAAAGGGTAATTTTTTTGCTAGGGTGAGAAATAGCAGGTGTTTTCTAATTGAAAATAAATGAACAATGTAAAATAACTGACAGTGTTTGTCAAAATAATTAGGTCATTTGAAAATATTTGTGTAGCACACAGTAGGTTTTTAAAACTGACTGTGAATAAATATATGAATGAATGACTTGGTGATATATAAATCTGCATGTTACCCTTGGGTATCTTAGCTGGTAAAATAAATATAGACTAGAAGAAGCTCAATTAATATTCCCCCTTATATCAAAACTAAACATTGTATAGATTGAAAACAAAAATGTAAAAAAGTTGATGGCTTCAGAAGTCCTTGGAGAATAACGTGTAAATGGGAACTTGGCCCAACTACCCCTCCCCCATTTAATAAAAATTTTACTGTTCAAGCTGTGAATCAGCATAGCCTGTAAACTGTAAGCTTCTCTTCCATGCCTTTGATTTTTGACAGCCATAATTGACATATATAAACTCTTTCAAAGTTACTTCTGGCAATTTTCTCTGGGGTAAAGATTTTACATAACGAGGCAGATGGCTAAGTGTACACATTAGGATATTTTGCGTTTTGCCTGCTTATTCTGGGTTTGTTATATTTTGTATTGTTTGGGGGTTGCCAGTACAACTAATACAACAATTAATAGGACATCACATTCTTCATTAGTTTATGCAGGATATGGTGTCATCCAAGTCTAACATATATAATACATATAATGTCAGAAATAAGTCATGTTTTAGTTGTACTGGCTTTATTCTCTCCACAGGAAAAAAATCTACATATTTCATAGATATTAATTGAAATCTTTCAAAACATTTAATAGAAGTAAATTATTTGTCTCAAACCTGAATAGAAATGTTAACATTTGAGATCTTACATAGTGAATTTTTAATACAATTTTTATTTAATGGTGGGAATAAATTATCACATTATTTTCCAACAATATCAGAGATGGATCTTAATATATATGGAGCTTCTAAAGATATAATTTACCTCCCTATCCTCAGTGTATGAGAGTACTCATTTCTCAAAGATGTTAGCAATGAGTTTAAAATGAGAATATGAACATCTTTTTTCCTCTAGTCTTTTGATTTTTCTGTCTTCCATTTTGTCTGATGTTTTTGTGTGTTTAATAGTGGAAATTTTATATGTTTAAAGCATGTAGTAATAATATTATTTTAAAAGTATATTCCAAATGTTATTTAAACTTTTCATGGGATTTTAATGTTTTGTGTTGTTATTTATTTATGTTTCTAGCTTCAAATTTACATTAATCATGGTTGAGCAATTTGAAGTGATCTCTGAATAGCACCAAAAACATTACTAACTCATGTGAGACCACATACCCATAGAGATTTCTCAGTAATCATTTTACCACCTATGCTAGTTTTTTAAGGCACATATTTGAAATTTGAGAGGTGTATTTTATCATAAATTCCAGGTTAATGTAATGATGGCCTGCTCCTTTACAATCCTTTTTCAGATGAAAATATGTGCCTTCTAGAAAATTCAGTTTATTTAAAATGCAATTGAATAATGTCAATTTTATTATTTTCTGAAAAATACATAATTATTATAGTTTGAATATCTTGTATGTCAGAACTTTCTGTGTCCTTGAAACTAAACATGTGAAAGAAAACTTGAAGCAGCATTTTTCTCCTAAAAATCAAAATTTATTATTTAATTTTTCCATTTGTTATAATTAAGTGTAATAGGCAGTAAAGGACCTTAATTCATTTAGTACTGAATATATATATATGACTTAATATTGCCATCTATTGTTGACTGAGAATTTTATCATAGCTTCCCCGCCCTTTTTATAAGTTGTATTCTGAGATGAAGGGGATTAAAGAATACAAAGTTATTATTATGGTAACGTATTATGGTAGTATATCATATATGTAACTCATCAATACTCTCAGTACCTGCTTTTTAATTAGTTGAGGTGTTTCACAATTATTTTTTAATTTTACAGCAATAATTTTATAGAAAATCAGTGCATGTATCTATCATCTGTGTATGGAAGGAAAATATATATGTGTAAACCTCTTTCTTTTATTCTTCATTGGCATAAATGCTTGGATGTTTCTATTTCATTCCAAAAAGATAAGTATTTTGGCATTTGTACTCAGAATGCCTACATTAGCTAACCTAGATGACCTTTTATGTATCTCATCACCAGATAGTATATTGCCCCATACAAATTACAATATTCACTTTGTAATACAGCTGTACCAACAGGCTTTAGCAGTTATGCTGTTTCTTATCCTCCTACCAAAAAAAATTGTTTTAATACTTATTCTTCATGCTCTTATTGCTATTTATGCCTCATCTGGCCACCAGATGCACACAGAACTTCACTTCCCATGAAAGAGGTTGTTTAGGCATTTGGTATGTTGGCTATTACGTTTGTTCATATAACTACTCAGCATGGTTCACCCTTTATAATACCGTGCTTTGTGACATTTGAATTTGAAATTTACAAGCATGCATTAATTATCTCTTTTGATCATCTCCACAATTCTGTGAGTTGGCAAAACTGATACCAGGATCCACATATTTTTCAGATGCTAAAACTGAGATCCAGAATGATGAAGTAATTATGAAAGAGACAACACTTATGCAGTCGAGCTGAGATTAAGAACTCATGTTTTATGAGTCTTAGTCTAATGTTCTTTTGACTAAAATCATTCTTGAGAAAGCTTTGCAGCTACCTTCTCTCATTTCATAGTCACTTGACTTCAAGGCCCTAATAAAATTATCAAAGTTATTCTTTTTACTTAAGCTTGATTATACTTCTGGACACACTAACTCAATGCAGGTATATAACTAAATACGATAAAAGTAAATGAATGAATGAATGAAAATAAATAAATATCATCATCAGGTTATAGTGCATATGATCCTAATATCTACACATCATCAACTATCTATCTATTATGCACTTGGCACTGTACTAAGTATTTAAAACATTGCACTATGTATCCTCTATAAAAATTGGTTAGATGTCATTATTCTTAATTTATAGAAGATACCAGTATGTTGAAATGTTTAAAATGATTTACCATTAAACATAAATTGTATGTGGATAAGACCGCCTTATCTGACAACTTAAGTAAAGTGCATTCATAGATGATAAAACCAGCTGAAGAATAAACTCATTAGCTACTAGAATATTTCATATGTATATGTATTTTGTGAGTTTCTGCTATTTTTTATTTCTCCTTGAATATGTCTAGTAGGTGACTGCAACACAGTATGAGAATGAAGTTATTTCATTCTTTTTTTGGTATTTCAATTGCAAAACACACATCAACCAGTTTATAAAACCAATTTTAATTTAGAAAGGAACCTGAAGCTATCATCTCCACTCCTTTCTGGGGAAAAAGTCAAGCATAATGCCAATCTTCTCAAGAGAACACTTCCAAGCAAAAAAAATGCCATACTTAGGCACATCCCTCAGATAAGGTACTCACTAATGACCAATGCCTGGAGGAAAGACACTAAACTTCTTTTTTTCTGGAGAAATAGAATTACCACTACTGCTGATTTTTTAGCTCTGCCTAGTTAATCTAGAGAAACTAAATAGCACAGTTCCCTCTAATGACTCAATTAACAGGTGGTTTACTATGACTGACTTAATTTAAAGCTGACAGTTCATATTTCTATACAAATATTTAGTCTAATCTAGTAATATGTGCAAATCAGATGGAATCTAGAATTTACTGAACAATGTCTTACAATCACAACACTAATTATTGTGAATGTGAGTTATATAAAAATAAATAATTTCTAGTAAGAAAAAACAGAGAACTAAAATAGTAAATTTAGCTGATACGAGCTTCCTCTTCATAGCTACATAGTGAAACAAGGTGCTAAAATTTAATTGACAACATTAAGTGAAAGGTGGACTTGTGTAGCTTGTATTACTTCATGATGAGAAAATATCTGGGGACACTAATTTGAAGCACCCTATTAATGTAGTACCCATGGAAATGGACTAGGAATGAAGGAAGAGAGAGAGAGAGAAAGAAGGAAAATGAATTTGGTCTTAGAAAAAGTCACACATGAAATTACATGCCTTTACTAATACATTTAAAAAGTTTCAAACAACTGTGAGTGATAGAAAAGAATAATTTATATGTTAAGAAAATATGGCCAGACACAGTGGTTCACGCCTGTAAACACAGCCCTTTGGGAGGCCACAGTGGTATCACTTGAGCTGAGGAGTTTGAGACCAGTCTGGGCAACATATGGAGACCCCTATCAATATCAAAAAAAAAAAAAAGATTTTTAAGTTAAAAAAGAAAATAGCTGGGCTTGGACACCTGTGATCCCAGCTACTAGAGAGGCTGAGGTGGGGAAGACCGTTTAAACCTAGGAGATCAAATCTGAAGTGAGCCATGAGCATGCCACTGCACTCCAGTCGGGGCTACAGAGAAAGACACAGTCTCAATGAATGAATGAAGGAAAGAAGGAAGGAAGGAAGGAAGGAAGGAAGGAAGGAAGGAAATAAAAGAAAGAAAGGAAAAGAAGAAAATATTAATATATCTGTGTATAGATGTGGTCACATTGAATATTCTTGTAAAGGGAATTCCTACTTTTCAATGGGTGGTGCAAATATTTGGAGTCCTTTGGGTACCACTAATTTTATATTTTCATTTAAAATAGGGAAAGAAATATACTCCATATGAAATTAAAGCCATTTAACACATATAACATTTGACCTAGTAACAATTCTCAAATGTAGAATGAGAATGTCAATTAAAAAAAAAGTCAACTAAACACTGTTAAAAAAATTAGATTTGATTTATACAAAATGCATGATGCAATACATGTAAGCAAAGCAAGAGAAGATCTTGAAGTAAACAGTAAGGAAATTGTAGATTTTGACACAAATGAAATTCATTTTGATCCTTTACTATCTAATTATGTGGTTATGAACAGTTGATTGCTATTGATAGTATTAGAAAATTTTACAAACCACTCAGCAATTCTATTTCATTTTCAAATAATATTTTTTTGAGATAATGGATTTTTAAGTCAAAGAAATCATATGTGAAATATCAAACAAAAATGCCATTCCTCTAAAAACATAAGAAAAAAATAGGGAAGCAAAAATATTTGTTTTACCTCAGAGGAGACATATTCTTCAAAGTAATCACTATGTATTCTAGTGCTAATCATTACTGCTAAAAGTATAATTCCATTGGTCAGAGATTTGAACAAATTGAGCAATATTTGACTATTTTTGGTTTTATTTATAATATCCCACATAGCATCGAAAAATTTGAAATAAGTACACATTTAACATATTTTATAGATCTGGATATTGGTTTAAATAAGTGTAAAAATAATGATATATTACAATCATATAATAATAGTAAAGTGTTTTGTAATTTTTGATTGATAATCTTCAGCTACCTAATTACAATGTTAGAACATAATATGTCAAACTCATGGTTCATTTCTCAATATAAATATTGTTTTAAGAAATGATATTGACAATTTAATTGCTACTGCTTCAGCAGAACAAAATTTCTCCAAATTCAACAAATCAGAATAATTTATCTAAATTGGCATTTCTGTCAACAGGACACAGAATACATGAGGATCTTGATTAAATAACATAATTAGTGATTTTGCTGAAAGAAGGCAAAAATTTTATGAAATACTATATAATAATGTGAGAACTATGTATGTCTTTATTTGATTACTCACCTAAAATTCATCACCCCAACCCATAAGTAAATATCCACACATCCAATCATCTCTGTGGTTTTACCAAATTTCATTATGAGAAAAGACATTGCTTTACACACGAGGTTATAATACAGTAATATTTATCTATTTAGGAAACTAAAACACATTCTCAAACAATTTGATTTGTAACTGGTGTGAAGCAATACTGAAATCCTAGGAAAGTAATTTGTATATGGGAACTCCCTCAAAGTTGAAGATGGGAAAGTTAGTTCTACTTCCTATGTGTACTTCCTTGTACAGTATAACAGTCTTCTGTTTTCTTAACTATTCAAAAAAATCTTGTATATATTCACAGTACTAATTCACTAGGTTAGTCCTCTATGGACTAGTGTGATTTTTCAGACCAAGAGAGACCATACTTCCCATATCTCATTTGCATTTTTTGGCACAGGAAGAGAAAACATCCGAGGGGAGTTCAGCTTTTCTCACTTCTTACAAAATTACACAAATTTGCCAATTCCTATGGGCAGCAATTACATAGAAGAAGTGCCCAAAATTCATAATGCACTAGAAAAGGTAGTAATGTTCAGTAAGATTAAACTTATTAAACTTCTTGATTGCCACATAAGTTACCAAAGGTTACCTTTGATGATTTCCATAAGTAATTCAAACAATTAGATAATAGCATATTAAATTAAAGGATAGTATCAAAATAGGAATACTATAAATGTTAGTTGAATATAAGGAACTAGGTGAATACCTAAGAGATTATCAGGGCTTTTCTAAAACCTTTATGACTGCAAAAATTATTGTCTGTAAGTTAAATCTCTATAGTGCAGAGAAGACAGATGACAGGCACAATTAGTGAGATGGTATTAGATATATAGTCTTGACCTGATTTCTCCAACTGATTTACTTTTACAAGTTTCTTCATAATTTGACAGAACCAGAAGCAATGCAACTTGGCCAAAAACAATGTTTATTTTACCGAAATAATATTGCTTGTTGTAATTAATTATCCCATCAACATTACTAATTTATTTGTGCAAGTTATCATTAAATTCCTTGATGTCTATATGATCTGCAATCATGTCTCCTTATACATTCTTAATATTTATACTTTGAGTCACTATTTTGTTTAGGTAGCCTTTCTTGTGGTTTAACAATGTTATCAATGGTTTCAAGTTCTAACTTATTGCTTAATCGTTTTTCCTTTGCCTGTTTTCACTCATTAATTTTCAATTTTACCTTTATTATTTCCTTCATTGTAGTAACATTATATTCTATTTATGCTGCTTTTTCTAGTTTCTTAAGATGGATGTTTAGGTCACTGGTTTCCAATTTTTCTTCTCTCAATATTAGGATGTAGATTTGTGAATTGCCTTAACAGCTTTCCAAAAATTTTGCTATTTATGTTTTCCTTGTTATTCAGTTAAAAATATTTCTTTGGTCTTGTTATTTCCTAACCAAAGGATTATTTGGAAGTGTGTTAGTTAATTTTAAAGAATATGGAGATTTTTCCAAATATAATTTTCAATATAATTCATTCCAAATATGACCATTTTATTATGATAAAAGAATCTTACCTGTGTGATTTGTTGTAAATTTTTAATGTCTGCTTATAGTATAGCATTTGGTTTATTTTTCATTATGCTTAAAATGTTTCTTCAATTATTATTGAATATAGTAACCATAATGTCAATTATTTTCAATTTGTTTATAATTTTCTTCAAATCTTCTATATCCTTACTGTTTTCTTAATTACTTTTATCCAATACTGAAAGAAAAATGTTTTTAAAAGTTTCCACTGTAATTGTAGTTTAACCTATTTCTGCTTAAGTTCTATCACTTTTTGTTTCATGTATTTTGAACATCTGATAATAGTTGCATACACATTTAGGATTGTTGCATCTCTGGTAAGTTGATGCTTTCACTTTTATAACATGTCCTTCTTTACTTCTGGTAATATTCCTTGCACCAAACTTTGATAACACATAACTTCATTAACTACCATATGGTTAGAGTTTGCGTGCTATATCTTGGTCCTGACCTTTTACTTTTAATCTGAGTTTTTATAATGAAAATGCTTTGGGGGGAATTTCTAGATATATTTTTGATATTTATTTTTAATTTATTTTTTTAACCATACTCTGAATGACTTGCCTATTTTAGATGTATCCAGAATTGTTTTATGGCCCAGTATATTAGTCAACCATATGCATTCAACATAATTCTGAAATGACTGAAGATGTAGTTCCATAGATATTTACTAGGTTAATGTGGTTGACAGTTTTCTTCAATCATCTATGTGTTTGGTGACTTTTTCTACTTGTTCTATCATTTGATAACAGATAGGTTCATCATCTCTAACAATGATTTGTGGTATTCTCCATTTCACCCTTTATTTCTGTTGATTTTTTTCATGTTATCAGTCGCAGCTACATATATAATTGCTATGTTTTCCTGATCAGGTTTTTATTATGATAAAATTTTCTGGTTTCCTGCTAATAATCTTTTTTTAGTATAACAATCTTCTTCTTAGTATATATATTGACTGATATTAACATACCTGTCCTAGACTTGTTATGCTTACCCTAAACATAGTATGTCTTTTAAAAAATTTATTGTCAAATTATTGGTTGCTTTTTAGTTAATGTGTGTTTAGGAATTGATTTTATTTTATCCACTTTTTCAGGCTCTGCCTTTTATTTGGATTGTTTCTCCATAATTATTTAAAGTAATGGTCAAATAAAAGTACATCACTATATATTTTCTGTGTGTCTCTTTTAGTTTTCTTGTTTAAATTTTCCTAATATGTTTTGGATTATAAAATTTGGCAATGATACTTTCATTTTTATATTGTGTTTTTAGTTACACATTTTGTATTATTTTGGGTTTGATTGACTCTAAGGATTAAGATACATATTCACTAACCTTTTCAGTTACTTGGAAGTTATACTTTACTAATTCACATAAATGCAAAAAACTTGCAGATATTCAGTTTATATATTCTATGCTATTATTGCACTGTCTGCTTAGATTATAAACTGTGCAAGTAAATGTTATGCTGTTTTTTCTAGAAACCCTCATATGTATTTTAAATAGTCATTTACATTAGCTACATATTTACCATTTTTGATATTCTTCTCTCTTAAAAATCTGGGTTTTCAGTAGGGATAAAAATCCTCATGATAAAGAACATATGTTAGCATTGCTTACAGCACCAGTCTGCTGGCAATGAATTACATTCATTTTCTTTTATCTGAAACTTTTTTATACTGGATATAAAAATCTAGGTTGGCATTTTTGTTTCTTTTAGCATTATTTTCCTCTACTTTTCACTCTCTTTTAGCCTCCATATAGATTTAGATAAGAAGTATACTGTATTTTAATTATATGTTTATGTATATTTAAATTCTGAACATTTATGTGTCTAGCTATATGTTTATATAAGTAATGTGTAATTTTTTATTCTTTTTACTTTCAAAAATTTCTTTGTATCATTAATTTTTTAGTCATATAACTCTGATCTGCCCAGGCATAGTTTTACTCACATTTATCCTACTTTGTCTTTCTACTGTTTCTAAAAAATACTGTTCTGTTGTCTTCTGACTTGTATTGTTTCTGAGAAGTCAGCCATCATTATTATTGTTGTTCCTTAGAATTTGTCTTTTTCACCTCTTCCTGCTTTAAGAATTTATCTTTAACTTGAGTTTTGAGAAAGTTGACCTGAGGTATGACTGTATGTGGTTTTTCTCTGTATTTATCCATCATGGTTTTGTTCTTGATGCTGCTGCTCTTTCTGTTGATGCTGCTGTTGTTTTAACTTCTGGAATTATTAGCTGATGTTTTAAATCAAATTTGAAAAAAACTGTTTACCATTTTTTTCTAAATACTTTTTCTATTCTTTTCTCCTCGGAGATTCAGTTATCTTAACAATTTCTTACAATACATTAATGCATCTCTCTCTGCTTCAGTTTGGATAACTTCTATTAAGCTACCCTCAAATTCTATAATCTTTTCCTTAGTAGGTCCAAAATGTTATTACTGCCCTTGAATGACTTAATAATTTCAGAAATATTATTTTGTACAATTTTTATCATTAGGGTTTGGATTTCTTTATTGAATAGACCATATCTTCACATGTTAAGTGTGTAAATATTTAAAATAGCATAGTTGTTTTGAAATCCTTTTCTTCTGCTAAGGACTGAATGCTTTTGTCCCCCAAAATTCATATATTGAAGCTCTAACCCCCAGTGTAGTTATATTTGGAGATAGAACTGATTAAGGTTAAATGAGGTCATACAGATGGTGATCCAATAGAATTAATCTATTAATCCAAACGATTAATGATTTTAGATTAAGAGATACCGGAGAGCTCACTCTCTGCCCCTCTTTTCTATACACACAGACTAAGGAAGGACTATACATGGAAAGGGTAGTAAGAAAACTGTCTACAAGCCAAGGAAATAACTCTCACCTGAAACCAAAACAGCCAGAGCCTTGACTTTGGGTTTCTAGCCCCAGAACTGTGAGGAAATGAATTTCTTTTGTTTAAGCCACTGAGTCTGTGGTATTTTGTTATGTCAGTCTGAGCAAACTAGTATACCTGATATCTCCATAACTAGTTTATCTATGTACCTGTTTTTATTGATTGCAATTTTTCTTGCTAATGGGTCACATTTTTCTACTGCCTTCACATCATATAATTTATTGGTGCATTCAGAAAATTGTGGAGTATGCTTTGTCATGTTTTTAAATTTTTTTTTATTTTATTTTTCTTCACAGAACCTGAGTCCTTCTCTCAGTCTGGTGATCAGGGGGTGAAAAACTGATCATTCAGATTCTTCAGGTCTTAAGTTCAAGTGTGGTATACTTGAGCTATGGTTTTAATTCTATTGAGCACAGTTGTAATTACTCCAACCTCCATCTACTTTATTGCTGCTACTTCTACTGCTGCTGCCACCTTTTTGATCATGTCAGTATTTGACCTGAGCTTTAGATTCATATGTTTTAGTTTACTGGTTCCCATTCATATGCAATTTCTCTAGGGACTCATATTCCAAACATTGCCACAATGTATGTGACTATGTGAGTCCTCTCTGTTTTTCAGCTGTTTTCTTGACGATGTAGGGGCATGATATAAAAGGAACAGTTATGAAGCAAACAATTTGTTTTGCATTTGGACATTTTTCCATTAATTCCATCTTGCCAAATTACATAGTCATTAAGGTTTTATATAAGCTGGCTTCTGCTGCTTCTTAAAAAGTCACCATCTATGACAAGAGCACCCTTTCTAGGCTCATACCTGTATTATATAAGGGAACTTCAAAACGTTTGTAGAAAAACTGAATTTAATATAAAAATTAAAAATTTTTAAACTTTATTTCTCACTGTAAGCTCCATGAAAGTCAAGACACTTTTGTAAGTGACAAAAACAGCCACTTAGCCCATCCTTAAAGAACTGAGGTCCTGGGAATTTGGCCATGTCAATGTTATTATTATTATTATTATTATTTGCATTATTAACTGAAGAAAAATTGGTACCCTTTAAATGTTTTTCAAGATTAGAAAATAAAATGAAGTCAGAAAGAGCCCAGTCATAACTACAGTAGGAATGCCTAATAACTCCCCATCAAAACTTGCAAAATTGCCCTTGTTTGATGAGAGAAATGAGTAGGAATATTGTCATCATGAAGAAGAACTCTCTGATAAAGCTTTCCCAGGCATTTTTCTGCTAAAGCTTTGAATAACTTTCTCAGAACACTCTCATAATAAGCAGATGTTATCTTTCGTTGCTCCTCCAGAAAGTCAACAAGCAAAATGCCTTAAGCTTTCCAAAAACTGCTGCCATGACCTTTGCTCTTGACTGGTCTGCTTTAGTTTTGACTGGACCACTACCACCTTTTGGTATCCATTGTTTTCCTTGTGCTTTGTCTTCAGGATCGTACTGGTAAAGTCACAATTCATCTGACATTAAAAATCTTAGAACAAATGCTTCAAGATCTTGATCCTACATGTTCAAATTTTCCATGGAAAGTTTTCTCTTATCTGCAGCTGATGTAGGTAGGCACAACGATTTTAGCATCCACTTAATGGAAAGCTGACTCAACTTTAATTTTTCAGTCTGAATTGTGTAAGCTGGGCCAGTTGAGATGTTTATGGTGTTTGCTATTGTTTTTGCTGTTTATCATCAGTCCTTCTCAATTAGGGCACAAACAGAATTAATTTTTTTCCTCACAAATTGATGTAAATGATCTGCTGCTCTCCTGTTCAACTTCAACATAGTCTCCCCCTCCTTAAAAAGAGCTATCAATTTTTAAACTGCTGATTTCTTTGAGGCATTGTCCCCAGAAACAGTTGTAAAATGATATAGTTTGGCTGTGTCCCCACCCAAATCTTGACTTTAATTCACACATTTTGTGTGAGGGATCTGGTAAGAGGTGACTGAATCATGGGGGGCAGGTCTTTCCTGTGCTGTTCCCATGCTGTTCCCATTGAGATCTGACGGTTTTAAAAAGAGGAGTTTCCTTGCACAAGCTCTCTTCTCTTGTCTGCCGCCACGTAAGACATGGCTTTAACTTTCTGCCATGATTGTGAGGCCTCCCCAGCCATGTGGAACTGTAAGTCCAATAAACCTCTTTCTTTTATAAATTGTCCAATCTTGGGTATGTCTTTCTCAACAGCATGAAAATGGACTAATACAATTGATTGGTACCAATAGATTGGGCTGCTGCTGAAAAGATACCCCAGAATTTGGAAGCAACTTTGGAACTGGATAACAAGCAGAGTTTGGAACAGTTTGGTGGGCTCAGAAGAAGACAGGAAAATGTGAGAAAATTTGGAACTTCCTAGAGACCTATTGAATGGCTTTGACCAAACTACTGATAATGACACGGACAATGAAATCCAGGCTGAGATGATCTCAGATAGAGATGAGGAACGTGTTGGCAACTGGAGCAAGGGTGACTACTGTTATACTTAAGCAAAGAGACTGGTGGCATTTTGCCCTTGCCCTAGAGATTTGTGGAACTTTCAACTTGAGAAAGACGATTTAGATTATGTGGTGGAAGAAATTTCTAAGCAGCAAAGCATTCAAGACGTGACTGTAAAGGGCATTCAGTTTTGAAAGGGAAACAGAATACAAGTTTGAAAATTTTGCAGCCTGACAATGCAATAGAAATGAAAATCCCATTTTCTGAGGAAAAATTCACACTGACTGCAGAAATTTGCATAAGTAACAAAGAGCCTGAATGTTAATCCCCATGATAATGGGGAAAATGTCTCCTGTGTGTCAGAGGTCTTCACAGCAGCTGCTCCCATCACAGGCCTGGAAGCCTAGGAAGCAAAGATGGTTTCACGGGCCGGCCCAGGACCCCTACTCTGTGCAGCCTAGAGACTTGGTAACCTGTGTTTTGCACCCCCACCCCACCCCCTGCCAGCCATTGCTAAAAGGGACCAAGATAGAGCTCAGGCTGTTGATTCAGAGGGTGGAAGCTCCAAGCTTTGGCAGCTTTAAAGTGGTATTGAGCCTTCGGGTGCACTGAAGTCAAGAATTGAGGTTTGGGAAATTCCGTTAGGTTTCATATAATGTGTGGAAACAAACGGATGCATGGGCAGAAGTTTGCTGCAGGGGGAGGTGCCCTCAGGGAGAACATCTGCTAGGTCAGTGAGGAAAGAAAATGTGGGGTCAGAGGTTGAAACAGTTTGGAGGGCTCAGAAGAAGATAGAAAGATGAGGGAAAGTTTGGAACTTCTTAGAACTTCCTCAAGTGTATCTGGTGGAAGAAACTTCTAAGCAGCAAATTGTTCAAGATATGACCTGGCTGCTCCTAACAGTATATGCCAATATGCATTTACAAAAAGATGGTCTGAAATGGAAACATATTTAAAAGGGAAGAAGAGCATAAAAGTTTGGAAAATTTACAGGCTGACAATGTGGTAAAAAAGAAAAACCCATTTTCTGGGGGAGAAATTCAAGCTGACTGCAAAAATTTGCTTAAGTAAAGAGGATCCAAACCTTAACATCAGAGACAATGGGGAAAATGCCTCCAGGGCATTTCAGAGACCTTTGTGGCAGCCCCTTCCATCACAGGCTTGAAGACTTAGGAGGGAAAAATGGTTTCATGGAACAGGCCCAGGGTCTCACAGCTTGGTCAGCCTCAGGATATGGTGCCCTGCATCCCAGCCACTCTAGTTCCAGCCATGGATAAAAGGGGTCAAGGTATAGCTCAGGCCACTGCTTCAGAGAGTATATGCCCCAAGACCTGGTGGCTTGACATGGTGTTGGGTCTGTGGATGCAAAGAAGGCAAGGGATGATGTTTGGAAGCCTCTGCCTAGATTTCAGATGATGTATAGAAACACCTGGATGTCCAGGCAGAAGTCTGTAGCACCCTTGTGGAGAACTTTTACTGGAGAGAAAATGTGGGGTTAGAGTCCTGCATTAGTCTGTTTTTATGCTGCTGATAAAGACATACCCAAGACTGGGTAATTTATAAAGAAAAAGAGGTTTAATGGATTAACAGTTCCATGTGGCTGGGGTGGCCTCACAATCATGGTTGAAGGTGAAAGGCATATCTTACATGGCAGCATGAAAGAGAGAATGAGAGGCAAGTGAAAGGGATTTCCCATTGTAAAACCATCAGATTTCATGAGACGTATTCACTACCATGAGAACAATATGGAGGAAACCTGCCCTCATGATTTAATTATCTTCCACTAGGTTACTCCCACAACATGTGAGAATTATGGGAGCTACAATTCAAGATGAGATTTGGGTTGGGACACAGCCAAACCATATCAAGTCCCCACACAGAGTCCTACTGTGACACTGCATACTGGAGCTGTGAGAAGAGAGTCACTATCCTCCAGATCCCAGAATGATAGATCCACTGAAAGCTTATACCATGTACCGGAAAACCCTCAATAACTCAATACCAGCCTATGAAAGAGGCTGCAGGGGTATACACTGGAGAACTGGGAGGGGTGGAGCTGCCTAATGCCTTGGGAGACCACCTCTTGCATCAGCATGCTCTGGATGTGAATAATGGTGTCAAAAGAGATTATTTTGGGGCTTTAAGATTTAATAAGTGCCCTAGTTGGTTTCAGACTTGCATGGGGCCTGTGGCCCCTTTACTTTGATAAATTTTTCCCACTTGGAATATGAGAATTTACTCGATACCTGTACCTTCATTGTATCTTGGAAGTAACTAACTTGTTTTTGATTTTACGGGCTGACAGGCAGAAGGGACTTGCCTTGTCTCAGATAAGACTTTGGGCTTAAACTTTTGAGTTAATGATGAAATGAGTTAAGACTTTGGGGCATGGTTGGTTAGGCATACTTGTGTTTTGAAATTTGAGAAGAACATGAGATTTGGGGAGAGGCCAAGGTTAGAGTTTTATGGTTTAGCTGTGTCCTCACCCATCTCATGTTGAATTGTAATTCCCAATTTTTGGAGAGAGACCTGGTGGGAGATGATTACATCATGAGGGTGGATTTCCCCCTTATTGTTCTTGTGAACTCAATCTCGTGAGATCTGGTTTTCTCAAAGTGGATAGCACTTTGCCCTTTGCTGTCTTCCTTCTGCTCTGGTCATGTGAAGATATATCTTGCTTCCCCTTCAGCTTCCAATATGATTATAAGTTTCCTGAGGCCTCCCAAGCCATGTGGAACAATTACAGAGGAGTCAATTACACCTCCTCTCTTTATATATTATGTAGTCTCAGGTATGTCTTTATAGCAGTGTGAGAATTAACTAATACATCTATATTCCAGTTATCCTTTGTTCTGTGAGTTGGCTTTTCATGAGGGATGTGGTCAAGGAAGAAGATGACACCAAAAATGAACAAATTAGACATTTCCCATTCCCTGATCTTGTATTTTAAAGAAATTCATAGTAAGTGGCACAAAGGGAAGCTGAAAATACATGCAGATAGAGACCAAGATACCATGGTCTTGGTGAACCTAAGTTGTGAACAGTTTGCTAAGATTTTAACTGGGCCTATGATAACTCAAAGCATAAAAAAATAAAAGAAGGATTTACAGAGCAGTCAGGAGCACTGTGGTAACCAACAGCAGAAACTCAATCAAAGGGGAAGGAAATATATTAATTCATTTAAAAAAACACTAAATTTGTCATTAAAGTGGAAAAATTAGAACAGGTAATTTAAAGAACAGGTTATTTCAAATGGGGAAATCATCAAATCTGCAGAGTGAGAAAGAAGGCTAATTTCTGTATACCATGGCATAGTAGAGTCATGAAAGTTATGATGCTGAGGTACTTTTAACAAAGTCATTTTGGTTATTGATAGAATACTATTTAGGTGATTAAAAATAAAAAAGAGACCGATATCAAAGGGCAAATGTTTACCATGAGACCAGCATTTATTATTAGTAAATGGAAAGTACCGAAGCAGCAAGTCCCAAGTGCCTATTTGTCTAGTTGTGTCTTACAGTAGAAGGCCAGTACTGTGTTCCACAGGTTGCAGCCAGTGCTGCCATTGTATAGAATTGCAATAATCCATCCTGACAAAGGTATCAGTTATGATGTTCATTTGATTTTCACTGTTTTCCTATTTCTTCTTATTTAGTAACAGTTATGTAAATCACTTATTATAAAATGTTAATAAAATAGAAGGAGAAAAAGATTTAGTTTCTCCTACATACAAATAAAAAAAAAAAAAACACTGTGCGTGCATACATATACATAATCTGCCCCCACAGTATGGTTTTAAATATTTCTTATCTTAACATTTATTGTTTCCTTTTTTTATTTTTGTTAATTTCATTAATCTGCATATTATATTTTGATTTCCTAGCTAAATATTAATTTATAATTTTAACCATGCACAAGAAGTAATAAAAAATACGAATACTTATTTTTAGTTATATGTTTTTTGTTTTAATTACTCTTCTAGATTTGTTATTTTTGATTTACTCAGTAATTCTCCAATTGCTTCTTCCTGGCTATACCTAAACAGAATTACCTAGTATTAGTCTTATAAATGCAGTTACTTTTACTAAGAATTTATGCATTTAATTAGTCACAGGATTCATTACAGAGATGTTTGAAATCAACTGTGACAGAAAGATTGTCAATTAGTTTCACTGGTTACTATATATGAATAATTGAGTTTATTTTACAAACAACTGTTAAAATAACTTCTCCAATTAGGAAAAGTTACCAGAGAGTGACTTAAAATAAATATGTTATAAACAAAGAATAACACATTTACTGCCCAAGTGAATCACAGACAGCAGAATTTCAAATTATAGTAAAATGTTTTAATGTGGTATATAAACTGAAACACTAAAAGAAACAGTAGGTACTATTAAAAATAAGCTTATTATATTGTGATCCTATTTGCATAGCAAAATTACTGTCAATAACTCCCTTTTCTTAGTGTGCCTATAACTAGTTTGTTCTTCTCTGTCTACATTATACTAGGTCTTCATTTCTTGACCAATTTTTTAATAGTACAGTTTAGGGCTATTTTTAGCAATACCCATGGAAATAGAAATAAAATATTTATTTTATTTCTGAGATAATTGCCCTCTATAGATGATGTGATTTACAAATATGCAAATAAAGAAAGCAGCAGAATAAATTTTTTAAGGTACTACCATCCTTTTTCCAGGGGGGTACCTTCATTCTCTGGCTCTGCAATAACTAATTTACATACTCGTTACTACCAATACTTCTCTCAAAACTGCCATGTTCGTAAAGAACTAATCATAACTTATCATTTACCTTTCCAAATTCTTCTACACAGTGGTTAAGAATAAGAATTCCATAGTCTGATGGCTGGAGTTTGAATCCTGGCTTTAACACTTGCTGAAATTTAAGAAGTTTTTCATCTCCTGTGCTTAACGTTCCTCATTTGAGGTAGTATTTGATGTGGCTTATTGCTAAGGTTAAAGAAGTTAGCTCTAAAATAGTACCTGACACATAGTAATCATTTCACAAGTGCAAGCTAAGGATATTATGTGTTCTATTTGTGCAGTAGTGCTTTTATGTTTTATTATAGGTGGTTTGTTTTTCTGGATTATTCTCACTCTTTCTAAAATCATGCTTAACCACATAGATGCTTGCTGATTCTATGTAAACAAAAAGACATTTTTCTAATTTATCTTTGTTTGTGGGCATGTGGACATATGTCTAGTCTTAGTACTATGTATTTTCTCTGACATACAAACCAGAACACTTGTAAATAATTGAATAAAAGTATATTATATACACTACTTTTCAGAGATACAGTAGCCTTTTCTAAACATGCCTGATATCTGAAAATAATCCATTTCCCTTTGTGCAATTCTGAGTTAGCTGGAACTTTCTGGTCAAATGGAGATTACAGAAAATTTGACTCAATCTTTAAGTTCAGAATTTGGGAGACCAAATCCTGCTATTTAACTTCTATGGTTTCATGACAGTTATTTCCTCATGGCTTACTAGTTTCTTGTTTCACATTCTCATTGGATGGGTCAGTTCTGTCCCACATTGACCTGATTTAGAGCTCATCTCCTTCAGGGGTTTCTAGAAAAATATCTACTCACATTTAATGTTCAATGAGTTTTGGAATTTATAGGAGATTTAGATGTTGTGAGAAAAGATTTGACATTGTTTTCAGTCTTCCACAATACTATACCTCCAAGTGTTATTTTTCCCCCTCTCTTTTCTCTAACACACACAAAAAAATCCTCCGTGGGCTCATGCACAGCAGTTCCAGACACTCTTAAGATCTGATATTCTATCCAGTTAGATTTGCAAGAAAGATTTTCAAATAAGATAGGACTTCCCTTGTGAGAAGTTCTCATAACCTCTGCTATGAGAAAAAAATAAGCCTTTTTTTTTCTTTTTATGACCTCTTCAATAAGTGAGCACTACTTTGGTTTCAGAATTGTTATTTGTCTTTTACAACTACATAATATCATTGTAAGTGGCCAGCCTCATTGGACACACTGGATGACTGCACCTTAGCTAAGAAAGTGCAGGGATTTTAATGTTTGATGGACTTTAGTAGAGGGATTTGAAGATTTCTCAGAATCAGTTAGAAAGCCTTGCCAACTATAAGCTTGAAGAAAACTCAGTCCTATGGCAGAAAATTTTATACAAAGAGCAAAGAGGCAGGTAGTGTAGGCCAAAGGGCCGTAGATTCTACAAGTCAACAGGGTATCTTAACAAGTAGCACATTTTTGTCAGGAAATACTTGCAGGTAGTATAGTAACAATGTTAAATTCTGAAACACTACATTAAGCTTTCTCATATGCGCTCTGTCTTAAACTAGGTATAATCCTAGAAACTGAGGATTTTGAGAGCTCTAGGCCATAATAGTTCATAGTCAAGATCACGGTTCTAAAATTAAATAGATAGGAAGAAGAATCCTAGCTTTACCAGACACTAACTGCAGGTCTTGAATAAGGTCATTTATCTGACTAAAGTTCAATTTTCTCATCAGAAAAAGTGTAAAAATAATATAGACGTGACTGGGGTTTTGTGAGGATTAAAAGATGTAGTGTATGTAAATCACCCAGGAGAGCATTCAGGAAGGAGAAAGCAGCTTCTCTGTGTTGTTTTTAGTATCACTGGGCACATGGGGGCTGAGAGAAAGGTAAACAGGTAATGTTGCTTCACCTCTAAGGACAATAAAGATTCATATGTTAAAAGTAAATACTCTTAATGCTTTTTAGCTGGGCATGGTGGCATGTGCCTGTAGTCCTGGCTGCTTGGAAGGCTGAGGCAGGAGGATCGCTTGAGCCTAGGACTTCAAGGCTGCAGTAAGCTATGGCCATGCCACTGCACTCCAGCCTGTGAGACAGAGCAGGATCCTATCTCAAAAAAAAAAAAAAAAAAAAAAAAAAAAAGGTAAATGTTTAATAATTGAAATACAGAACTGAATATATGACTTGGTGTCTGATTATGTCTTTGATTCTTAGGCTTTAAACTACATGGAACTATGACCAAGATACCCAAATGTTCATTGTTTAGTGAACTGATACTTGTTGTCACAAATGACAAAATTCTACACAAGGATTAGCAGAAAATTGCTTCTATATATATGTTTAAATGCAAATTTTCTATACTCATGATCAGAAATTTGGGAATGCTAGTGTATTCTGTTTATGAAGGGTGTTTTTGTTTGTTTGTTTGAGACAGAATCTCACTGTCACTTAGGCTGGAGTGCAGTGGTGTAATCTCGGTTCACTGCAACCTCCGCCTCCCAGGTTCAAGTGATTCTCCTGCCTCAGCCTCCAGAGTAGCTGGGATTACAGGCATCTGCCACCACGCCCGGCTGATTTTTGTATTTTTAGCAGAGACAGGGTTTCACCGTGTTGACCAGGCTATACTCGAACTCCTGACGTCAGGTGATCCACCCACCTTGGCCTCCCGAAGTGCTGGGATTCCAGGCGTGAGCTACTGTGCCTGCCTGTTAATGAAGGTTTATATACAATTTTATTTTCCCTAACAGTCATCTATTCAATTTTACACATTCTTAATATATTGTAATTTTTTACACATTCTAAATATATTATTCACAATTTTACGCATTCTAAATATATTAAAAGAAGGCATAGAGCCCTAAGTATTGGTCTAAATAAATAGTACTAAGTACTTGAAACATTAGTAAGACTTACCGATACAAATGTTTAAAGGTCCAAAATTTTAAGAACTGCAGTAACTTTCTCAAGTGCTAGTTTAATCCTTATTGACCATGTAGACAATCAGACTTGTACTACAATCTATTCTACTAGATAATTTGAATGCAAAATTATAATTATATTTATATCTTTTTGGAACAAATTTTACTTCAGCTATTTAAAAAATTATTAGGGATGTGCATATGAGATTGTTAATTGTACCACTGGAAAAAATATCCTTTATTGACATTATCTAAGTGTCCTCAAATGACAACTTTTTTCAGTCACAAAAATATTAGATTAAGGTGGATTGAAACAGACTAAGAATATGTAAAGAATTTTTCACAAAAATTGGAAGCAATGAAAATGATGAGATGAGGAAAATGACAGTTGAGAGGGCACACATTCAATGCATACCAATGTAACGAAAGATGCCCTAGTATTGCCATACTTCAACCTTGTCATCATCTATCATTTGCTTTTTGAGACCATCTTTAATTCTTACAAAAGACATAACCAATACAGCTTTCATGGTATGGACATTTTAAGAGAAATTATGAACTTTATTCATGTAATGACCACTTTACATATTTCTAATAAATCTATATCTATGTGATGGTGAGAATTCTCCCTAATCAACAAGCTCAAACTAAAACAAGGAGAGCAAAGCTTGAAGTGTAAACTTCTTGACATCATTGGAAAAAATTAATATCTGAAACAAAATTTCATGAATACTATCCTGAATTTTTGTTTCAGATGTTAATTTTTCCATGTATTCCGCTATTTTTTAAAAACATGCATTTTAATCCACAAATGCTGATATGAATGTAGAACACAGCATCTATGTGCATATGGCTTTAAAAATGGAAAACAATGTGTCATAACTTTGATAATTAGAGAGGTAACCCCTTTAATAATGCAACTTGTTACTATGTCATAAAAGCTTAAGAAAGGCAACTCTAAAATTCTGAGTTGGAGGATAACACTAATATCTGATAAAATAAACAGAAATTTTACTTTGCCTCCCACAGCAAGAGTATTTGACTTTAGAAACTGAGCTTGATTATAGTCTAAGAAAAGAAGTAATATAATTACACTTTTAAATAAAAAGTAAAAGGATATTGGGAATCAAGGAAGAAATTTTGACACTGGGTATTCGGAATTGTCTAAAGCAGGCAGTGTCTTAGCTCATGGGGCTTATTTTTCAAGTATCCAGGGTAAGATTATGCTTGCTGTAAACGTGGACATAGAAAGTTTTTTTTTTACTATCAAATAGATTACATGTATGCATATTGGCAGGTAACTGTCTACATCTTATAATTACTTTAGGTTAATTGTATATTGCCTATGTACAAATTACCACAAATCTATGGTCTAAAACAACAAAAGTCTACAAGTAGATGTCTAACCTCAAGAAATTGGCAAGGCTTCAATTTTTCGAAAGGTTTTAGGGGAAAATCCACTTCCATACACCTTTCCAAGTTATAAAGGCTGCCTGCAGTCTTTGCCTCATGGTTCCTCAGTATTTAAAGTGTATCACTTCAGTCTCTGGTTCTGTGATCACATCTTTTTCTTCTTTGATTCCATTATCTTCCCCTTATAAGCGCTCTAGTGATTATATTGGGCCCAATTTTAATAATTGAGAATGCTCTCCTCATCTCAAGCTCCTTAACTTAATCATATCTGCTCTTTTTAAGGTAATATATCCATAGGTTTTGATAATTAGGATGTAACCATCGTTGGGGAGCCTTTATTTCTACACCTTTCTTACCAGAATCATTTAATTTGATCCTGAAAGTTTGTCTATAGGAAATGGGCATGCCGATGTTCATACTAATTTTAATTTTTTATTAATTCAACTAACATTTTTAAAAATACCTATGCGAGGTACTGGTGACACCAGGTTTTATATGAAATGGTAACCTAATGGGCAACAAGAGAGACAAAACAGATATATCAATAATAGAAATAAATGAGTAAGTCTATAAAAATAATTAAGATTTGTTGTTGTTGTTATTTTTTGTAATATAGATGCAGGCACCAAAAAGTCAAAAATCATGTTTCAACTTAAGTTTTCAATGGCATGTACAAATTATCCACAAGTAGGGAAGAAATTTCATTCAGTCCCCAAGTCTATGTAGTAAAACAGTAAAGAGTAAGAGATTCTGGCACTTTTAGCACATGCAAACAGTTACATAGACACCTATATGAAAGGTATCAATGGAGAAAGTAGCAGGACTCCACACTAGAAAAATAACGCATATTCTGATTATAAATGATCTCGAAGACTTAGCCAGGGAGTTTAAATTTTATCGTAAACACCATTGTGATCCAATGGGCACTTCAAAAACAAACAAATGATATCATTATAGTTGGATTGGAAAGCAATCAGAAAGGAGGGTTGACAGGAGAGCGTAATGGAAAGAAACACATGGAAAACGTGAGAAATAAATAAATTTAGCAACCAGTGAGCTTGGAAGGGACTGCTAAGTCTCATTTGGTAGCCACAGTCCTGCTTAAACTTTAATTTTAGTCTGATGGGAATCTGAGCAGAGAAACCAGTCATAGTATTTAATACTTCTGACCTTCAGAAACCATAAGAGAATACTTATGTGTTGTTTAAAGCACTATATTTGTAGTAATTTGTTATGACAGCAATAGAAATCTAACATAGTAATTATAGGGGTGCTCATTACTCTAGTTTCCAAAGAAGGTAATTTCCAATTTGATAAAGAAGAGAAAACGCCACGTTTTTTATTCAACATCAATGAAATATTACATGACAGATGATTTTTCATGAAAAGGACGTTTGTTTTTTCACTCTGCATTCAACTATCCATTTTCTCTTATTCTTTGTATATTCTCTTCAGTAAAGGGAGCCACAGGGAACAGTATGTGGTCCAGGCCTGGCTCATCATCAACCCCGCAATGCTAACTTTTTTTTAGGCACAGTGATTGTGCCAATCAGAATTATCTCTAATAGTTGTTCCTGGACAGTAATGATAATTTTGTGAACTTGCCTCTTACATGACTTTATTAATTTCTTCTTCAACATAAGTTAGCCTGAGAAGGATTCCTATATTTTGTAACTCAGAGACTTCTGATTAATTCACTCCTCAACTGAAACTAATAAAAGTCTACGCTTATGGCATGCTGAAATTATAGAGTATATTAGTGATCACTCATATTTTTACATGCATTTTCATCATAAGTTAAACGAGTATTATCAGAATCTATCTGTGTGAGTCAATGTATTTAAAAGTGTTAGATGTGGGTTCATTACTATAAACAGATTCAACTAATGAACATTATGCTATGTATCTTAATTAAAAAGTTCTCATTATAAGGCCCAATGACAAATGAAGTTAAATCAATGTTACCTTCAAGACTATATTGTATAAATGAGTTTGAAGAGAAATGCTAACATATGTAAATACAGATATAGAGAGATATATAGATAGAGGTATATTATACATACATATATGAGTATACATATACTATACATACATATATGTATATACATACATACATTCATATTCCATGTGAATGGAATTTAAAGAACAGAACCCAACAAATTAACATAACATTGAAAAACACATCCTGATACAAGCTGAAAAGCATCAAGAGTAGTGAGTCAAGAGCTCCACTGGAAAGGTTAAGTGAGCATTGAGAAAATATAGAGCAGCACTCTTTTAACAGATTCAGATTCAACTACTGTGTTCACTGATAGTTTGATGCAGTAAGTCACTCTGCACAAAAACGTGTGGTGCCTGTTATCAACCAAATTTTGCATATGAGATATTGTAAATATATTGAAGATTTAAAACACAACCAACATTATCCTGTTGGTAGTAAAGAGCTCTAGAATATAAATCTAACACCTTCACCCCAAGTTTGTATTAATTTCATTGCAACATGTCACCTCCATGTTATACTCTGTTTGACTGAAATAGGCTGAAGAAAGTTCCAAAGTGTGGTAGTCAATACAAATTACTCTAATATAACTAAATAAAACTCTCAATTATTGTATGTGTGAATGCCTAAAATATTTTAATAATTACCATTTTCCTCAGGAATTCAAAAGTATTTTTGATAGAATTTCTTCATTTTGAATTCAAATAGTTTATATCTTGTGTCTTATGTCATATATTTTTGAGTACATAAATGTATCTGTATTCATATACTTAACGTATATTTTTATGAAGTTTTTTCTGTGGAGTTATCTGTTCTTTATTTTCAAATTATTTTTGTTTCTTTAAATCATTAAAATAATAAGGAAGAATTTTTAACTCAAGACAATGTTCAACGCTTAAGCTAAATTGACACAATAAAGCTAAGAGATTATTACCTATCAGGTCAATAATTTGTGAACTAAGAAGGATTAATAGGATTTATAACTCTTTTCAGCTACATGTAGCACAAGTAATACTAATTATATTTTCATTAACTTTTGAAGCTCGATCATGTTCTCATAATTTGGTCCTGTTACGGACTAATCCATGGTTTTATTGTTAAATAAAGTATGAACAAAAATAATACCAAGCTGTATAAATATACATTCTAAAAGAAAGAAAACCAGTGTAATGATTTTTAAAATTCATCATAATATACCAAATTTGATACTTATTTTGAATTTATCAAACTCCTTTCGAATCCAATATAAATGTCAATTCTAATTTATTATTTTCTTTGGAATGTGTGGGTTTGAGCACTCTAAATCCACTAAGGTAATCCTTTACTGCACGGTATTCAGGCTTGAAATTCATGTTATTTGCTGAACATTTTGCTCTAAAGTAAATACATGAGGGAAGTTGTTACCTTGACAATATCCTCTCCTCTCTCTTTCTTCCTATGTTTCCAGCATATACCCCAGAGGGCTTATGACAGAGCTACTAGTTTCCCCTTCTCTGGTAATAGTTATTGCTAGGTATAAGGACAATAAGAAAGAGATTATATATTCTAAGCTCTCTTGCATCTAGATTTGGCCATATAAATGTGTTCTGTCCAATGGGACAGAAGCGATGATTTCAAATTTTGGATTGGGCCCTTAGTTGGAAAGGATTAGATGTCGTATTTGCTTTTCTCCCTTTCCTTATGGCTAGAAGGGTGATGTGATGGTGGCAGCTGGCATACTTCTTAGACTTTAGAAACTAATGTTGAGGTTGGCAAAAAAAAAGATCTAGAAAGTTTTCATCCACATCACTAAAAAAATTGTGATATCAACTGTGGGCTGATTGTGTTTAACACTTTCACCAAAAAAAAATTAAGCCACCAAGTTTGTCTTCTAAGTTTGCCTTTTTTTGTTCCCAGCAGTGTAAGTGACATTCTAATACAGGTCTTTATTTGAATCACTCCTTTCACATACAGCTTTAGCCCCCTTGTTTTTTCCTTCTCATCACACATCTGCCAGGAATACTATGATCTTGATGTAAGCCAAAACATCCTTTTCTCTGTCTGAAAAAGTCAGAAAATTGGGAATTTTGGAAGTTTTGTACATTCATGATCATCATCCTCAAATGGACATTCAATGTTTTCCTAAAATTTTAATAAAGTTCTCTTGTAATCTCCTTCTCTCATTCACTGCAATATTTTATTCTTTTTACTTTTTAACTTCTCAACCAAATGTTCATTCTCCCTCCTTTCCTCACAAGATCTCCAGTACCTTCATATTCTGCTAAGAAAAACAGAAAACAGCAATAGAATTCAAATTTCTAATCTTCTTTCTATCAAGGATGTAAACCATTTGATAACCATTTCCATCATATTTTCCCTTTAGTTACAGAGAATGAACTTTTTTCAAACGTCCACATCACCACAAATCTCATTCACTTTTAAATTACTCATCTCCATTCTTTTCTGCATTTTAAAAACCATTTTTTATCTACTGGAAAATGTTAACTAATATCTAAACTGGCTACAGTATCTTTCATTTTGAAAAAGAGCACACACTTGTCCTCCAAATTTTTTTCACTTTCTTTTTTTCTCTCTATTTTTTTGTTTTTTAACATAGCTTCTCAAAAACTCATTGCACATTTATAATCTCTATTTCATCTATCACTCAATTCACCAATCTATACTGATTTTAGCAATTAACTGTTAGCCATTAACGATTAATTTATATTCACACTAAACATGGAATATAATTTATATATATCACAACTTATAATAATACAGTTATAATTTATAGTAATGATTAACATATCAAAGATTAATGTATTCTTCAAACAACATGTCAATTCTCTTTAGTTTTCTGAAGGCATGCATTACATTTTTTACAAAATCTACTTTTCCAACATTTTTCTTATTTCTCCCTTATGTTTCTATTCCTTCCTAGTCCCCTTTGCTAGCTACTTCTTTCACCACCTTTTAAAGTTTCCTCCGGTTTAGTCCTGAACTCTCTTTACTTCCAAGTCTCCACTGACTGACTAGAAAAACTTGGCTATCCTCATGGGTGTAGGTGTCATTTTATACCAGTGGTGTTCAAGTTGTATTGCTACATCATATCTTACTTCTAAGTTTCAAGCAATATATTCAAATGCTTATTTAACATTTCTATATTTATATTATATTTGTAGCTTAGCTTGCCCAAACTTAAAATCATTATATCGTCCACCCTTCTCATCTGCCTTAACCTTCTGCATTCTGTGCTTTCAGTTTCCAGTTAGATATAAAGCTTTTCATGTCTCTTCATCTACTCTAATAGAACCCTACTCTAACTTGCATAGGCTCTTTTCCCTTTCATTACTGGTCTCTTCACTTACATTTTTGCCCCTGCACAGTCATACTCTATCAAGCATTTATATTATTTTAGTTGTTTTTTGTTTTGTTTTAATACATGTGAAAGGATATATTCCTTAGGAGCCTTCTTTTAGTGACTTGAAAGCCAAGTTCTTCCTTACCTTGGTGTCTGCACATAAGCAATTTTCTATTTCAAATGTGCTTCCTCTAAACTTTTCATCCAATTAACCATTTTCAGATCTTAGCTTGAACATCATCTTCTCAGCACATACTTACTTTTGTCTCCAAACTATGTTATGTCCCCATGTTCTATGCTCTCTAAAACCTGTAAGCCTCTTTGTACTAGTAACACAACATTCGTTTATCCATTTATCTACCTGTTTATTGTTATTTGTAAAATATCTGTACTTTTCACTAGAATATAAGCTTCTTGATGGTAGCAATCATGTCTATCTTTGTTAATGTATCCCTTTCACCTGGGAAAGTATCTGGCACAGGGCAAAGTTTCAAGAAATAATATTTTTAATTCTTAAGTGAATTGGTGTTTACTATATGATATTCTGATAATGGGGCTTGAAATGTGTTTTGTCTATGGGGGAGAAATATATGATAACTAAACTAATTCCAACATTTTGTGTTTACACTTATTCTTTTACTTACTGTAAATTAGTATGTTCTGTTTTATCTTTTCAGACTGAAGCATTATCCAGTGTGTGGTCAACTTTGGGTCAACAAAAAAATAATTTTCTCAACTTCAAGGCTTAAACAATGGACAGTGCTGAATCCCCCAAGTTAGGTACAGTCATATATGGACTATTCTCAGTGTCCTGCTGACCTTCTCAGGGGACATTCATTCTTCTCATTGGGCATTTATTCTAAATTACTTACGGTATATTTAGATTAGATAGAATTTTCTTTGCTGGCTTGAACACATAAATATTACCTAAAAGACCCTTTGGAAGATAATACATACAATCCAACATGGAAAATTTTTTAACTTGTTACAATGCAACCTTTTGAAGCTCCTGAAATCTAAGTATAAAGAGAATTTCTCACATCTTCTTAGGCAGAAAGAAAAACTTACTAACAATGGAACTTGCATTAAACTTTAATGTTCTCTTCTCTAACATTAGAAGCTAAATAAGAATAGAGTAGCATCTATCAACTAATGAGAGAAAGAGTCAGAAATGTAAAACCCTATAACCAGTCAAAGTAAAATTCACCTGCCATTGTAAAAGAAACTCATTGGAGTGTGTATAAGAACTCAGATCATATTTCACTTATCCCTCTTGTCTATGGATAATGTTTAGAGAAAGATCCTGACCTGATACAAATAAATTTCTCCTGAAACTACAAATGGAGGAAAATAACATTATAAATACTAAAACTTTATCTCATATATATGATGTGTGTTTGTGTGTGTGTGTGTGTGTGTGTATCCTACATATTTATGGGATGTACAAAAAATTATACTGCTATTAAAATATTCTAAACAGAGCAGATATTTCCAGAGGTCTTGACAATGATTCTACAAGTGAACCCCTTTTGGTGCTTTAAAAAATGATAGCTGTCCTACTATTCATTTTTTGAGGCGCTTCCATACCCCTTTTCATAACGGCCAACCAATTTACATTCTCACTGAGTGTGTGCAGCCAACGTTTCTTTTTTACCAAATCCTGACCAACACATGTTATCTTTTAGGTTTCATACTAGTTTTTCTAACAAGTGTGAGGTGCTATCTCATTGTGGTTTTGATTTGCATTTCCCTGATAATTAGTGATAAGCACCTTTTCATACATAGTGAAACTCATAACACAAGTTATCCAGAGTTGTGGAAGAAGAAGTGGGGAGATGTTAATCAAAGGGTACAAAGTTTCACTTATACAAAATGAATACATTGAGATCTAAGGTATAGCAATGTGATTGTAGTTAACAATACTGTATTACACATTTGTATTTGCTAACACTTAATCTAAGTGTTCCTATCACAAAAAATTTTTAAAAATGGGGTTGGGTGTGATGGCTAATGCCTGTAATCCCGGCGTTTTGGGAGGTAGAGGTGGGTGGATCACCTGAAGTGAGTTTGAGACCAGCCTGGCTAACATGGCGAAACCCCATCTCTACTAAAAATACAAAAATTAGCTGGGCATGGTGGCGGGTGCCTGTAATCCCAACTACTTGGGAGGTTGAGGCAGGAGAGTCACTCCAAACCGGAAGGCAGAGGTTGCAGCGAGCGGAGATCTGCCATTGCACTCCAGCCAGGGCAACAAGAGCCAAACTCCGTCTCAAAAAAAAAAAAAGAAAAGAAAAGAAAAGAAAAATGGTAGCTTGTCACGGTGTCTCATACCTGTAATCCCAACACTTTGGGAGGCTGAGGCAGGAAGATGTCTTGAGTCCAATATTTCAAGAGCAGCCTTGGCAATATAGTGAGACCTCGTCTGTACAAAAACTACAAAAAATTACCTGGGAGTGGTGGTGCATACTTGTGGTCCCAGCTGCCTGGGAGTCTGAGGCAGGAGGATTGATTGAGTCTAGGAAGCCATGGCTGCAGTCAGCCATGTTCTGACCACTACACTCCAGCCTGGGCAACAGAGCGAAATCCCATCTCCAAAATAATAATAACAATAATAATAAAGTAAAGTAAATTAAAATAAATGGAACTATGTGAGGTGATAAATATGTTAATTAGATTGTGGTGATTATTTCAAAATGCACATGTATACCAAAACATCTTTTGACAACTTAAATGTATGCATTTTTAAAAAATTGTCAAATATACTTCAATAAAGCTGAAAAAAATAACGTTGTCCTAGATACACTAAAATAGAACATAGTGTTGTGGGGCCAGGCAAAAATAATTTAAACTACTTCACTATAGCATTGCTCTGCTGTTTTAAAGACTTTCTTACCTCTTTAAATGAACGTAAAACCACAGCTCTTGGTGGTTTTCTTTATTCTTACTGATATTAACTGGTTGGATTTTCTTTTTCAAAGTTGCTCTCTGGTGCTGAGTTGTGTCTTGACCCTTCTCCAGCTGTATGCTCTGGGTCTGGCATCCTTTCGTCTCTCATTCTTATACCACATTCCACTTGCCCAACTAAAGCTCAGCATGTCTCTGACTGACACCAGGTATTTTTGACATTGGCCAGCGCTATTATTCTCTGTATGATTTCCTTCTGTCTTAAGGTTTAAGTGAATGTCACAAAAGTTATTGCTTTAGATTTCAAAGGTCCAATTTTAAGACTTAAGTTTTAAGACTTAAGTGACTTTTGAGTGTACTCTCAATTATATAAGTTAACATGGAAATAGAGTGGGAAGAATAATCCAACTATCTTGGCAAACTAGGAAGCACTTACACAGCAGCTTTAACTCCACTCACGCTTTTCCACCTTGAGAACTTAATTCGTTAATATTTATTCTGTGCTCTTTCTGTGCCAAGTTAGGTTTACCAGATTCCCAGTTAAATTTGCATTTGAAAAAAAAATACCTATTTTTAGTATTAGTGTGTCCCAAATATTTCGTGGGACATAACTAAAATGTTATTTGCTGTTTATCTGAAATGCAATTTTAACTGACTGTTCTGTGTATTTGCACACTAAATCTGGCAATCCTATAAGTAATGGAAAGAAGCAGAGAGAAAGCAGTACCAAGTACAATTCTAAAAGATTTATGATCATCAAAATCAATCTGTATGTCTATTGTGACTGTAATGATGATAGGATTTTCAGAAGTGTCTCATGGCTAATGGGAGGCACACAGGTATAGTTAAAATTATTATTATTTTCTTTTTTTTTTTTTTTTTTTTGAGATGGAGTCTCGCCCTGTTGCCCAGGCTGGAGTGCAATGGCGCGATCTCGGCTAACTGCAACCTCTGCCTCCCAGATTCAAGCGATTCTCCTGCCTCAGCCTCTCAAGTAGCTAGTACCTAGGATTACAGACACATGCCACCACACCTGGCTAATTTTTTGTATCTTTAGTAGAGATGGGGTTTCACCATGTTGGTCAGGCTAGTCTCAAACTACTGACCTCGTGATCTGCCCACTTCGGCCTCCCAAAGTTCTGGGATTACAGGCCTGAGCCACCGTGCCCAGCCTAAAATTATTTTAATACAAGTATTTGAAAGCTTAAAATATAGAAATAAATTAAATGATAAAGAAAGATTTTTTTTATCATTCTGCTCTTGATAGTCAAAATTAAACTAAAATGTACCTAAGACATTAAAGATGTTCTTGCATATGTTAGAGCAAGTCTATGTTGGAGTCTGTATGAGACCTGCTTCAGATGATTGACTCTGCATGTGAAAGTTTAAAACTAAGACTAAAATTCTCTACATTGGGAAAGGGTACTGTGAAACTTTCTGAGTTCATATGGGTCAAGACATTTAACAAATGTTTTGCAAAGTATTTCCATTTTCAATTATCCAAGTTCTTCTATTAAAAGGAAATGATGGCATTAAAGACTGAGACTGCTCTAGTCTACTATCTTGAAGTAGGAGGCATTAGAAAGGTATCATGGTTTTATGTCCCCTGTTGAGTCATTTGCTTGTCAATATGCAATACTTAAAGGATTTCTTTTAAAAATAATACCCACTGGTTTACAGAGGAGAAAGGAAAGTCTTAAGAACTACCAGAGTACATGATAATTAGGTTCAAGTTTTAAAACACATAAGCAAATATCAGTTCAGCAGCATTTCTTGTATACATCCCAGTAAAGTAGTCAAAAAACAGGACTGGTTCAAAAATAACTTTAACTGTCCCAGCATACAAACACAAGAGAAAGGAAGATCAATTTTTTTCCCTGATGCTAAAACTCTAAAGCTTCAGGAAATTTCTTTATTACTTAGTACTGTATGTCCTAATCAAGCATAAAGAAGGAAAGTGACTACTATCAAAGGACCCATAAAAAAGAGTTTATGATGTTTCAGAATCAGACAACATAAAAAAGGACATATTCAAATTAGAAACGCTATTATAAAGTGTGATTCTATAAGGAATCTCTATAACAGTCTTAATAATGTGATTAAAGAGACAAAGTAATAGCAGTATACACAAGTACTAATTAGAACATTGAAACTATTACGCCTCATGTGGGAGACAAGTCATAAAATTCAAAGAATATTTGTAAGAAACACCATCAGACTGGCTTTTAAGTTTTTTAGTGCCTGAGGCTAATTTCGTGAACTTGTGATAGGAGATGAAAATGTTTAAGACAATTCAATTGCCCTAATAATGCATCCTTGTTACAGAATCTTATTATGATATATAAAAATTTTTTTAATACTTTTTCTCCACTAGGCTCAATGTTACAATTTATGTAAAGTCTAAAACTTAAAACAATTTCCACAATATTCCAGATAATCAAACTCCACTTTAACAAATGCAAAACTATGTAACCATTATTGTGCTATTGCGAGTTCCAGGTAGCTAGAAGTAATAATATATATATATATATATATATATATATATACACGTATACATATATATATATGTATATATATAGTTCTGTGATTAGAGCAAAATTATCAGTTCAGCAATTATAATATTATCACTTATTTTTTTATTTGGAAGAATGAATTTAAGGTATTGAAGTATGTAATATAAAGTAAAAATAAATCGTAGTTGAGAATAATTATTTGAGAAATTCAGAGCAAAGGAACAATAAAAATAGGAAGCCGTGATTACTATGTAGTCTTATACATTTTCTAATATTTGACTATAATTTAGGTCTGTATGATTTCTGTCTTAATTTAAGTGAATGCCATATATTTGACTATAATTTAGTTCAAATATTAGAAAATGTATAAGACTACATAGTAATCATGTAGCAGTTAGGTAAAAAATTATTTTAACCTTTCTTGCAGTTATGCTAATGAAAAATGTGATGAATAAAGTCAGTTTCAAAAATATTCACTGAAGCTCTAAGAAAAAAAAATACTTTGGCCAGGCCAACTTTTATTTTCAACACACATACTCTACTTTAGGAGATTCAAGTTTATATACAACAAGGCTTGGCAAAACAGGAGAAAAAATAACCTATATTAACTTTTTTTCTTTGTTAAACCAACACATTTATTAGTAAGAAGGATAACTTGTTTTGTTTTTATCCCAAGGCACCTATTAATAATATGTAGAACAGATTTTCTTTAACCGGTGTTTGGAAAGCCTGAATTGCATTATTCACAATTAGCAGAACGAGAAACAAACTAGTTACTCAAAAAAGGGCAAACTATCTATGATGGGAAGCAGAAATTTATCTCATATGCTTAAGATGATAAAATAACATATTAGTAATGGTCTTAACAGCATTCATAATTATAGCAAAGAGAGTTCTTTAATAAGAGATTTCAAAAAAGGTCAATAATATAAAGGCCAAGTGCAATTCATCAAAAGCAATATTGAAAAAAAGAAAAAATAATGAAGTTTAAGTTGTAAGGTTTCTGCTGGTCTTGAGCAAGGTGTGAAAAAATAACTATAGAGTGCACATGGGTTTAAAGAAGTATCAGAATGGTCTGCCCATCAGATAGACCTCTATGTACCATGTTTTTCTAAACCACAAAGATAAAATAAAAGTTTTCTCTTCCCTCATCAGCTAATTTGTGTGGCTAGTTAATTACAGGGCTATGCTTTTAAGGCAGTTAATCCAGGGGTAGAACTAATGCCTCATCAAAGTTCAGAAATTTCATAAGAATATTTTTTTCTGAAAAGAAAGACTGCATATTGGTATTCACACAGTATGATGTTTTTTATGTGTCAGTTTTCTCATCTCTAGATTGAGAATTTTAAAAATACAACCACGTAGGTCTGTTGTAATAATGAAATGGTGTTGATAATTGTATCTGGAAGGTAGTGAATGCTACTAATGTTTATGTGATGATGGTAGTGGTGGTGGTGGTGGTGGTGATGGATTTGGTAATGGTGGTGGCAGTGGCAGCAGAAATAAAATAACCTAAAACACAGATAAGATTTCAGCCAAAAATAATCTTCTAAAGATATTGTTAATTTCATACAATAAAGGAAATATTATTCATAGACATGTAAGTGAATATCTGCCGTGGCATGGTGGCAACGTATTTGCCTCCATATAAGCCATAGAGGCAAAGCTCTACTGCACCCTCACCTAATGCTTGGTAAATGCCTTTGATTCCATCTGGAACATATCAAGATAAGCAGTCATAGGAACATTTCTCATCCACCTCTCTCTTTTGCGGGAGACTCTGTCTCCTACAGAAGACTGCCGTGAGACAATTTCTCATCCATCTCTGGTGCTAGTGAGGCATGGAAATTTTATTCTTGACTCACTGAGGTAGAATAGAAGCTATAAAACTACTTCACTGAAATCTAGAATTGGCTCCTTAATGATGGAACAACCCACTGCTCATGGTGCCAATCATCTGGTCCCTCTGGTTTAGTGTCATCCTCTGTTGACATGACTGACTGACATCACCCTGATCAGGCTTATGCTGTCTGTGAAAGTAATAAACTACCCAAAGAGCTTTGGCCATGTTATTTTTTGATAGGCTGAATGTATGCAATTTTGGCAAAACCACTGGGAAGCTGCAGCAGTCACTGCTACTTAAGAACTGCTTGATCTTGCAAAAAACTAAATATTTCACCCTAACCTAGGACAAATGTCTAACAAGTTTTTGGTATAAATGACCACATGTATTTAAAAGAACTACTTGAAGAGAGTAGAATGGTGGTTACCACGGGCTAGATAGGGATGGGGGAGTTGGGGGAGAAGTTGGTCAAAGTATACAACATTTCAGCTAGACAAGAGGAGTAAGTTTGAGAGATTTATTGTACAACACAATAATTGTAGTTAATAACAATGTGTTATTTGCTTACGAACTGTTAATTGTTGAGAGTAAACTTTACCAGTTTTCCCCATAAAATGTTGTGAAGCTATGCATATGCTAATTAGTTCAATTTAATCATTCCACACTATATAACTATTTCAAAATAGTTTCAACATTTGTACATGATAAATATATACAATTTTATCAATAAATAAAACCAAAAAACTACTTGAAATACAATTGATGTCCTTCTGTGATAGAATATTAATAGTAACATTAATGATAATATAATAATAGTTAATTAATATTGATCAAAATGTACTCTGCTAAATCCTTAACCTGCATTATTTTATTTAATCACCAACATATTACCAAGAGTTATTGTAAAGTGGCGTTTTAAAAATAACATAGGGTCAACGAAGATTTGGTGGGCAGTGCCTATGAACCCAGCTTTCTGACTTTGCTGTCCTCAAGATGAAACACTCTGTTGCATTATCTCCCAGAATGTGGAGAGCAGTTTTATTGAAAAATAACTAAAGAAAACAGTTATTAAAATAACTTCATAATTATGAAACAACCAAAAAAAAATGAGGACTAGAATACATTGCTAAGTTTAGAATTAATTGAAGCATTTACACACAATTATTAAACACTTGGACTTCATTAAAAGTGGACAGATGTATACCATATGTCCTTATTTATCATTCACTTTATCACATGTTCTGATCTTCCATCAGAAGAAGCATATGCCACAGAAAACAGAATAGGATCAAACTAGGATTTTCAAACAAGAGTCTTTATTTAAATTATAACTTTGGTGTACTGCCAAAAGACCATCTGCCTTATATACTAATTAGATCCATAGCACTTAAAATATACAACTTAAAAATCATTATTTGAAACATGAATTTACAGTTTGAAATTTCAAGATCCCATTATATTTCCTAATTTAAGAAAATAATTATCATACTAGTAGTTATTTTAAACCTTGACTACAGAAAATATTAGAACAGAAAAGAAACTGTAATATGCCAAAAGAATGATTGTATTAAATGTAGTTTTATTTTTCAAGTGCGAATTGTAGTTCCAAATAAACTAAATAAACAGATATATCTGTGGATATGGGTTATGTGGTAATCTTTCCACTGCAAAGAGGGTAGATTTCCAGTTTACTATGAGCACACAGGGATCCGTTATTAGAAGAATATACTCTGGTAGAATTTGAAGAAGGCAGTATTATCATCTAAATATAGAGCTATTTAAATTATCTATTTCTTCATGAGTAAGCTTTGATAGTTGTGTCTTTCAAGGCATTTAAATATTTAATTCAGTTTGTTCAATGTATTGATATAAAATTATAATATTCCCTTATTATTTTTTAAATATCAGTAAGATATTCATGGTATCTCTCGTCTTTCTTTCTCTCTCTGTCTCCCACCCTCTCCATCTCTCTTTTCTTTTCCCTCTCCCTCTCTCTCACTTTTTTGTTCACATCCATCCATACAGCTATACATTTATTGGTTTTATTGATTTTTTTGAAATACTAGCTTTAACATCATTGATTTTTCACTGATGTTTTTCTATTTTCTATTTTATAAATTTTGTTCATACAATATTTATTTTATTCTATTTGCCTTGGGGTTAACATCTTTTTTTGCTTTTAGTTTTTAAGGTAGCTCTTTATTCAATTGATTTTAATTGCTATTTTGTAATATAAACACTGAAATCTGTAAATTTCACTCTGAAACACTACTTTAGAACTTTAACTGCATCCTGCAAAATGTTCTATGTTGTGTTTTTATTTTTATTTGATAATAAATATTTTCTAATCTTTTTCATAATTTCCTCTGTTACGTATGGGTTACTTAAAAGTATCTTCTTTGATTTCTACATAATTTGGAATTTTTTCAAATATATTTTTATTATTGATTCCAGTTACTTCACTTTTGTTAGAGAATACACTTTAAATAATTTAAATTATTCATCTGTAGCAAAATTTTTACATGTCCTTGAATATGTACTACATGCTTTATTATTCTTTGTACACCTAAAAAAATGCGTGTTCTGCTTTTGGATTGTGGAATGTTCCATAAATATCCAATAGGTAAAGCTGATTGACAGTGCTCCTTAAAGCTTATGTATCCTTGATGATTTTCTGTCTACTTGCCCTATCACTAACAGTGTTGAAATTGAAACTATAATTATGGATTTATTTCCTTTTCTTTTAAGCAGTATCAACTTTTTTTCATGTATTTTGAACTTCTCTTATTAGGTTAATATATATTTAGGATTATATTCTCTTGATGAATTGACTTTCTTATAAAACACTGTACTTTATTTCAGATAAAATTTCTTAATTGTAGTTTATTTTGGCTGATATTGACATAAGCATTGCAATCTTTTAAGTTATTATTTGCATGGTAGGTAGTTTTCTATCTTCTACTTGTAATGTGTCTTTATATTTTAAATGAGTTCCTTAAAAATAGGATTCCGTTAAATCTTATGCATCTACCTAATACGGTACCTTTCCCTGTTAATTGGAATATTTATGGTATTTGCATTTACTAGTATTGCTGATACTGTTGGGTTTCAATACATCTTGTTCCTTGTTTTCTATTTGTCCTAATTTTATCGTTTCTTTCCCCTTTTTTTCTGCCTTCTTGTTGACTATTTTTATGATTTGATGTTGTCTTCAAAACTGCCTTTTTGGCTATATACTTTGTTTCATGTTGTTACTGGTTATTCTATGATTTGTGAATACATCTTTAATTTATCATTGCCTGTCTTCAAATAATGTGTCACATAATCTATTCTCTAAGAAACTTAAAACAGTACTCTTGCATTTTTTCCTTCTTGCAATTTTTCATGTGCTTTTGTTGTCACGTTTTCCTTCTACATATGTGATAAACACCACAGTACATTATTATTGCTTTAAGCAGCCAATTATCTTTAAAAGATATTTAAAAATTAGGAAAATGCATTTTCTGCTCTTCACATACTTACCATACCAGACACTCTTTAATCCTTTGCATATACTGTATTCAAATTCACATTTTCCATCACGAACAACTTTTAAAAAATTTCTCTGTACTGCAGTTATGCTAGTGATTATTTCTCTCAGCCTTTGCTTGTTTGAAAAAGGTTTGTTTTATCATCACTTCTGTATTATATTTTTAGTATTTAATTTTAAATTGTCAAGCTTTTATTTTCTTTTGTTTTTCACTACTGTGAAAAATATCCTTGGACATACATAATTTCTGATAAGATATCTGCTTTAATTCTTTCTCTTGTTTCTCCATGTATAATGATTTATCTTACTCTGGCTTCTTTTAAGATTTGTCTCTTTATCAGTGGGTTATCAGAAATTTGCTGTGTGCTTGAAGTATTTTTAATTAATTAGTTAATCCTTTTGCTTTAGGTTTGGTGAGCTTCTTGGATCCTTAAATTTATCATTGAAAGCAAAATTGGCTATTGATATGGTTTGGCTCTGTGTCCTCATCCAAATCTCATCTTCAATTGTAATCCCATAATTCCCATATGCTGTAGGAGGGACCTGTTGGGAGATAATTGAATCACACAGGTAATTTCCCACATACTGCTCTCATGGTAGTGAATAAGTCTCACAGGATCTGATAGTTTTATAAGGGGTTTCCAATTTTGTTTCTCTCTTTTGCCTGCTGCCATCCATGTAAGATGTGATTTGCTCCTCCTTGCCTTCTGTCATGATTGTGAGGCCTCCCCGGCCATGTAGAACTGCAAGTCCATTAAACCTCTTTCTTTTCTAAATTGCCCAGTCTGAGATATGTCTTTATCAGCAGTGTGAGGACAGACTAATTCAGCTTTGTTTAACCATTATTATTTCAAATATTTCTTTTCCCCCTCTCTTGAACTTTAATTATACTTCTATGATAACACTTAATATTGCCCTACTAGTTATTGAGGTTATTTTGTTTTTCTCTGTATATTACAGTTTGGATACTTTGTACTGCAATGTCTATGATTTCACTTGTCCTTTATTTAATAATGACTAAGCTGCTGTTAACCATCCTCAAACCAAGTGGCATTAAACAGTGATAATCATTTATTAATTTTATTTTTCATGGTTTTGTGGGTTTGTGGGTTAAATAGACTGTAGTAGCCAGTTCTTGCTCAGATTTTCTTACGTAGTTGCAGTCAGACAACAGCTGGAGTTAAAGTCATCTCAAAAGTTTCCTGATTCATATTTTTTCAGTTTAATCTGGGTGCCATCTGAGACCTTGGCAGAGCCTTTAGGGGATCCTCAACTTATGACCTAGCTGTCTTAAGTTGGTGGCTTGGCTAAAGGTAAATATCCCAAGATAGCCAGGTCCAAGAGACATTGCTTTTTCTATCCTAGATTTGGAAGTCATGCATCATTACTTGTACTACTCATCAACTAGTAAGAGAAAAAGTTATTACATAAATCCAGTTTTATCTTACATGTAAAGTTTATTAACACAAGACATCAATAGTTAAAAATTTAAATATTAACGTTATTTATTTAACAATGATAATCTCTTTAAAACTTAATGTACTTATCTTTGAAAATGTGTGCAATTTTGCTTCACTGAGATCAGGAAGAACTGATACTAAATGTTAAAAAACCATATACTGAGTTATCGTTTGCTTAATGTATATGTCAGTTCCTTCTCATTATCTCATCACATGATTAATAGTGTTTCTGTAATATTGTAAATATGTTGTAAATTATAAGTTGTAAATATAAAATTATTTAGTAATATAAAATTATTTAGTTTATGCTAACCGTAACAGTTGTTTGGTTAGGATTCTTCTATTCAACAAATATCAAGAAGAATTCTGATACAGATGTTGGACATAAAATGAAGAGCAAACCAGTCATGTCATCTTGTCTTCATGGAGATTAAAGTTGGAAGCATATATTAATCAAATAACTGTTTAAGCATTAACTAGCTAAGAACTTTTTTAAAAATCATAAGGACATGTATCAGGGGGATATGACTAAGTCTGGATAATCAGAAAAGTTTCCCTAAGAAAATGATAACTCAGCCAAAATGTAACAGGCAAGTAAGAGGTAATTGGCAAAGTGAGGAAAGAGAAACAACCTTCATGGAATCTCTGAAGTGAAACATAGTATGGCTAAAGTAAAGTTAATGTGAGTGATGAGCCAGGAGGGGAAGAGAAACAGATTAGCAAGGAGTCTGCAGAAATAGACAGAAACCAGATAAAATAAAGTCTTACAAAATAAGTAAAATATTAATATTCTGGTTTTTACGTAATATAGTGAGGGATAGGATAAAAAGAAACAACTTCATCCTAACCTTTAACTTACCCAAAAGAAACAGCTTGAACAGATTTGCATTGAATAGGTTCCAATTTATGATGGCTGACTAGAAGCAGCTAGTGGGTGTCTCTCTCACAGAGAAGAGTTAAAATAGCGAATAAATACTAACACTTCAACGGAATCCTTGACAAAAGCATGCTGAAATTCACCAGAGAAGTGACAGGAACCATGGAGAGCAGAAGAGTGAAGCCAGGCAGACTGCCTAGCTGGGGCCTATATGAAGCCAGGAGAGGCTTCCTAACATGAGGAAAGGATAAGTGAGTTAGAGACCCTGATGTCAGAGGTGTTTGAAACAGGCAACTCCATCTTTAATACAGGCTGGGAAAAATAAGGCTGAGACCTGCTGGCCTGCCCAGTCAGAGTTGGTGCTGCACTAGTCATTGAGGTATTCATGGGCAAGCTGGGAATCCAACTCTGCTCAGTGGTGTCCACCTCAATTGTTCACCAGGAAGTTCAGGGCACAGGGCACTCCACTGACCAACCCATCACCTGAAACAAAGACAGCACCTCACAGTAAACAAAAATCTAATACATATCCAGCCCCCTGTGCCTCAACTGTTTTTATCCCTACAGCCACCTACTGGCCTGCAGGTCAAACTGCATAGGCCAATATAAAACCTGCTGGTGGAAGTGCACAGGGCTATAGAAGCAAAGCCAAAAGACCCTACCCAATATACTCTGTACTCACACCTCCTGTGGGAGGGGATATATATGAGAGAGAAAAACTCACCTGAATGAAAAGAAATTGAAAAATAAGTGGTGGCCTTCCTAGATGAGAAGAAACCAACATAAGAATTCTGGCAACATGAAAAATATAAATCTGACATCACCAAAGGATCTCACTAGCAATGGACCCTAACCAAAATGAAAACTCAGAAATTACAGATAAAAAGCTTAAAGCATGGATTGCAAAGAAGCTTAATAAGATTCACAAGAAGGTTGAAAATCAACACAAATAAACGATGAAAGCAATCCAAAAAACGAAGGAAGAGATAAATATTTTTAAGAAAAATAAAGAACTTCTGAAAATGAAAAACTCACTGAAGAAACTTCAAAATATAGATGAATGCCTTAACAGTAATCTAGACTAATCAGAAGAAAGAATTTCAGAGCTTGAAAGTTGGTCTTTAAAATTAGCCCAACAAAAATAAAGAAAAAATAATCTTTCAAAATGAACAAAGCCTTTAAGGAATATGGGATTATATAAAACGAACAAACCTACAATTTTATAGGTATTCCTGATACTACCAGGCATCTTATCAGACAGCAGTGGAATAAAATTAGAAATCAGTATCAGTAGAAATTCTCAAAATTATACAGGCACAATGAAACAAAACAACTTCATCCTGGACAACTCCTGGGTAAACACTAAAATTAGTACAGAAATCCTAAAATTATGTGAAGTGAATGAAAATACAGACACAACATACCAAAACTTCTGGGATACAAAAAAAGGCAGTGCTAAGGGAAATGTTTGTAGCATAAATGCCTCGATCACAAAGACAAAAAGATCTCAAATTAACAACCTAACATTGCAACTCAAGGAACTAGAAAAACCGGAAGCGACTGACCCCAAGGCTAGCAGAAGAAAAGAAAAAAACAAAAACCAGAGTGGAACTAAATGAGATTGGAACCAAAAAAAAAAAAGATATGAAGAATCAACAAAACTAAAAGTTGTTTCTTTGAAAGGTTAAACAAATTGTCATAATGCTAGCTGGACTAACCCAGAAAAGAGACAGAAGATTCAACTGAGCACCATCAGAAATGATAAAGGTAACGTTACAATTGACAACACAGAAATACAAAATATCATTGGACAATACTATGAACACCTATATGTGCACGAACTAGAAAACCTAGAAGTAATGGCTAAATTCCTGGAAAATTACAAGCTCCCAAGAACGAATCAGTAATAAATAGAAATCTTGAACAGATCAGTAACAAGTAATAAAATAAGATGAGTAACAAAAATCTTCTAACAAAAAAGAGCCTAGAATCAGATAGGTTAACAGCTGAATGTTACCATAGTTTGTACGGAATTCTACAAAAAAGAGCTAGTACCAACACTACTGAAAATGTTCCAAAAATTGAGGGGGAAGAATCCCTCCTTAACTCATCCTATGAACCCAGTACCACCTGATACCAAAACCAGCCAGAGAAACACCAAAAAGAAAAGATAAAAAAGCCTAAAAAACAACAGGTCAATGTCCCTGATCAACATAGATGCAAAAATCATCAACAAAAATACTAGCATACCGAATCCAACAATATATCTTAAAGGTAAGATCAAGTGAGATTGGTTCCAGGAATGCGAGGCTGGTTCAACATACACAAATCAACAAATGTGATTCATCATATAAACAGAACTAAAAAAAAGAAAAAATGGTAATTGTCTCAAAGATGCGGAAAAAACATTTGACAATATCTAATGTCTCATTATGACAAAAACCCTCAATAAAGTAGGTATTGAAGGAACATAACTTAAAATAGTAAGAGCTATATATGATAAACTCACAGACAACATTATAAACATTATATTGAATGAGAAAAAAAAAGGTGAAAGCATTTCCCCTAAGAACTGGCATAAGGCAATGATGTCCACTCTCACCATTCCTATTCTACAGAGTACTGGAAGTCCTAGAAAGAGCAATGAGACCAGAGCATCCAAATTGGAAAAGACGAAGTCAAATTATTTCTGTTCACTGATTATATGATTGTATGTGTAGAAAGCAATATTAAATACTTAAATGTTTTAAATGTTATGTCTTGTGAAAGAAGAGTCCAGTGATGTACTATATAATATAAATATTCCATGGAAGTATTTATTTGTAAGGTAACAAATTATAAAGTCTCAGAATTTTACCCTGGACCAGGAATCAGGAAGAGATATTTCTATATTGGATATTGTTCCTGTGTAACTATCCTATAAAAATCAAATTAATTCACTTATTTTAAAAATTAAAACATTTCAATGGCTTCACTGTGTTATAATTGACATACAATAAACAACATGTACTTAAAGTGCATCCTTTGATAATTTTTCACCTGGGTATCTACACTGGTAAACCATCACTCTCACAAGGTAATCAAAACATTTTTCACCTCCAAAAATTTTCTCATGCTCTGTTGTAATCCCTCACTCTTGCTTCTCTCTGTCCCCATCCCAAACAACCATTGATCTTTTCCTACTACAGATTTGTGTTTTTTAGAATTTTATATAAATGAAAACATAGCATATGTATTCATTTTTTTCTGGCTCCATATTTGGGGATTCATCCATATAGCATATATCAATTCTTCATTTTTTTGATTGCTGAGTAATATTTCATTGAATAGATACGCTTCAATTTCTTTATCCTGTCAGTTGTTAATGGAAGTTAGGATTGTTTCCATTTTTTGGCTGCTATAAAGTGAGGTGCTGCAAATATTAAGCACAAGTCTTTGTGTATACATATGTCTTCATTTCTCCTGGGTAAATACCTAAAAATGGAAGATCTAGATCATGTGTCAGAATTTTCTTCCCTTTTAAGACTGAATAATATGCTGTTTATATTATGTGATATATATATCACATTTTGATTATCCACTTATCTATCAATGGACACTTGGTTTGCTTTCATATTTTAGCTATAGTGAATAATGCTGCTATGAACTTGGGTGTAAAAATGTCACTTCAAAACCCTAATATAATCCCACTCTCACTTTGATTTTGGTATGTTGAGGCTTCTCTCACTTCTTCTAAGTCCATTTAGCTACTGGTTTGTCATGTTGGCAAAAAAGCAACTTTTTATTTCACTGATTTTCTCTAATGTTTTCTGTTTTCCTTTTCTTTTACCTCTGCTCTCATTTATAATTTCATCCCTTCTGCTAGCTTTCCACTTACTTTATTTTTCTAGGTTTATGCTATGGTTTGAATGTACGTATTCCTCTAAAATTTATGTATTTGGAACTTAGTTTCCAAGGAAATGGTATTAATAGGTGAGGCTTTTGGGAGATTATTAGGCCATGAGGGCTCCACTGTGGTGAATGGGCTAAATTCCCTCATAAAAAAGGCATAAGTGAGTCCAGAGCTATTTTATGCCTATTCACCATGTGAGGAAACAGCATTCATCTCTTCTGAAGGATTCAGCAACAAGGCATAATTTTGAAGCAGAAAACTCTTCTCCCCAAAAACTAACTTTGCTGGTACCTTGATTTGGAACTTCGCAGCCCCCAGGACTGTGTGAAATAAATTTTGGTTATTTATAAATTACCCAGTTTGGGGTATTTTATTATAGCAATACAAATAGACCAAAATAGTTTTTTTAAGTTATAAAGTTAGGTTGTTGGTTGGGATATCTATTAATTTTTAATGTGCATTTATAGCTATAAATTTTCCCCTTATGGTGTTTTGCTGTGTCTCCTGAGTTCTGTTATGTTGTGAGTTACTTTCCTTAATCTCTAAGTGTATTCTAATTTCTTCATGATGTCTTTTTTGATGTATTTCCTGTTTAATAGTGTGTTATTTAATTTTCATAACTTTGTAAATTGTCTAGTTTTGCTTTGATTGTTGATTTATAACTTCATCGTGTTGTGGTCAGAGAAGAAACTTTGTATGACACCTATTTTAAAAAATCTTACAAATTAAGTTTAGCCTAAAGTTGCTTCCTTATTGTGAATTCCCACATTAAAAAAATGTCAACCTAAACTTACATGAAGTACAAGGTAATTTAAGAGCATATTATTGCAATAAACAGTTGAATCTCAGAAAATCACAGCAGCTAGGCATCAGCCAATCACAGTCTACCTGCAGATAAGACTATGTCTATGTAAAAATATGCTTTATCATGCCATGACAAATAAGGCAAATGTCCAACAGTTACTAATCTAGTTCATTCTGTATAGCACGTCTGTTTATAAACACTGCCTGCTTACATTGCTGGGTGAAGCTCTCTGAACCTCTCCTTATTCTGAGTGCTGCTCGATTCATGAATTGTTTTTTGCTCAAATAACCTCTGCTAAATTTAATCTATCTGTTTTGTGTTCAAAAAAATCCATCAAAAATTAGTAAATGGCCTAACACATCAACTATTTTGGGAGATGTCCTATGTGTACTTGAGAAGAATGTATATAACATTGTAGCAAACAGTGTTCTGTACAATTCATATGTATCTAGTTGGCTTATTGTGTTAAGTGCTCTGTTTTCTCACTTATTTTCTGTCTGGTTGTGCTAACCATTATTGAGAATGTGATATTGAAGTCTTCACCTATTATTGCAGAACTGTCTATTTTCTCCTTTATCCTACCAATTTTTAATTTATACATTTTGATGGTTTGTTATTAAGCATATAAAAGTTTATAATTGTTATGTCTTCTTGATGCATTGAACCTTTTAGTAATATATAATGTCCTTCTTGCCTCATAAGTTTTAGTTTAAAGTCTATTTTGTCTGATACTAGTGTAACCTCCTTTGCTCTCCTTTGCACAGAATTACTGTTGCTTGGAAAACTCTTTGCATGGAATATCATCTTCCATCTTTTCACTTTTAATTTATTGGTGACTTTGGATCACAATGGAGGGGAGTACAACAACAATGTCCAGCTGTCTCTTTGCAGCTCTGTGATCAAAAGCAACAATCAGTGATTAAAGTACAGACCCCCAATATTTAGAGGACAAGGTACCTTTTAATCCATGTTGGCTCCCAGAAGCTGTGTACAGGCTGCTCTAGGAACATGTGCACATGTGACTGACACAGGTTTGGCAGTGGGAGATGGGTTGCTGCTACTGTGCAAAGATCAGAAATTAATTGAATTTCACCCCTTTTACCATCCCAAAGGGGTGAAAGTTGCAAGCCTCTGACAGACTCCAGGGTACCAAAACAATTACATCAGGCAGGTCCTGAAAGTGCCACTGTTTTCTAGTTAGAGAGACAGATTTCTGGTGTTCCAGGAATCCATTATCTTCCTAGAGTTTTGATTTCAAGCTAATTCACTTTGTGGAATCACTGGTTATTTCTTCTTTTGCAATCAGGATTAATAATGTTCTGCTTAACTTATACCATTGTTAGAGATCAAATGAGACAAAGTGAATTATATAAAAAGAATGTAACATATTGTTAAATAAATTTATAGGAGGTCATTGATTTGCACTGAGCTCCTGCACTATGATTTAATAGAGTAAAGCAAAATGGAGTCACTCATGCTAAATAAAGTTCCACGTATTCCGACAGAAACCAATTTATTTTTCTGATGTTCTAAGAAATAAGGACAGCTATAGCCAAATTCTCAAACAGGCCAGTTTTAACTGGTACAATTAAAAAGTTCTATCTACTTTAACCTTTGCAAGGAAAATAACCTGATGTCAGCTGATATTGACCAATATCTTTTTGCTGTTTCTTTGTACCCGATTAAGCTACCTTATAAAAACTACCATGCCTAGCATTGCACCTATGATTTTAATGAGATACTCCCCAATTGGTGAATACCAAATAAAGACCAATTAGATTGTTTAATTACGTTTGTTAAAATTTTGTCTTTTGAGAGCATTAATTTTTTTCCTAATACAAAGTGTTATTATTTATTTGTATTCTGCAGTGGCTTATTATTTGTGAACTGTAGATATTTCTGTAATTTAAAAAATATTTATAAAATAAAATTTTATATCTGTTTCATCTTGTTCAGATTAGTTGTATTAAAAATGTTTCTTGTCCTTTCAACTGGTAAGTTTTTTTAAATCAAGTTTTGTCTTTCTCAAAGGAATAAAATTTATTAGATAAAACCAGGATGAGTGGAAAGTGATGCCTATTAATTCAAATCTATTTAAAACGTTAAATAAAAAGGTAAGAAGAAAAGAAGCGAAGGGGGAGAGAGAGAAAGAAAGAAAGAAAGAAGGGAGGGGAGGGATGAAGGAAGGAAGGAAGGAAGGAGGCAAGGAAAACTGCCCTTTAAATTATTTTATTGCCTCCCATCAATTTCTTCTTCTTCCTCCCTTGCCTTAACCAAAGCCTGTTTTGGCCCAGGCTTTGGCTCTCAAAAGGACCACAAGTTTTTTGGTATTTACTCTTCTTTAATTTTCTTCCCCTACTTCCGCTTTAAACAATGAAGTTGACATTCTCAAATAATGTAGCTGTTTTGAATTCATAAGTGAATCTTCCTGTGTGTAAAGGATCCAAGAGCTGTCATAAAGTCTATTCTATAATGATGTGTCAGTGTGTCACTTACATGATTCACATAGGGCTGGGTGGTTGTTATTGAGGGTTTCACACTGGCAGCCTGGAGTAGGGAATCTCATTTTAGGTGAGTTACTGCTAACATGTCTAACATGTAAATTTTTTATTAATGTTGGCAAAGAATAACCTGGAGGACATGTAAACACAAAATGAATTAGGTTATACCAAAACTCAGGGGAAAAAATGACTAATTTGCAAAGTCATTGATAGGCTATAATAATTCTCCCTTGGCATGGGTCTTCAGAAATTAATAGAAACCAGTTTGTTTAAGAGATTAATATATTACAAATCTTAGGATTTTAGAATATTTGAATGATTCTTATTCTCTATTAGCAAGGGAAGACTTCAATAAGGCAAGATGCAAACTCTGCTGTTGCTGAGTCAAGTACAATAACATTAGCACAGCCCAGTCTGTTTTTAGACACTTGCTGGTTTTTGAAGGAGCAGGGTGAATTTGTCCAGTTCTAACCATTGCCTTTCCCTGTGCTTCACCCATGTATTTCCTGCTGTGTGTTTCCGAATTAGTTTTCCCTGTTTGTCTCTGGATATATTATGTTAATAGCAACTTTCTGTAACTCTAAGTAATCAAATTCCATTCTTTATCTATAAAGATCATCAAAGGCATTTCTCAATCCCCTTGAGAAATATACAGTGCATTTTTCCTCCATTTTGGGAAACATAGTACAAATACATGTTAGAATCAATAATGAATTTGATGAGAAATAATAAAATGATTACAATGATGAGTTTGTTTTCACCATCTGTTACAGACATGCCTGAGTTCATTTTCTGCTTTACTAGTCAATTTATGATGTTAATTTTTTTCTCAATTGTTGAAACTTTTAAAATTAAGTGAAGAAACTCTATAATGACAAATATACTCATTAGATTGTTTTAATAATATTAAAATTATAAGCAAGGGTGTCATAAACTATTCTATCAGTTTTAAAATTTATGACAATATTTTCTTATTTGATTTTAGGAGTTTTTATTGAACAGGATGGTAAGTCAGTCAATTAACAACTATTTACTAGGTGTCAGGCACTGTTCTGTATATTAGGAGTAGGAAGTTGACAAATATATGCTTTATGACTTGATTGTAAATGCAGACAGAGACAATGCCAAATGTATGGATTGTGTATCCATTGCTCATCCATTGTCTTCTAGAATCACAACTTCCTTTTGGGTTCCTTTCCACCTGGTGTGTAGAGAGGGGGAAATTAAACACAGGTGCCCTCTGTAGTTGAAAGCAACATTGGTACTGCCTGCCCCATCAATTCTCAGTGAAGCCAGGGTGGCCACGTCCCCTGAGCATGGGCAGCGGGGTCCTTTTCCCTTAATCTTGAAAACGGGAGAGATAAGGCAGCTGTGATTCGTTCTCGCAGCGGCTGCACATTGACTGGCTGAACTGTTCTGTACTTACTTGTTCGTAGCCCTCTGAAGGCTCTCTGGACATTTGCCCACCTCTCAATCTATTTCATCTGTTCCTAATTTCTTTTCAGTAAGTTCCTCTTGGACTTGTATTCTTATTGCTTGCAATTAAAACAGCAAAATTCCTTTAAAATATCTAAATTTTTTTGACTGAAGAGTACAAAATATACAGGTACATGAGTAATGATAATATTCCAGACTCCCTCATTACTAATGAGTGAAGATTTTACAACTTCTCCCTCTCTAGTTCCTAATCACTCTTGCACTGGAAACATTATCTTTCTCACCATATTCTCATACAGTTCCAACCAGAACATCTCCCAGTTTGTAGCTATAAAAGGATGCTTTAAGTTTTCATGGTGTGGAAGGGAAAAATGTTATTGCATCAAGGTATTATGCTTTGAACAGGTTTTATCAATTCAGAAGAAAATAAAGAGCTTGTTACTATACAATATGTTTAACATTTTCAGAAACAGCCAAACTGTTTTCTAAAGTGGCTTCACTTATTTACATTCCCACCTGTTTCTCCACACTGTTGCTAACACCTGGTACCATTAGTCTTCTTGACTATAGCCATTCTATAAGGTGAATAATGATAGCTCACTCTGGTTGTGATTTGCATTTCCCTAATGACTAACGATGTTGAGATTTTCCATGTGCTTATTAGCTACTCATGTATATATAGATAAAATATCTATATATCAGCAACTAATATTCATAAATATAAAATCAATAAAACATTCTATTTATAATAGCATCAAAAAATGAAATACTTGGGAGTGAATTTAATGCAAGAAGTGCAAGATGTACCTTGAAAACAACAAAATATTGCTGAGAGAGAGTAAAGAATGTCTGAAGAAATAGACATGCCACATTCATGGAAAAAATCTGTTATAAGGTGACGATTGTCTCCTAAATTGATGTATAAATTCAGTACAATACCTATCAAATTACAGCAGGATTTTCGTAGAATTTGACAAGTTTATCCTAAAATTTGTATGGAGTGCAAAGAAGCAAGAATAGCCAGTACAATTTTTTCCAATACTTGGAAACAATATAAATGCCCATGAACAGCTTAAAAGATAAGCAAAATGTGGTACATAATTATAAATGCAAGTTAGAGAAGTTACAGTACTTGATTTCAAAACTCATTATCAATCTACAGTAATAAAGACATTGTGGTATTAGTATAAAACCAGAGATATATTATGGATTTAAATCATTCATCAGACATTTGATTTGCAAACTCTTTCATTCGATGGTTAATTTTGTAATTTCATTTTGATAGGTAGATATATAGATATAATTTATTTATGCGTATTAATCTTATATTGAATACCTATTAAGAGAGCACACATTGTTGAATTGTACCAGATATTAGGAGTAAATTATTCATTTCCACAATTAAGTATAATTTACTGTAAGTTTTCAATACATATTATTTATCAGAAAGAGGAATTTTTCTTCCATTCCTAGTTTATTGAAATTCTTGTCATGAATGGATGTTTGATGTTATCAAAACATTTTTTGTGCAACAGTTGAGATGATCAGGTGTTTTTTTCCTCTTTATACTACTTATATGGATAATGACATGAATTGATTTTTAGATGCTAAAATACATTTAAGTTTCTAGGATATTGTTTTTAAAGTATTTTTGTGTTACTGTTTCATGAAGGATGTTGCTGAGTAGTTTCATTGAAGTTTTTATTGCGATATCTTTGCCTAGCTTTGGTATGTGAATAACATTTATCCAATAGATAAAGTTGTAAATAGTCTGTTCATGTACTTTCCGAAAGACTTTTTAAGGGTTAGTATTATTCTTTTCTTAAATATTTGAAAGTGTCATTAGTGAAGTAATCTGATCCTGAGATTGCTTAATAAATAACTTTATTTGCTATAGGTCTATTCAGATTTTTCTAAGTCAGTTTTCGAAATGTTTATTTCTAGGAAATTTTACTTGCTTCAGTTGTCTAATTTGCTTTTTGATATACAAATAAACCCTGTACATTATTTAACATACACAACTTGATGAATTAATAGATAAATATACACTTGTAAAACCATCACAATCTATACCAAAATCATGTTCATCATTTCCAGAGAGACTTCTTGTCCTCTATGTTTATTGTTTTTATTATTTTGGTAAAACAACCAAAGATCTACTCTGTTTTTTTGTTTGTTTGTTTGTTTTTAGTACACAAAATAGGATTGTCACCTATTGGCTCTATGTTGTAGAGTAGATATTTAGGACATATTTATCTTACATAACTAATATCTTCCTCTTTGACTAATACCTTCCTTTTTTTCCTCCTCATAGGTCTTGACAGCCAACATTCTACTCTGCTTCTATAAATTTGATTATTTTAGATGTGTCATATAAGTGGGATAATGTAGTATTTGTCCTCTTGTGTCTGTTGATTGAATTTTCCTTTGAATATTGGATATTTCTGGATCTTTGCTTGTCTGGGATTATTGGATTGTATCTTGTACATTTTGCATGTTATATTATCAGACTTTGGGTCTTGTTACAGATCCTCAGGAGAAGATTATTTGTTGTTATTGTTGTGTTGTTCTTGTTTTCAAGTCCACTGAGGTTCACATAATAATTTCTGTCTCGCCTTCTGTGGGTTCAAATATCAGTGCAGTGTTTAAAACCTTTGCATTGTTCCTTGAGTTTATCCTGTACATGTATAATTTGTGAGTTATCCTGAAACTTGGGCCATAGTTTATATTGTAGTTTAATTCTCAATTATTTTCTATTATACTTCAGGTCTATTGAATACATGCACAGCTTGAGATTTAGCACAAGGCCTGTGTCATACACAGAATTAGGCAACCCCTTGTCTAGCTCTCTCTCTCTCTCACTTGTTTTTGTTTGTTTGTTTTTTGCAATTTAACCTCAGTCCAGCTTTCAGCAGCTCTTGGGGGTTTTTATATTCTATCTTCTTTCTACCTATTCAGCTGTCCTAAGGTCCTCCAAGCTGGAGGTTAAATATTAATTTCTCAGGAAGCACTCCTTAACCCGAAATAACACTACATTAAGTTCCAATTAAATCATTGTATGTGAACTTCTCTGCTTAATATTATTTATCCCTCGATATTATACAAACTAGCAGGTCAAGAAGTATTTGTGTATTGTCCCCTGCTTCACTGAACATGCTTTGCTTTTAAAAGTGCTTTGCACAGTGGAGGCCTATAATGATGTGCTATTACATTAACCTATCATTGGATGAATGTAATTGAAATGGGAAGTTAAGAAAATTATGTCAATCATATTAAAGAGAAAGAAATTGGTAGAATAGTGGTGGTTAGGAAGTGGTTTAAAGATATAGAATATATTTTATAGCCAAAATAAAAAGTTCCAATTCCAGCACTGTCAATACAGTCATGTCCAAATGCTTATCACCAGCTGGTCTCGATATGATGATTTCACTTTGACACCAAAACTCAACCTCAGCAATAAATTTATGAAGACTCTGGACTCAACCGAAGTCCTTCTGTTAAGGGGCTTGCAAAACTAGTATAAGACAGAGTCATAATAGAATAGTGATCTGTTAAATGGCATCTCACTAGACACCAAGAATTGTGGGACTTGACATTTAAATCTTAATTACACTGTAATACCAGCACTGTGGGAGGCCAAAGCGGGTGGATCACTTGAGGCTAGAAGTTCAAGACCAGGCTGGCCAACATGGTGAAACCCTGTCTCTACTAAAAATGCAAAAATTAACCAGGCATGGTGGCACGCAATTGTAACTCCAGCTACTCAGTAGGCAGAGGTGTGAGAATCACTTGAGACTGGGAGGCAGACATTGCAGTGAGCCAAGATCACGCCACTGCACTCTATCCAGCCTGGGCAACAGAGCAAGACTCGGTCTAAAACAAAATTAATTGAAAAAATTATTGTAAGGTATTAAATCTCTACAGGAAACTGCCTGCATGGATCACAAGAGAGAGAATCTCAGTACTAGAGATGCATTTCACATGAATTTAATTGGCTTATATAGTACACAAAGCCCAGATACATTACAAAAGACATATCTGTAAGAGATTTCCACCATTCATCTGAAAGAAAAGGACTCTTCTCCTGAAAAGGGAAACATATTATAGATTGTGCAAAATGTGCAGTGAATTGAGAAGCTAAACTTGCCAAAACAGTAGTTGTTTAGAACTTCTTCAGTGCTGTGAATGTTTAAGACCTAAGACCAGCTCTGAGTTCCTCCATCAAAGAAGATCGTTTCAAATTTGCAAGTTATGCATGCTGTGTAAAAGAAAACAAATAGGATATGGGAGAAATACTTAACTAGAGAAGTTGCAGATACTACCAAGTGAGGGGCTGGTGATATTTTTCCCTTCAGGAGTGCGTCTGTCTGTCAGTGACAGACATGGCTGCAGTGAGTAGAAATGTGAAAGAGAAGCCAATTTACAGGAAAGCATTTCCTAGTTAAATAGAGACCAGTTACAGATTTGGGGGAAACAGTAAAAGAGTTCTGTCACACATGATTTAGAACTTTACAAACAGTGACAGTTTTCCTTTGATACTTGCAAAGTATCCTAGCTTTACAGTGCATGACTGATTTCCTCTAGATAGAGAATATCAGTGAAAGTGGTCAGACACAAAAGAAGAAAAGAGAAGTATTTTGAAGCACCTGAAGAAAGTATCTGTATCTATTGCAGACTTTCCAAATAGTCTTGGAAAAATAATATATTTTCTTAGAATATATGTTTGTGGGTATATATCCACCTACCTCATTCCACTCAAGACCCAGGAAAAAAAATAATGTTTCACTTTATTGATCCAAAAGTTAGTTGCTTCCTTAAGTGACAATGGTTAACAATTAGAGTTTTCTTTTTTTGCTTATTTGTCAACATAGACTTGCAATGCTATATAAACCTAAATCAATAAAATGTGTTAAAAGTTTTGTAAAATTTACACATATGAAATCAGAGAATATGCTACCTGAATATCACAAAGCCTTTTGTCCTTCTTCCTAGTATCACCTTTCCATTCAATAGGTAAAGTAGATGTCTCAAATACTTATCTTTATATATAGGAGAGCGATGCCTTTCTCCATAATCCTTCTATTACCCCTGTCAGTGGTCACCTGTGATACTGGAGAGTGGTTGGTAAATGCTTCCTCCTGAGTCACTTTTCTCTGCAGCTCATTCAACCACTTTGCAGAACTCCTAACCATGGCACCAGCTCTGCTCCATGCCTGTGCTCTCTGGACCTGGAACACCAGGATATTCATCCTTTTTTCTTCATTTATCAAAAGACCAGGCACGTACAGTTAATGTGCAGTAGACTTTTACTGATGTTTTAACGTGTAAAAAGGAGAACTTATCAGTCAAACCAGAAATAAATTTGAATGAGATTAGGATATCTAAGTATATATACTCCAAATCTTAAATTCCCAGATTCTCTTGTATTATTTGAGCCTATTTATGTGGTCCACCCATCCCTAATAATATGGCACACATTCCTTGCTTGAATATGATACAGATGTCTCTTTTCTGTAAAACAACATGTGACTCACAGAATCTGGCTACATCTTCCTTTTTTGTCACAAGGTTAATAACTGGAACTAAGTCACAGTTGAATCCACCTGGGGTAATACTGGACCTGCTAAGGAAGGAAAGGGATGGTATCCAGAAGAAGCTTCAGGTCAGAGCCCACAGTACCAGCAAAAGCTAGCAGAGTATTCATGAAGTTAGGTTCCGAGGATGCTGGATTAAGGGACGTTACGTAAGGGAGCATTTACTAGTCTGGGAACATAGAGATATCAACACTTTGTCAAGGACTCAGAAAAATGGTGGTAATATGCTGCTGGATAGATCTTAAAAGCATGGAGAAAGCAACAGCCCACACAGAGCAAGGTAGACAGTAGAGGAAGATATTAAAAGCTGAAACAAATGATCCTTTTAGAATGGAGTTCATGTGCTGCTATGAAACTCACAGATGACCTTGTTCCATGAGAGTGAGTAGAGAATATAGCAAAAGTATTGTCCTGGTGAGAGGGACAATTCTATCACTAAGATACTCAGTGACGGCTTCCCTCTGTGGACTATGGCTGACAAGAAGAGAAGCTGATATAGAACTGGCTTCATTGATAGCAATGGACACACAAGTCCTACTCTTCTCTACTTATAAGGACTCCAGTCATATTGGATTAAGATCCACTCTAGTGATTTTTTTTTTTACCTTTATTACTACTTTATAGACCCTATCTTTAATGTCACATTCTATGTTACTTGGTGTCAGGATATTGTTACAGTCTCAATTTTTGAGTCCCCCCAGCCCGTCACCCACAAATTTAGATGTTAAAATCCTAATTTCCAAAGTGATGGTATTAGGAGGTGAGACATTTAAGAGGTAATTAGATTATGAGGCAGGAACACTCACAAATGAGTGGTGCCCTTATAAAAGAGGCCAGAGAGAAATCTCTTGTCTATTCAGCTAATGGGCAAAATTATGGTGAGGAGATGACCTTCTGTGAAAAAGTAGGCCTTCACCAGACAATAGATCTGTTTGCCTTGATCTTGGCCTTTCCAGCCTCCAGAACTATGAGATATATTTTTGTTCTTTATACATTATCCAGTATATGGCATTTTATTGTAACAGCCAGAATGGACTAAACAAACTTCAGCATATGAATTTGGGAGGGGACACAACTCAGCCATAACATTGCTTAATAAAATGTTAACATTAGGAAGATCTCTTTTTTTTTTTTTTTTTTTTTTGAGACAGAGTCTTGCTCCATTGCCGGGCACCAGGCTGGAGTACAGTGGTGCGACCTCGGCTCACCGAAACCTCCGCCTTCTGGGTTCAAGCAATTCTCCTGCCTCAGTCTCCCGAGTAGCTGGGATTACAGGTGTGTGCCACCATGCCCAGCTAATTTTTTGTATTTTCTTTTTAGTAGAGGTGGGGTTTCACTGTGTTGGCCAGGATGGTCTCGATCTCTTGACCTCCTGATACGCCTGCCTCAGCCTCCCAAAGTGCTGGGATTACAGGCGTGAGCCACCGCGTCCGGCCTAGGAAGAGCTCCTTATTTTAATAAATAAATATATTTCCAGTGATTTATACATGGTGGTATAAAACCAGACATTGGTTTAAAAAAATCCATTTAACATGCAACACGGATCTATAGATTTTAATGTGACAAAATATAAAAAGTTTATTAGTATGATTTCAAATTTTACATCACAACTAAACTATAAGAAACTATCATTTGCCAAGTTTTTGTGTATAATTGAGGAAAATATCCACAAAATTCTGAAAAGGCTATTAAAGTACTCTTTTTTGGTCCGATTATGTATATAAATAAGACTGATGTACTTTATATACTTCTGTTAAAATAATGTGATGTATTGAAACAGAAGCAAAGATGAAAATCATGTATCTTCTATTAAGGAGACATTAAGAGGTTTGCAAAAAGTAAAACACCATTTTCCTCATTAATTTTCTTTGTTTTAGAAAATATGTTTCAAATTTTCTTCAACCATTCAGCAAGTTTCTATACAAAGTTCTAAATTTTCCCACACTTTTCTATCTTCTTCTGAATCCTCCATTCTGTTCTAACTTCTGCCAGTTACCCAGTTCCAAAGTCGCTTCCACATTTTTGGATATCTTTACAGCAGCATCCCACTCTACTGGTACCAATTTACTGTATCAGTTAGTTCTCATGTTGTTACTAAAGACATAGCCAAGTCTGGGTCATTTATAAGGAATGAGGTTTAATGGACTAATATTCCACATGGCTGGGGAGGCCACACAACCACGGCAGAAGGCAAAAAAAGAGCAAAGGCACATCTTACAGAGCAGCAACAAGAGGGTATGTGCTGAGGAACTTCCCTTTATAAAACTATCAGATCTCCTGAGACTTATTCCCTATCAAGAGAACAGCATGGGTAAAACCCCCAAGATACAATTATCTCCCACTAGGTCCCTCTCACAGCACATGGGGATTACTACAATTCAAGGTGAGATTTGGGCAGGGACACAGAGACAAACCATATCATAGCTGTCTTTGTTTTTTTTTTTTTTTTTTGGTATTTATGTTTTTTTCAAAATTATAATCCTACTAATGAGCTCATATAGATACCACTTTTAAAATTCCCTATGGGAAATAATGAAACTTGCTAAAATGTCTTCCACATTCACAGTACTCTTTCTACATTTATTGTAAATTAATATTTGAATCCCAAGTTAATAACTATGAGGTAATAAGTAATCTTATTTTTACATTATATTCACTCTTCTTCTATTTTTAAAAATTGTATTTTACATTTATATTGTTAAAACATTTAAGTCTGTCATTTTATCCCTGTAACTTAGTGTTAATTACATACAGTTCAACAATTTCACCAGATATTTTTATGAAGTTTGTGCTAGTTTTTTTTTTTCTGAAGTTCTGAATCTGAGTTTCATCTTCTAGATTACTTAAAATGTACTCAAGAAAAAAATTATTTAGAGCTGACATATTGATAATTTAACTGTTGGTATCTGGGCTTTATATTTAAAGTCAGTTTAGCTGAAATTAAAATCTTGGTTAATGTTTTCATTCTTGACTACCTTACATTTAGTATTCCATCGTGTTTTGGATACTTTGTCATATATGATTTTGTCATGGAGGGATTTTCTTTTCTTTAGAAGAGACTTAGAGTTTGCTTTTATATTTGTATATATTTAATATATAACAAATACATGTAATATATATACAAAGTCTCAGCTGCTTAAGTAGAATATTCTAAAATTATTTTCCCATACACAGTGTGCAATATCAATATGATGTTTCTATTATTGTTATTTCTACTACTACCACTACTACTGCTCTTTTAGGAAAAACATATCAATATGCACAGATACACACAAACATATGTTTATATACAGTATATGTGTGTGTATATGTATGTTTCTTTTTAATTGCTTTTCTTTTTCCTGGTTTATACACATTCCATATGTTTTTCACTGTATGTTATTTTCTTGATTTATCTGTTTCTTTTGTTAAATTTTTAACTTTTTGTTTTGCCTATGTTCTCTTTTCTTTGTTATATCTGCCATGGTGTCTACTTACTTTTATTTTTCTCCTAGTATAATATTTATTCATTAGTGTTATTTTCCTTTTTTGGTACCCTTGGCCTTTGCACATTATTGTATTTTTTGAGCTTTATATTTACTGATATATCAATCTTCTTGCACTTACATAATTTTCTTAATTTTTAAGCTCATTTTGAGTTCATATGATTTATATTCATATTTTCTCTCATGCATTTATTATTTAGACAGGATTCAGTTCATTTACATATTTTCCTTAATATATTTTTGCATCAATTTAATCATAGTATTTTTAGTTGCTCATCTTGAAATTAGATTTTTCTGTGCTTTTAAAAGATGAGTTCTGCCTAGTTTTAAATTGGGCCAGGGTACTATTCCAAGAGAGTGAACTATTTTTCTATTAGAATAGAAATGTACTATTAGATAGATTTTTCTGTGCTTTTAAAAGGTGAATTATGCCTAGTTTTAAATCGTGCCAGCGTACTATTCTTAGAGAGCTCACTCCTATCTAACTTACTGCTAATTATTTACAACTTGTATAATATGGTTCTTAGATTTACCTCCTATGGACACTCCTTCAATATCTGAGTATCTTTATATTTCAGGTCTAATGCTGCTGCCTTGCCATTTTTGAATTCTCTGTTCAGCAATTTTTGCTTAAGTTTGGTCTCTCTCCCCCGTAAGGAAGTTTTTGTTGAGAATTACAGTGAACCTTAAAGTCTAAGGCCTACTCTTCATGTGAATTCTAGTAAGTGCCCATGATGTCTTCTATTCACCTGCAGTTTTCAAACTGTGGTATCTTAGAAGTGATAAAGTAGATTTTTATTTCCCTATTTTATGAGAACAATAAAGTGAACATTTCTGCATGACAAATAAATAATATTGTATAAACTTCGTAACTTTTTTTGTACAATTTCATGTTCTCTAGCTCTATGAGGATGCACATTTCTATGACTTAGCCTACAATTCATATCAGGCTAGGCTTGAGTCTGCATGTCCTGTGGCTTCATCCAGGTCTGTGATAGTGACATGAAGAGCTAATTTTAATGAAATGTTACCAGTGTATTCTCAGAAATCACTCTCAGGGTAAACTGTAACAGGAATATGTTAGTATACACAGTATTTGGCTCCAGTTCATCCAACAGCATATCCACCTAAGTGGACTATTAAAATGTCCCCCTTTCTCTATTTTTGTTAGTAAGATACTCAGATTATTATATTCATTGTTGTAAACAGCAATTACAGAGTAATGCAATTATTTAGGCATGAAGCTTTAAATATTAGTAGTATAAAAGTTGCCTGCAAAGAGAGATGTAAAGTGTATTTATTTAAATATACAAAATATTTTAATACAAATGTATGTATCAAAATCCACATTTTAAAGAGGCATTGTAAACACTTAACAACAAAAAACAAAAAGTGTACAATTCCTAGAGTTAATTTCCAACATACTATGCATTCACAAAAATGTGACATATAATAGAAAAAGAAAACCTTTAATATTGAAACCAACAAGCCATATAAAACTAAGAAAGTTTACATTTAATGAAGTTCTTTTAATATGTCAGAGTTTAAAAAGCTGGAGTAATGAGAATTCTATTTTCATATTAATTAATATGTTTAATATAAATTAGGATTAGAATATCTTTTGTTGGTTGATTGATTTTTTTGCCCTAAAATTGCTAACTTAGAACTAATTTTTAATTGGATTATGGCCAAATTGTCAAGGAAATTCAGTAAAAATAAAAGCTTTACTGTTCATAATACCATATCAAGAAGATTGATTTGTACAACATTTGTTATAGGCCAAACAAATGTTAAAGGTGCATAGTCCATATAACTGCCTCAGGTAAAACACTGCAAGAATCATTCATCCAACCAGCAATAAATCTAGTCGGTGTATGTAAAAAAATTATATTGTTAATTTCCCATGATTCTGTAACTGAATCTGAGTTTCACTGATTTTAACTAAAAAATAGAACAACATATTTTGGACACTAAATTGCATGCAATTTTAATGTGAAATCTTTGTGCTTCAGAAAAAAATTAAATAGCACATATTTTTAAATTCCAGTTGTGGTAAAATACACATCACATGTAATTTACCTTTGTATCCACTTTTAACTGCACAATTCACAGGCATGAAATATATTCATAATGTTGTGCAATAATCACCATTATCCATCTCCAGAAGTGTTTCATAATCCCAAACTGAAACTGTGAAGCAATTGAAAAATAATTCCCCATTATCACCTCCTCGTGGCTCTGGTAACCACTATATTGCTTCATGTCTCTATAAAATTGCCTGCTTTAGAAACCTTACATAAATGAACTCATAATATTGGCCCTTTTGTGTATGTTATATTTTACTTAGAATAAGGTTTTCAAAGTTCAAGCATGTTGTAACATTTATCTGTATTTTTTTTCTTTTTAAAGCTGAATAACATTCAATTGTATATATATATATATATATATATATGCCACATTTTGTTTCGTAATTAATCTATTTTTTATTATACTTAAAGTTCTGGGGTACATGTGCAGATCATGCAGGATTGTTATCTAGGTATACACGTGCCATGGTGTTTTGCTGCATCCTTCCCCCCATCACCTCCTACATTAGGTATTTCTCCTAATGTTAGCCCTCCTCAATCCCCCCCATGCCCTGCTATCCCTCCCCTATCCCCCAACAGGCCCCAGTGTGTGATGTTCCTCTCCCTGGGTCCCTGTGTCCTCATTGTTCAACACCCACTTATGAGTGAGAATATGCAGTGTTTGGTTTTCTGTTCTTGCATCAGTTTGCTGAGGATGATGGTTTGCAGATTCATCCATGTCTCTCTAAAGGACATGAACTCATCCTTTTTTTATGGCTGCATAGTATTCCATGGTGTATATGTGCCACATTTTCTCTGTCCAGCCTATCATTGATGGGCATTTGGGTTGGTTCCAAGTCTTTGCTATTGTAAACAGTGCTGCAATGAACATACCTGTGCATGTGACTTTATAATAGAATGATTTCTAAACTTTTGGGTATATACCCAGTAATGGGATTGCTGGATCAAATGGTATTCTATTTCTAGATCCTTGAGGAATTGTCACACTGTCTTCCACAATGGTTGAACTAATTTACACTCCCACCAACAATGTAAAAATGTTCCTATTTCTCCACATCCTCTCTGGCATCTGTTGTCTCCAGATTTTTTAATGATCACCATTCTACTGGCATGAGATGGTATCTCAATGTGGTTTTGACCTGCATTAATTAATCTATTAATGGACATTTGGGTTGTTTCCACCTTTTGGCTAATGTGATTAGTGCTCCTATAAACACTGGTGTACAAGTAGCTGTCTTGACGTCTGCCTTCAATTATTTTGGGTATGTACCTTGAAGTCAAATTACTGAATCATTAAATTCTATAGTGAACTTTTTGAGGAACTGCCACATCACCTTTTATATATCATATTTTAAGTATAATGACAGCATTTTAAAACTTACTAGTTAGAATATATCATCAGTAAGCTAACAAAATCAATAAAAATAATTTTGAATTCAAGTTGTTCTTTGCAGAAAAACAAATTGAGTATTTAAATGTTAAAAATTATATAGTTTTTTCTAATTTTGCATGGCCAAGTTACTTCTAAAGTCTGAAAACAGGCATACTTTCATATACAAATCATTATAAACAAAATAAAAGACAATCTGTTATTTCACTCAAAATATACTATTACTATTCAATTAAAGACTGTATTTTCCAGACTGTTTTCTATGTATGCACCCAAAAAACACAAAAAAGATACTATTACATATCTATTGATCTATGTATTTTATTTACTGAACAAGAAAACTCTGTATCTTTCCATATAAATGTATCACCTGTATTGTAAGTCATTATGTGGACAGGCCATATTTATATTACAAAATTTCTCAACATGACCTATGTTGTTTTCTAGATTTTGCTATTACAAATAACACTGCATTTAAAAAGCATAAAGACATATGTTTGTCAAGTTGTGTGATTATTTTTTTGAATAAAAAAATTAGAAGAATTCATAGGTAAAGAGTTATATACATTGCAAATATTGCTAGTTTTATAAAGATATATTTTACCATTATAAAATAGTTTTCTATGTAGTATCATGCTAAGAAAAGTCTTTAACAACCTAAGATTATAAACACATACTGTATAATTTCTCACAATATTTAAATGTTATACTTTAATATATGTAATGAATTATTTTCATGGAGCTAAGTAGAAATGGGCTTCAATTTGTATTTTCCAAGAAGCTTCAAATATATTTACAAATAATTTAGACTATAACATAAAAGAAATACTTCTTTACTAGCTACAATTAGCCCAGATTTACATGTAGCAAGGCTTATTGGAAATCTGCTCATGTGAGTTTTTATTTCTTATTCTGGATGCACTTGAAATGTATAGTTGTTTCTTAATGCCAAAGTGTGGTAAACTAAACTGAACTTAAATAAGCTTAAGAGAAGCATGATAAAGGATGATGTGTTTGAAATTATTGAAAGTTATAGAATCACAACAGAAATTTTGTGGCAAACATGCAAAGTGAACGGAATTCATTTGGAAAAATTTTAAAGTCTAGCTAGCAATGTCAGCTACTTTCACAGACAGAGGAGAATATTATTAATTTATGCCTTCAAAGATGTTACAATATATTTGAAGTCATAATAACGTAAATTCCTCCCCCAAAAAAGTTAATACATGCTTGTGAAATTAATCTACACTAACATTTGTTGATGTCTACAAAAATTAACAAAGTAAATGTAACTTAATCAAATAATACTATTTTAATGTTTATAATAGAAGTTTAAATTACAAGACTGACTATTGAAGTTGCTTACTGCTCTTCCATAGTATAGACTAATACAGGATTTAGTGCTATGTATTTTTTCATTCTTTTGTTCATTTCATAATACTTTTTAACAGATGCATATATATAAGACAAGTGACATATAAGAGGATAAAAAATTTGAATATCAATATACTTCTTTAAGAAAAATTTTATTTTAAATAGCTTAACATATTTCTATAGTTTAATAATAATGAAATAACAGCTACTAAATTTATATGAAAGACAAAAATCATACTCTCTAAAGTATAGAATGCTTACTTAGAATAGGAACAATTTGGGAGATATAAATTTTTGATTTCTTTTTTTTCTTTTAGAATGATTTCCTCATATGTGTAAAATTAATTTCTGCAGGGTAGAGCCTATGATCTAGGATGTTTTCCCATATCTGTTCCCTACCTAAGAAACTTTATTTCCTAGATGATTAATTACTTTAAAAATGAAACCACATTTGCAAAACTATTACTCTTTATGTGCACAAATAAAAGCAGGCCTTGGATATCTATTAACATAAGAAAGTTTTCTTTTCTCTTTGTCTTATCCTTTTTTTAGTATAGAAAAACATGATGATATAATGGAGTTTATCATCAGCCTGAATCAACTTATGGTTGGATATTAATGATGAAAAGTAATGTATTACAGAGTTCTTTGTGTTTCATTACTTTAATGCACAAAATAAATTGCATTTTAAGTTTCAGTTTCAGTGGTGTTGGTTATGATTTCTGCAAGTAAGCGTAACTTTGTTTAGCAACCTGAATTCATAGCAGAAGCCAGACAGTTGCTGTCAACTTAAAGCAGCCACTGAATCTTTCTATTTGCTACTAATATCCTAGCCATCCTTATGTTGATTCTTACATCTCAGCTTTCAGAAAATGAGTGATTACATTTTCACATCCTTTCTCTTTGGCTTTATAGAATGAACTGAATTACTTAATAGGTCTTATTCTGCCCTTTAAATTCCAGGTCTGAATTCTCTGCTGAACTATCTTAAAGTCTCAAAAATAAATTCTCAATGGAGTCATAGCATACATTTATCTCTCACCATTTATACAAATGTCACAATGCCCTATTATATAAAGTTAATTCAGAGCATAATGTTACATAGTGTCTTACCCTTTAGTTAGCTTTCAACTTCAGTATTTCCTTCTTATCTTTATTATGAATTTCAGAGACATAGGCAAATGAATATAAGGGAATTAACTAATAGAAAAACAATATTTAACTTTATATAGTTTGAATAATGAGAAATATACCATTTAAAAAACAGAACAGGCTTTGATTATGGTTTTATCCCTCCAATAGTACCTTTTCAAAGATAATTAGTCCAGCTTTGTGATAGAAAGCATATAATCAAGTAATAAAGCAAAATCCGACACCAAGTAATGGAGTTCTGGAAATAAAATGGTAGCAAGATGAAATCCATAATATTTAACTGCACTACCAAATTATATGTGTCAAGCCATATTTGTATTTCTTAAGTGCTGGTTATATATCTTTGAAATTATGTGTATAAAATATTATCTAAATGACCTGTAAGAAATAATGATAAAAATAGGTTGCTATAATGGCAAAAGGAAAAAGCAGAAGGATCATAGACCCTTAGTTGTGGATGTGAACGTAGAAATAATTTCAGCTAGGTGCATGACTTTCAAATGGTTAAAATACATCCCAGCAATAGAAATGAAATTGCATAAGTCATAATGTGTACAAACTAGGTACAAGGACTCATGTTCTTTATTATATCAGTGAACTAGTAAGCCAGTATCATGCAAGATAAAGGATTCTTTAGTTTTAATTTTTAAATGTCCTTATATGAGAAAAATATATGAATGGATTGGCAATTTCTTCAATTCCTTTCAGTTGTTCTCCTTTGCTATAATTAAATAACACACAAAGTATGACTATAATATGAAATCTATATATATATGCCTTTCATATGTACACACACACATATATAACATGAAAGCTATATATATAGAGCTTTCATGTATATACACACATATGTACATATTTATTTATGTGTGTATATTTATATTTGTATGTATGCATGTATGTATGTATGATTTGTACATATATGTGTATATATATGTGTACATATTTTGAGACATATATGTATATATATACATATTTTGAGACAGAGTCTCACTTTGCCATCCAGACTAGAGTGCAGTGGCACCATTGTAGCTCACTGCAGCCACAAACTCCTGGGCTCAAGTGATTCCCCCACCTCAGACTCCAAAGTAGCTGAATCTACAGTCATATGCCACTGTGTCCAATTCATTTTTAAATATTTAGAAAATTTTGTATAGAGACAAGTTCTTGCTATGTTGTCCAGACTGGTCATGAACTTGTGGGCTCAAGCAATCTTTCCTCCTTGGTCTCCCAAGAAAACCATATTTACACCTATACAGTTTGAAGCAAATTTTTCTGTTCTGTGTTTTATATCCTACGAATATTATTGAGATTAGGCTCAGATTTTGTTTGGATATTTCCATATAAAAGTTGCTCAAGCACAAATAAAATTCAAAGGAAAAAAGAAGGAATAGTAATTAGACATGAGAATAAAATTTGGCAGTGGCAATATTTTCTTTTTGTAGAACTAGAAGAATTAAACAATGTATAAAGTGTGTAGAAAAGGAAGATGAGTGATTGCACTTCCAATTGAAACTATAATTTTTACAATGTTTACACAACTAAATGTTTCCAAGTATCACTGTGTTTTCAAGGTAAAAGAGCATCTTTGTGAATTAGGTAATTTGTACGCATATCCACACTTTAAGGTACTAGTATGGAATTCTCTTAGTAATGTCCACCTGGTTAGAGTATAAGCTGAAAGCCTCTTTTCATCAGTGATCTCCCACACTGTGATGTTGTATTATTCTCCACTCTGCAACTTATATACACAGATTGAAGGAAAAAATCTATAATAACTTAAAGGGAGAGAGTAACAGCAATATCTCATTTTCTAACTTTCTCCACAACCTCAAATTATTGGCCTTATATATTTTTTACATATAGAAAGTGCTGAAATATCATCTGATTTAAAAAATAAAACAAGCCAGGACTTCATTTAAACTAGAAAACCAACTGGACTCCAGCATTGAAAAACAATAGTGAATTATATTATCTGTGGACTAGCCAATTGTAAGGAGATTCTAGAAAGTAATTCAGATGGCAAAAGCAAGATATAAATTCTACATGTATTAATTGCATAGTTATTATGTACACCTCTTTGTTCTAGGCCCTAGACTTACAGAGGTGAACAAAACAGATACGGTCTCACTGTCCCCTCAGTTGGAGAGATTATTCCAAGTAAAACTATGTAATGATTAACTTCACACCAGTGGTACGTGTTCTGAAAGATAGAGAGTGCTATAAGATTGTCAAAGAGGGAAAAGTGGACACTTTTGGGAAGTCAGAACCAGGATGTAAATGTGACTGACATCTGTTAAGGTGAAGATGAATTCACAATAAGGAGTTAAAAAGAAAAAAAGAAATATGAGAGAGTAAGAGGACGTAGAGGAGAGAGGATTTTAGAACATAGTAAAAAATTTTTCTATGCTTACTTATGAGTATAAATTATGTCTCATTTAGTAGTGTTAAATAAAACACTTAAATATTTAATTTTTGTTTAGCCCTAAGCTAGATATCATCTCAAAATCCAGTTTTTCAGGTCTGGTCCAGTCACTGCGTACATAGCCAACTTGCATTTGAGGTCAGTAATAAATTGCTTTAAAGTTGTTGTCCTTGTTGATGCCTGAGCTACCACAAATAACAAATCCTATTTAAATGTGTATTTTAAAGGATCAAATCAGTCAGCATTATTAGCTTTCAAGAAAGAGTAAAATATGAAAAGTTAAATATCTTATATGATTCTTTTAGCAAGTAATGCTTTGTGTTGCATCTGTTCACTATTGACAGGTAAAAAAGAATAGTTAATCAACTTGAAGGAGAAAAAAATCAGTTGGTCCTATTCCAGAGTTTCTTCATTCCTGCCTTATAAATTATTTGGGTAAAAATTCACTAGCTTGAAGTTGGTGACTATCTTCGACATGATTTCATGCTCCTTAGAAATCTTCCTCTATAAAGTCATTTAAAATAATACACTTTTATGATTTTGGACAGAAATGCCATTGAAGACTTCCTGTCTATTCCAAAAAGAATGTCTAGAAGATAGAAATTATCTTTCCTCATCCGAAAGAGGCAAGGCCTTTAAGTCTTTGGATAAGACAGAGATGTAGAATCTATGTGCTTTTTTGGATTTGTAGTAATCTATTTGAAGAGATGGAATAAAACAATTTTCATTTTATCCCAATGGATACTTCAAGAAAAAAAATATTTTCATACAATTTTTTCGATTCTTTTTAAAGACAAACAAACCAAAGTTTTGCTGGATTCCTATCTTGTTAGGCTTTTATGATTTTAGTTGTTAATAGTGTGCTTACCCTTGCTTTAACTTTTTGTTACCATTTTACTTTTATATTTATTGATACAAAAAGTTGGCTAAGTTTAAATCAGGTCTAGACTTATTGATTGCAACTTGACATTTAATTGTATATTCTGTTATATAGTAATAAAAGAAAAAGCATTCTGAGATGTTTGCATGAAGGGTGTCATGCATAGCAAACATAAATGATGGATGGATTATGTACTAGGTTTTTAAAAGTATTAGCTAACCTACTTACTAAACCACTTAAAAATATTTTTTAAAAATCTTGGGTTCCAGGGAGACAAGAAAGAATGGAGAGGAACAAATGCTGTATTGATTATTTTTAAAAGTTAAAAAGAGTGATCTCAAATAACTTGCAAAAATGACATCAATACTTAATAAAATAATGCAAGAAATATTCAAAGAAGAAATGTTAAGTCCAGAGGCAATGAAATCAACAATATGAAAGATGATTTTTCAGGTGAAAATTATGACAGGTTATCAATATTCATTCCCAATAGAATTTTATAAAAAACTAACATGTAGAAGAAAAAAAAAACAGTGTGTATGTGCATATAATATCAGTTAATAAATGAGGTCTAAAAAGATCTATGATTTTATTAAGTTTTCTCAAAGTCACATTCAAGTACAACTACTCTTATGCTAACCTGATTTTTTTGTTTACATTCTCAACTTTAATTCTTATTGGCCCCAGTGTACTTGAAATCTTACAAGTAAAGCTAGAATTATTGAAAGAAAACATATAAAAAAGCACATATGCAGTACAATATTAAATTTCACTATGGGTTTCTAAAGGCGAGCACTTGTCTATATAATAAAGGGCTATGGAATGTAATGATATGAGTATAAATTTTGGAGATCTGAGTTAAATTTTGGCCCTTCTAATATTCTAGATTTATAGTCATAAACAATCTTATTTTTTCTTAAATTATATCTTCATTTTTCTTAAATTATTTCTTAAATTTTTCTTAAATTATTCCTTAATGTCTTCATATAAAGGTATTATACTACTATATCAGTCCATTTTCATACTACTATGAAGAATTACTCAAGACTGAGTAATTTATAAAGAAAAAAGAGGTTTAATGACCTCTCAGTTCCACATGGCTGGGGAGGCTTCACAATCATGGCAGAAGACAAAGGAGAAGCAAAACATGTCTTACATGGTGGCAGGTGAGAGGGCATGTCCAGGGTAACTTCCCCTTATAAAACCATCAGATTTCATGAGACTTATTCACTATCAGGAAAACACCACAGTAGAATAAAAACCACCCTGTGATTCAATTACCTCTCACTGGGTTCCTCAGTGACACATGGGAATTATGGGAGCTACAATTCAAGATGAGATTTGAGTGGGGAAACAGGGAAATTTATATAAAATACTCTTTTCACCTTCACAAGCATTGCAGTTATTACATATGAAATATCTAAATTATAATAAACACTATAATTTGTAGTTTAGTTAATTGTAGACATTTTATGACCTTAAATAGCATTGTATTGTAACAAATATTAGGGAAGAACATACTTAAGTCTAGGTACTTGGCTGAGCAATAGTTAGGGAACGATCTTTGGGGTCTGATCTAATAGAGATATGACCTAGTTGAGTATTAAAACATAAAATTTCAACAATAACAACTCAAAACACACTAAATGTATAATTTTAAAGAGCAATAAAAGCTATAAAAAGAAAGAACAGATGCTGAGCTGAGCTTTCATTGATTCTGAATATCCTTGTGTGAGTACCATTTTTAAACACAGGATTCTTTATTCACAATCAGCTACTTTTCTACAGGTTCTGCCTATTTGATCTTTGCAAGATAATCCAGCCTTAGGCTAGCCTCATCTTCCACACAGTCTTGCTTCTAATAATGCTGGGACACAGGTGCCCCAAGGGGTAGGCAGGCTGGCCTTGTCCTCAGTTTCAAGTATCACTTGACATTAAAATTTTCCCTGATCTCCTTATCTAAAATAGAAACTAGGTACTCACCAATTCACCATTCTCAATTTTTACCTTATTTAACATTAAGTTACTTTTTAATTTAATATTCTCCCTCTCACTAAATGTAAACTTAAGGAAATTGAAGAAAGTGCAAAGTTTCTAAGGCGCTTATGTAATGATTGGGAGCTATAGAGGTAAGTGGGACTCAGCATATTCAGGCTGCATAAACCACAAGAGGGTGTTTACTTTTACCCTGAGGGTAATGGAAGCCAGAGTCACTAAAATGCAAATAACATTAACATATTTGCATTTTAGCGACAATATAAAATCAATCCTAAACTATCTACCAATTAGTCTCATCAACGCATTGCTCTAAATTCCTTTTTTTTTTTTTTTTTTTTTGAGATTGGAGTCTTGCTCTGTCACCAGGCTGGAGTCCAGTGGTGTGATCTCACCCACTGCAGCCTCTGCCTCCCTGGTTCACGCGATTCTCCTGCCTCAGACTCCTGAGTAGCTGGGATTATGGGTGTCTGCCACCATGCCCAGCTAATTTTTGTATTTTTAGTAGAGATAGGGTTTCACCATGTTGGCCAGGCTGGTCTTGAACTCCTGACCTCAGGCGATCCACCTGCCTCAGCCTCCCAAACTGCTGGGAATACAGGCGTGAGCCAGTGCACCTGGCCCCCTAAATTCCTTTTTAATATTCTTCCTCTTTTGAACTTGCATGCTTTTTGCTATACCAACAGGAATCCCAGTTCAATGTAAACAAACTGCACATGGCCAACCTTCACATCTTCACTTTGGGACAAGTGGGCAGTTCTTCCCCACAGAACAAAAAAAAATTGTGCTTTAACATTCTCTAGTGGGGGGCTTTCTGGAAACTCAGTACCTCTGAGAAGAGCAGGGACTGTATTATCCAACCACTCCACTGCTTCTCCTGTATAATCACTTCTCTTGCCCTCAGTTAAATACATTCTTGTCTCTTTCTTTGAGACTTCTGCAAATTGCCACAGTGCTCCTTATCTCCGTGCTGCTGTCTCTTCACTTCAAGGGGACTTCTTTGATACTCTTTTTGTTCATTGAAGATATGGCACCTGATTCATAATAAATCATCAAATCTTATTACCAATCTAGAAGGGCTCAATGTTTATGTGGAAAGCTTCTCCAACCTCGCTGTCAAAGTGATTTTTATAAAATGTAAATTACAACATGTCAAACTGTTCCTTAGAATTTTTCGTGGTCTTTTTTTCCCCTTCTAGATTTAAAAATACCGTACTCTTTAGCCTATAACAGTAATTGTCAACCAAGGGTAATTTTGCATCCTATGAGACATTTGGCAATACGTGGGGGACATTTTCAATAGTCACAACTGGAAAGGAGCTACTGTTATCTAGTAAGAAGGGGCTGGGATACTGTGAAACATCCTAAAATATACAGAGTGGTCCCCCACAACAAGTCATTATCTGGTCTAACACATCAATAGTGCTGGGAGTGAGAATTCTTGACCTAAAAGTTTTCTATGATTTGGAAGCTGTCTATAAATTTGACAGAATCTTTATTATTCTTCTTACTTACTACATTTGAGCCATGACAGCCTCTTTTCTGGTTTTTTATTTTCCTAAGATTTTCCTATCTAAAGGGCCTTACTCATTATTGTTGCCTCAAACAGTTTCTCCTGTGCCTTTTCAGAATGCAGAGATGCAGAGAAGCCACTGTGAGGAGTACACAAATGACATGAATGAGTCAGACCTCCATTGTGAAGCTAGAGAGCTAAGGAGGCCGAGGGAACTTCAAGGTCTTATTAGGTATTTTCAGGAGTTGAGATTTTCTGCAAAGAACAGAAGAAGCCAATGATCAAATATAAGCAAGGAAACGGTATGTAGAAATTTCTGTTTTAATATAATAATAATGTTAGCAAGAGGAAGTATTTATAGATTATATTTCAAGAGTCATGATTAAGGCATTTTCATACAGATTTTATCTTATGTAACTTCCCAGTAGGTTCACAATAAAGTGAATATCATTATTCATATTTACACCATAAGAAAACACACTGAAGTGAGTAACCTCATCTCCCAGAGTCTCACAAGCTTACAAATAGGACAGGCAGTATTCAATTGTAAAAGTATTCCGATTCCAGATTTAGTGCTCTTGCTATCTTGCTAGAGAACAGAGAGGAGAAAAGTTGAGACAGGTGACAAGATAGCGATTATACATATTGGTCAGGGCTGGGGGCAGATTGGAGGCATTGAAGATGTAATCTAATGTCAATAGTGCTGAGGGTGAGAATTCTGGTGATAGAATTAGGTGGTCTTGAGAGAGAATTAGAGCATGCAGTTAGGAATTGGTAATTGGATGTAGGAATGAGGGGAAGAGAAAAAAATCAACTTGATTTAAGCCTGGATAATAAGTTATATGGAGTTATCAATTTTTATTTCTTATTACTGTTGAAGATGGCAGTGGAGGAAATGGTGAATGGTTAATTCAGATAATAACTTTAGTTTTGTAGTTATGGAGAAGTGTAATATCTACGTGGATATTGTTCAAGAGAGAGAAAAGTTCCCTGAGTTAGCTTAGGGAGTCATTGGAATATAATTTTTAATGAATACCAGATATTGGATGAAAGTTATCGAGGGAAATTTGTAAAGAAGGAAAGTGTTCCTAGAGTATAATCCAGGGGAATCTTAGCAACTGTGAAAGTGAAACAGGAAGATAATTCTGGAAAAGAGTGTCAAGGAAAAAGCTGGCAGAGCAGTCAAAGAAAAACTAGGCAAGTCTAATGGCATGGCTATAAAGCAAAGAGAGAGTCAAAAGGGAGAAATACGAGAATGAGGCTTAATGTTATTAGCACATAAGTACAATAAGGACTGAATGGAGTGATTTGATTATTGATATAGTGGTTAGTTAGAATCTAGATGTAAACAGTTTCTGTGGTGTAATGAGAACAACAATGAAATTGTATGAGAAACAGAAGTTTATCAAAAGAGGAGAAGTGTAAGCCACAGAGGTGGGAAACACACACACACACACACACACACACACACACACACGAGAGAGAGAGTGAGAGAGAAAGGGGAAATTTTCTTACTTGAGAAGGTAGAAGATGACAGCATCTGAAGTAGAGATGGCAATGGCAGGCTATGAAGAGCGTATATATTTTCCATTTCATTTGGGAAAAAGAAGAAAGGCAGAGTGTAAATGCAGACTATGAATTTGTGCAATTAGTTACATGACCTTTAGGGTGTGTTTCTTTGTCACTATTTTTGCATTGTGGTATTAAAGCCATCTACTAAGATCAGTAGTAAGATGGAGAGGTAAGATACAGGTATTTAAGAAATAGAGAAAGTATCTGACAGAGCTATAGATTAAGGGCAAGAAAGCAAACTAAATACAACAGTTGGAACTATAGAATGGTTGACTATACATTGTAGAAGATACTGATGTGTAGAGTTGTTCAATTTTCTTTAGCAATACTTAGCCCCCTGAGTAAAGACAAAGACAAGGCAGAGATTTGTATTTCTTCAAAGATAAGAAGTTGTAAAAAAGTAATGAGAAAAATTGTTGACCACACTCACAAAAAAAAGTTGAACATAAGATGGAATTGTTGAAGTCCAAGTAGTTAAATGAAAAAGTTTAGAAGGGTAACAGGAAGTGGTCAGATATTGAAGTTTCTGAATATATTATTTCTAGATATAAGCTAAGCTGACTGATAACTAGGTCCATATATGGACATGAGCAGCAGCAAAGGGCACTGGAGATAATGTCAAATGAATTTAAGGTCAGGTGTAGAACGATTATCCATCGCAGGTTCTTAACTTCACTCAGGGTGGATAGTGGACCCTGTGCAGGCTATCAGCCAGATGTCAGTGCTTTCTAACGTCAAGACTGTCTCTCCACTACCTCCTTGCTCTGTCAATCGTTTCCTCTCTTTGTACCTTAATCTTCTTTTCAAATATTTTTAAAAATCTAAATTACTTATATTTTACTGTTTTTCAACAATTAAGCAACTCTCTTTTATAACTGAATTTACTGAGAACATACTCATATTACAAAAATTCTTTAAAATGATATAAATTTTTAGGCAAATGTAATATGAATACTGTAATGTACATAAACCATCATTGGTTATTAACAGTACATTTTTAAAATAGTATTCTTCAACTCACTTGGCACTATTGAAGCTTCCTGATGACAGGTTACGTATGCAGAAGACTGTGAGATAGAAGAATGATGTTTCAGAACATTTAGAATTTATAATCAAATCCTGGTTTATTATATTTATGATAAAAACTACTAAGTATCTACTTTTTTAATCCATAAAGTGAGCATTTAATGTTTACATGTTGGGGATAATATTTATTAATTGAAAATCTACCTTAAAATGTCTATCCTCCTGAATAGAAAAGACAATATACCTTAAACCTCCATTATCAACACTTAATATTTATTACAGATAAAAATGAGCTAAAGGGAGATAAAGTGGTCTTTAACAAACAGGTGAATACAAGGAGATTTGAAAATCAATGAGGTAAAATTGTCTTCCCCTTAAAATGAATTAAGTTAAATCAATTTATTGCCAAACCATGAATAATAATTTATTTAACTATTGCTTCCAGGATTCAAGGGATCCAGACATTAGCTCTGATAGATTGCAGAACTCAGTTACCTGGCAGATGTCACCAAAGACTTATTGGTAGGGCAAACATAAAATCATGGTGATCTTAGGCATCCTCATTAATGCAAACATACTATCAAAGGATATTAGATGACATCCTCAAGGATAGGTGTAAAGATAGGTTTCTCTTTTTCAAAATATTTTTTAACTCTACTTTCTAAATTATTCCTGCTCTTCCAATTTTTATTAGGTTATACTATTTGATAATTTCTTGTTTGAAATGATGAATTCCCTTTCAGCAGAAGCTCTTTCAAATTTTCTTTGAGATGTTCTGAAAAATATTCCTAAGACTAGCTTTTGTTAAAGTAATATCAACCATGACTTATCTGGGTTTACATAACTTGAACATTTTATTACTACTATTACTCTTTAGAAACTGGAAAAAAACAGCTTCTTGTATTGAATCTTCTCATAAAGCCTGGCTTCATATGTCTTTTCTTTTTGTTGTTTCATTTTTTGTTTTCCCTCCTTTGTGTGTCGTTTGCTTTTTCTGCCTGGGTCCTTGAAAGACTTTTTACCTTGAAGTTCATAGACATCACTAAGATATATCTCAGGAATAATCACAACGTAAAAATGTTGATTGTAGCATGAGGTATACCATTTTGACCTAGAGTTTCATGTGTGATTTTTCAAATTCTAGAAAGATAAAAAAGTTCTATTCAATTTTAAATGCATATTTTTGCTCTAACTTGGAAGTAAAGTTTTCTAGTGGTAGATGCTCCCATATTTGTACTCCTGCTCCTGAGGTCTCTGATTTTTACCTTTTCTCCTCCATTTGTTTTTTGGTTCTTTGATTAACTTTATGAATTCATACTGAACGGAGTTTGATTTGTAGTAATATTTTTAGACTTATTACCATTTCCCTCTAATTAAAAAAATGAACATTTATTCCAAGTGTACTGTTTTTGACCACCATGCTAATAATCTTTAATACAGATTGGGAGTTTATTGGGAACATAAATATGACTTCTTACTGCAATATTTCTTGACCATGCAGTCTGTATGTACCTTAGTCACCACATAATTTACTACCATCTACAAATTTCTGCTTTATTTCTTTATTAATTTTAAACATATTTTACTGTGAGTATTTGAGGTAAAATAAGATATATAACAATAAGATGCATATATATAGTAGATTTGTTACTACTGTGAAACAAAAACAAAGGCCAAATATTTTATTTTCTTCACTAACATAATATATAAGAGTGAAGGAGTGAGTCTCACTTCCCACTCTACTAACTGAATCCAACACTGGGTCTTGAATTTAATAGATGCTTAATAAATGTACATTAAGTCTTGTTCTTTCACATAAATATTGATATCTGTCTTTTGTAACAAAGCCTTCTATTTTCTTATAACTTTAAAGTATTTTCTGTCTCATTATGCTGCAAAATTACAAATGTGAACAATCATTCTTTGTGTTCTGATATAAATTTCTGAAGTGAGAGAAAATAAAATGGTGATTCCTGGCCTGTTCCATTCTGATGAGTCAGTAGTATTTTTTCCATGGTGGTTAGAAATTTGTTCTACTTAAGAACAAATCATGTATACTAATATGATTTCCTCCATACACTATCCTATAAATTGAGAAGTAGAAGTAAGATTTTTAAGATTTTTTTTTGTATTTACTTTCTTTTCACTCTTTCCCCATTCCCTCATATTACTGCTTCTTAGGAGTTTTGTGGGAAAAGAACTTGATTTCTATAATCTTGTATTTCTGGCATATACAGTTCAGTTTCTTATATGTCATATTAAATCTTCCTAAGTCTGAGAGTTGCTGCAGTACTTCTTCCATATATATCTTGTTATTGAACCAACTATTGGGTACTCTGCTCAGTACCTGTGTGACAGGATCAATCATACCCAAAATCTCAGCATCCTGTAATATAGTCAGGTAACAAACCTACACATGTACCCACTGAATCTAAAATAAAAGTTGAAATTATTAAAATGTAAGAATACATGAAAAACAGAGGGTTAGTTTTGTGATTTTATTTCCACTTCACTATCCTTCCCCAAAAATGTTGGCTTTAAAAATCAGATAAACAGTAGATTAGTTATTGTTCTGTTAGTTCCAATTAAAGAAATAATTATAATTTCAGCCAAAAGAAGAAGTATTGCAAGAAAATCAAGTGAGGGAGTTCATGTAATTTAAGGTCAGGTATTCTATATAAACCAAAAAATAGATTCATTGTTTCAAATGTCTCTTTATTTCTAATGCATTTCTATATCTCCTTCAATTTTTATTTATCTTTCTCTCAGTTGGCTCACTTTCTCTGTTTTTCAATGCTATAACAAACAAACAAATATGACTTATTTTTGCTTCAGTTTTTTATATTACAGCTTAGTTCAGCTGGAGAGGCTTTGCTTTGTCTCACAACCTCATCTGTATGTTTCTCAACAAGGGCTAGCTAAGTGTTGTCACATGCCTACCCCTATTCACCTAACATGCTCATTTCACCAATAACTATGTGGTTGGAATCTGAGTGTAGAATATTTGTTACAGATGGATGGGGGTATAGATAAATAAATAGATAGCTACATAATCATAATCTTAGTACAATTATAGTTAGGCAGTTTTATAGAATTAATTTCAAGGAAAATTTTACCTATATTGATAAAATTTAGTTTTTCATGTCTCTAATACTCTTAGGGTACATGTGCTGGATCCAGGAAACAAAAAGTTTTTATCTACACCACAAGGTAATTTGGAATTGCCTAACATGAAAATTCACCTTGGTTTGATGGAAATAAATAGTGATGGATCTGGCTGTACTCACAATGCATAACATTTCGATTAAATCTTTCTTTTAGTCTTCTTTTTAAGCTAAGCATCCAAATTTTCATGGAATTTTGGTGTACGTGAAAGGAATAGTTTTTGATATATCATCTCTCCTTTTGAAGGGACAAAGTATACCTCAGAGAAGTACACACTTGCAATCTTTTTGTATATTTTATTTTCATTCTTTCAACCAGAGATAGTCTAATGCTTAAGATTCTCTGGTCTCTTTCCAATATCTCTCTTGCTAATTTTCAAGAATCAATTATATAATATTAGCATATTTTTTTGCAAAAATATAATCACTGTTAAGAAGAATTTACATTTTCTCAATTTGAAAAAGTACAACAGAAATATATATATTATAAATTTTAGGGTGCATAAGGCTTTGAGAATATGATGAAAAAATTGCTTGCCCTGACATCACAAAAATAATAGTCAACAAATTTCACACTGTTTCAGTTCACAGATTCCTAAGGTAATTTCAGGATCCAAGAAATCTATACAGTCCAAATTAAGGTCTCTCACATGTATTCGATGCACATAAGGGATCAAGAATGATTTTCCAGAATTATCTAGCATCTTTTCAGATAACAGGAAGAAGGATATCTCTGAAAAGCTATTATTATATTCCATATATCATAAAACTAATATTGTTCACTTTCTCTTGGAATGAAGATGAAAGATGTACACAAAAGTACAAATGATTTCAATATCTGGTTATTTTAGCCAGTGCCTCTTGGTATTAAGAGGCCTTATTACACTTTTATGAAATAAAATGTATGCTACATCTAGTCATGTTTAATAAACTAGATTTAAAAATTATCCTTTTTGAGAAAGCAAAATGGTATGTTCAAGACATTGCTTAGAGACACCTGCTACTCTGTAGATCATAACAATGCAGAATTGTTGGTTTGTTGCAACAGAATAGTGCTTTAAATAAATAGAGATATCTTTGAAATGCTTTTTAATCTCTTAAACCAAAATGAGCTTTCCTTATAAAATAAAAATAGATTACTTAATTCATTAATAGATAAGTAGCTTTACCAAGTAAAACAGAGTGGAAAAGAAACAAGATATGCATCCAGGGAAAAATGACTTCAATATTTTTATTTTCTCCTTTACCATAAATTGTTTAAAAACTTGCATTACATATGGAGGTATTTGAATATAAGTAAAGGACTCATATATTAGTTTGACTTACAATGTAGACAAGCTCAGAAAAATTTTAAACTCTTTCAAACTACAAGAAAACTGTTTATTAGTGTAGGTAACAATTTGTGTCTAATCATATATCTTTACAAATGAATTCATTTGTTTCTGAGAAAATACATAAGCTTATACTTAAGAAGCACCTCATTTAATTTCAAGAATCTGGTCAAATTAATTGTTTTCAATTCCCAGTATTAGCCAGTTTATTTTGGCCTTTCTATCTTGTTTGGATATCTTGTGGAAGAATTCTGTGCAGTCAGTTATGCAACATTTGATCATGCAAAGAAAAAGCCCTATAAAATAACAAGCCATGCAAGTAAAATATTGATGGCTGCTACTTTATTGCTTTCCCCCATTGATGTTATTCTAGTAATTTTGTCCTTGTGTTTAAGATGGTTAACCTGGCACTTATTATGATAACAGCATATGTGAATAAAAGAATAAATTACCAAGTGCATGATTCCTATTGATGTAAGTATTTGTTCTCTATCAGGAATGTTCCTGGTAACAACAGTCAAACAATGCTCTTTACCTTCCAAATTGAACACTGCACACTGCCTGACTTTAGATATAATTACTTCACATAATTGTTTCTGTCAAGAATAAATGAAGCCTTAAAAGAACAATGCAATCATTACAAGTGGAGCATCTTAAAATATATATTATACTGGGCCTTTTCCTAGTGGTGTTTTCTCAGTTGATAGTAACAACTAAAGCTGCTTAAATTGTACATCTTCAGTCACTAAAAACACATCTGAGTACCTGAGCTGCTCATGGATAATTTTAAATAAACTCTTTTTGCTTGATGAAAACTTAGAAAAATCAGTATTAGTTTTTAGTTAACATGTTCAGGCAAATGAAACTATTCTGAAAATTCAGAACTGGAAAAGATGTGGAAACTGCCTCCATATTTTACATACCAAACTATGAATATTTTGCATTGATAAAACAGGGGGGGCTTTTGCATCACTGGGCTTTACCTTATTATTAATACTTTATCTTAAAATTCTTAATTCACAAAGTGTTTTGTAAATATTATATTTTCAGATTTGAATGTATTGAGTAGAAAAAAATCATAAAGCAGATTGTGCATGTATATTAATCTGAGACGACTATAACTGCATAACCCAGTAACACATGCCACTCTGTCTGCAGTGGTGAAATATAGAGATCATCAAAATTCATTGTTCTGGGTAACATTTTATAACTTACTTCAATCTAAAACAGGAAAAGAACCAAACAAATATTGTTGGTTCTCCAACACAAGGAACTTCTATATCATGTATTTTATTACATTTATATATACACACACACACACATATTGATATGGTTTGGCTGTGTCCCCATCCAAATCTCAACTTGAATTTTATCTCCCAGAATTCCTACATGTTGTGGGAGGGACCCAGGATGAGGTAATTGAATCATGGGGGCCAACCTTTCCTGTGCTATTCTCATGATAGTGATTAAGTCTCACAAAATCTGATGGATTCAGCAGGGGGTTCTGCTTTTGCTTCTTCTCTCATGTTTCTCTTGCTGCCACAGTTTAAAAGTGTCCTTCTGGGAAAGGCAGTAGAGACTACCCTGTGCTATAGCTCAGAAACTAAGATTTTGGCCTTTCACACTGGTGGTCTGGGTTTGATTTCCTGCTTAGGAAGTAAGTCCTTTTTGGTTTAATATCTGCATAATATCTCTTCTCCTTCATGGACTATCTTAAATTTTCCTTTCTCTGAACATCTGGGAGGTTACCTTTGATAAAGTTCAAAAGCAAGAAATATCACCTGTTTGGCCTGGCTAAAACTGGGTAATAAGTCAACTTAATTAAAAGTGAATATTCAAGATCTAACAGCCTGGAATCCTTGGGAAAAACAGGAGGCATCAGAAACCCCTTTCCTGGTCCTGTTCTTCCAAGGACTCCAGCCTAAAGCCAATAACCAATTATGAAATTTAAAAACTGGCAAATGAAAAATCTTATGACAATTGTAGTAGCCTTCTGCCTGTCTGTGTAATTATATATGTGTAATGTTTATATAAAAGAGTCCTAATTAATTAATTGGCTTAAACAGAAATAAGTCCTTAAATATTTTGAAAGCAAAATATAAAGTGTAATGTCTTCTACTTCATGTAACTTTAGTAATCTTTGGGAAACAAAAACAGCTTTAAATATTATTGATAAAATAAAGTTATTTTGTCTAAATTATGCAGGTCAGATATTAGGTTTGCTAAATGGTTTAATGTCATAAACTGCTTTGACTTTTGAAAATCGTTCAATTTATTTTGGAGACATTAAATTCTAAATAAGACCTGGGGATATATGGAATTAGCTATGCCCCCTAGCTATGCAAAGAAGGTGATTTTAAAAAAAGATTTAATATAAGAAAGGATGTTGCATGGTAAATTGTTGTCCTAAAGTAAAATGACTGGTTGTTTAAAAAGAGTGATGTTTAGGGAAAGTCAGAAAGTCTAAACATGTTGTACATGGTCTATGTAAGTTGTAAAAGAACTTATGAAAAGAAATATATGCCAGAAATGTTGTACAATTTAAAGATGATTAGGTCTACTAAATGCTTTATAACATGCCACTATGACCCTTAACTGTACAGCTTACCTATTTTACAGTTAGGTAAGGCCTCGGACATGTGGAGTTAGACGCTAGAAAGAGTCAGATCTTATCTGCATTTCTGTCTGGGTCATAGGCTCGACACTGAGTACATAGTTAAAATCCCTTACTTACCAAAGTTTTCAGCAGAAATAAAAGTTGCTAAGAGTTAACATTTTAATATATAATTGAGACTACTGAAAAAATAGGTTTACACGAAAGGTGTGTGAGGAGAATGAAATGCGTTTTTTGTAAGAAATTATAAGAAAGCATGGGAATGTAAATTTTTGTCTAGATTAGAGGATTAAAGAATTGTTTTAAATTAAATAAAATAAAGGTTGAACAAGTTGTGGAAGGTTTATAAAAATTTATTATAAGAGATTCTATTTGTGAACACATTGGCAAAAGTTAAAATAGTGTTATTCATTTTTTTCCATAAATTGAACTTTGGTATAGAAGCACCACAGAGTTTTCTTATAACATTGCTCTGCTCTGAGAAAAAAAAAATGTAAAGGGGTTTTAAATGTTTATAAATTCTTACCTTATAGTCAAACTAATTAAAACAGAATAGATTTATAAAATGTTATTGAAAAACTAGATTCAACATTAAAAATGGAATGGAATACTGATGGAAACATAAAATTTGGTTTTCTCTTTTAAAAATGATTTCATGTAATATTAAAAGATAATGAAAGGTTTGTGTTTACCTTTTAAGTAAACTTACCAATGAAAAATTGGGAAAGAGAAAGAAAGGAGACAGAGTTAGTTGGCCTCATGCTGTCCCCATTGAGTATTGTTTGGAAAGCTAAGTCTTCTATCAGAATAACATTTTTCCCTTTAGAAAATTTTGGAGTTATCAGTTTGGTTAAATTAATGACTTATGGTATCCTAAGATTCTATTTTGTAATATCCAATGTTTTAAACCTTTGGTATTTAACAAACCTTTCAAAATCAAGCTCTAGATTATCTTGCTAAATCAGCCAATACAAAAATTGTTTAAATATACAATTTGAATGAACTCCATGGGCTAAGTCAAATTACCTAAGATAACACCTAATATATTGTTGCTATTATACTAATTTTTAATAACCTATTAGTTATCAGTGTGAAAATTGGAGAAACAACTGGTATTCAAGAGGACATAAGTCCAATGGTAAGAATGGACTCATGAAGTACCAGGACAATGGGGTTGTTTTTCTTGAGCCCTTAAAGCTTTTGTTATTAAAAGTTCTGCTTTTGATGACTTGTTATGGAAAAGATAAAATAATACAAATTGAATATGTTGATGTGGTGACTTACAAATTGCAGAAATAGTTTAAAACCAATGTTTTGTTCCATATTCCTGGGAAGACAATCAAAGTTTTAGGTACATTTGGCTATCTGATAGGCCATTTAAACATTTATAAAGGGATTTCATTCAATTGCCATTTTCATTGCATGTCTTCTGGTTGTATAAAAGCTTTCTCATCCAAAAGGGCTGATGTTGTGACAGTAGGTTATTATGCTACAGTGTATTTTCACCAGGTAAAGAAAGCTTTTTATGATTCACTGAGGACAATCCCTTCACAATCTAGAACCTGAAGATTAGATCATCTCAGAACAATAAAGAAAAACTGTCCTTTTCATCCACACTATAGTAAAAGTTTGAAGCCTTGAAACTTGGATTCATATCTCACAACTGAAAAGCGTCCCTCCACATTCCTGAAACTATACACTTATTGAAACCCTAAGGTAAAACTAACCAGGAAAGTTTCTCCTCAGAAGAAGATGGCATCCTTGATGTGAACAGCTTTTCCCAAGATCACAGATCAAGACTTCTATTACAAGATTCTTATCTTTGAATACTTTTTTCATGTTTATGCCTCTATGAACACTATAAATGAAAAGTGGTTCTATTATGTGCACTTAAAGGGTATACTTTCATTTGTAAAAGATTTTGCAGCAAGCCTCATATGTGACTGACCATATAGTTTACTAAGTAAAAAAAGATAAAGACACAACATAGGTGAGAAATTTTGGTGGTACATATAGTGCCTCATAATCAGTCAAAACTCCTCTTAACCCACATCATGGATTAAAGAGAAAATTGCCAGGAGGCCTTCATTCTGTTAAAAAGCCATCATTTGTTAGGTCGTTTTTCTATGGTTTAGCATAAAAGAGGCACTAATTAGAAATTTCCTCGCAACAGATTCTACAGCAAATTCTACTTTAAAGGCTATCATTACACAACAGACTTTAAATTCTGTTGTTAAAGTTATGCTAAATAACAGAATTGTCTAAACAGAAAAGTACCTTTGTAGCTACTGACTCTTGTGGCCTATGGAGCAATACATCAAATGTAGATTATAAAAATTCAGTAGTAGGGGATTAATGAAAAGACCACTTAGTCAAACGAGTAGACTATTCATCTAGCTTATTCTTTAATCTATTTAATTTTACATGGTTTAGTTTATGGGGCCCCTGGGTAAGGAGCATACACCAAACTCTTGGTATTATCTCCCAATAGTTATAATAGTCTCCCTAGTGCACTGTATTCCCTCAAAGGTTTAAAATGTTTGCACGCAGCCATCTCTAGAAAGCCAAATGGTCTCTCTTCAACTGGAATGACAAAAGCTGAAAGAAATGTGCTACCATGAGGATACTGTAACCTATGAATGATGTGCTGACTCTGGAAACCCAAAATGATGGTAACTGAGAGTGGCACTAAGGTCCTAAGTTTTGGTCACACTCTCACCTAAGTAAGAACCTGGCCAAAGGGGGGAATTTTTTTTAAACAAAATTATTGGAAGCCATTATTTTGGACTGAGCTTATGCACTAGGCACCAACCAAACTAAAATGGAGTCACTCGTGCTAAATGTAGCATAATCAAACTAAGGCTTTAAGAAAACACATAGATCCTAGAAAAGCCTAGGTTTTGTTTCTCACCTGTAAACAGGATGTTCCAGCTTAAGGAGGTATCCTCTACTCAGTCCTTATTCTATCTTTGCAAAACCCACTCTTCTGCTGTTTCCCAGTGAGTTTCAAAACCATATGAGTACATTTACGATAGTGAAAGTAACATCAATGACTAAGGTTTTGGTCAATCTCTCAAAATTGAGAAAATGACCAAAAGGGGAAATTGCTAAAACTAAATACAGCCTAAGTAGCACTCTGTACTTCTGTATTTGAGTCCTTGTGGATGAACTGTAACCTAGCTTAATAGTCAGGCACAATTGAAAACCTAACTTAATAGCATGTACCTGTAACAATGGCAGAATGTTGGCCAATCCCAGTAGCCATACTTCAACCTCTTATAGATTGCTGAATGTTCAAACTGCATTCAAATAAGGAAAATGCCAAGTTGTAAGCATTCTCACTTTTCTGTACCTCACTTCTGATTCCTGTACATCATGTTTACCATTTTATCTATAAATTTGTTCTGATCACAAGGCACCCTGGAGTCTCTGTGTATCTGTTGTGATTCTGGGGGATGCCCACTTCACAAATTGCTCATTGCTCAATTAAGCTCCTTTAAATTAATTTGGCTGAAGTTTTTCTTTATCACTACAAACGTAGTTGCCTTTATGACATCTTCATCTGGGTAGAAATACAAAATCATAAATTTTTAACTTTCCTCAAACTATTTTCCAATCCTTGTCTCACCTAATTGCATCTTATTGCCCAATTCTCTTCAGGTTGCCTACACCAGAATCCAAAAATATTTCTTCAAATTATCTCACTGGTAACATCCAAATCTAATCAGTTATCTTGTTATTACCAAGTCAATGCTCACATGTATTTCCAAACCAATTAAATTCACTTGAGGCTTATTGCACAAGAACCTCAACAATTAGTATATCTTTAATCAGTCTCCTGGCTGGTTTGCTTCTAGGAATATTCTCCTACAATCTACCCTACTTCATGCTGCCAGAATCATATTCCTGAAATACTGAATCAGCTATGCATCACTTTACAGAAAAGTGGTGCTGCTTCTTAACTTCCTGTGCCATGTCCTTTGAAGCCTTAGTTCTTATGTAACTTTAACACTTCATTTCTCCAAACACTGTTATCTTTAGCCACACTGAAATATGCGTAGTTTCCAAATTACAGTCTAAACTTTAAAGCCTCTATTTTTTTCTGCCCAGTTATTAATCACTCACCCTCACTTTACTTCCACCCATTAATAGCAAATAAAATGTTACCTTTTCTGACTCATCCTCATCCTGGTTAAGGTCCAACCCATGGTGTTTCCTTAACAAATTATTGTATTCTGCACTGCTAATATTTGCCTAGAAGTTTTTCCGCCACTTGCCTATGTCGCCCTTAATGTTCCATCTTGAGTCTTTTTTACTGTTCTATAAACATACTAGATGTCAAAACTATACTTTCAATGAATTTTTAAAAATGTTTTATTTTTTCCATAAAACTAAAATACCCTTACTGTCATTGCAACATCTCATGATCTTAGACTGTTTTTTTCCTTTGTTACTTTATTTTTACCAATTGAGAATATTGTCCTTGGAGCCAGAATAACTGGAAGCAAACCTCAGCTCTGCTGTTGACTATATGTGTGACACATATCAAGTTATATAGCGTTTCTATGGCTCAGCCTCCCTAGCTATAGAATATGAATGATAAGAAGCTTATAGATGCATTATATAATTTTTTGGAACAGGGCCCTCCCAGAATAGTAAATATTCAATGCTTATTATTACTATTGTTATTACTATCTTCAGTGTTGTTGCTAATAGAAAAGATGCTAAAACTATGCCATTCCTGTAATTCACCTTCATCCAAATGTAAAAGAAACAGGTCTAGCTATTTGATAAATTTTTATTCACAAAACCACAGAAAAATATTGTATCCTTATCTAGAACCATTGTCCATATTTGTGTGGTAACATCCAAATCCCTAAAATAAATAAGACTAATTTAAGAACATATTAACAGGTGCTATCAAATTCTAATCTATTCTCTCTCATAAAAGCAAATCTCTGATTCATGATGTCTCCCAATTTCTTCAGTGACAACAGGCCAAGAAACTATCCTGATGAATATACATTTTGAATAAATTTAATTAAAATTTATATGTAGATTCTCATGCTCTACAAAAAGGTGCGGTGATCTACCAGAAAAATAGTTGACACTCATAGTCATGGTTCTTGAATTTTGGAGCCTATAAGTGAGAAAATGATTTAATTTTACATCATTTCATCAGAATGATAATAGACGATGAACATAATGTTCTTCCTATTTATATCTAGAAATATAGCTTATTGCTCAGGAAATCCTTCTGAGTGAGTTATGTGCTCAGTTGATTTGAAAAGTAAATACAATTTGAGAAAGTAAGAAAAGCAGGGTGCTTAACTATACACAACAGTTGACCATTGAAATACCTGAGATATTTTACATAGTACAGAACATAAAAGGGTCCATTGTCTCAACCCTTAGGTACAATAAAATCCCCCCCAAAAATCTAAATCTTGAATATATAGTTCACATATAATTTTTCATAGATTTTACTAAAAAAAATACTATTTTCTTAAATTCAAAATTGGATAGGCATTATGTTTCATTTTACCCTTGGAAGAAAGCCGAACAGCCATGATATAGGTGAAAATATAGGACCACAAACATTTCAGGCTGATGATCTTTGCATGTGACATGTTTACAAGCATTGACTTGCATACAAATGTTCATTTCCAAATTTAATTACAGTGATTGATATGTAGTATATGGTCTTAAAGTTAGCAACTCCTGAATATTATTTCTTTCTGACCTCATAGTAAGTGGCTGCTTTCTGTGTTTACAATTGTCATTGTGTAAATATCATCAAGATGCAACTGACCCTGACTTTTAACAAATGACATCTATGTTACAAAATTTTTAGGATTAACAAAACTACCTATTAGATAAAAGATGAGGTGGTCTTTTAATAGTGTTGAGCTGTTAAATATGTTAATTAGATATGTTATTGATTTTGAAGCATTTCAAGAGTTCAGAGTTAGCAATCACCTTTAAATTTTAAAAACAACAGTAGTGCTACTTGGTCTTAGAATATGATTTTTTTTTAATGCCACACAATTTGTCCCTCATAATTTAACATTTTAATCATTTCAAGGTGATTTGTTTTCACCATGAGAAACCCTGTGTTAGCACTTTCCCCACGTTTCCTAAGCATAATCGCATATTAGTTGCAATTTTCTCTGCAACATAAGACTTAATTATGCTAAAGAAAAAGCTTCTTTTTTAATAAAAAGGGTAAAATACCACAGATATCCAGTTTGAGCTAATACTGAGACTGGAAACTCATTACTACTAAAAATGTCAGTTCTGATGAAGCATTAAAAAAATTCCTAGAATCAAATTCTAAATGTCTTTACTAAGCTGTTTTATGGTAGCGTGTACCATTGGAAATGTGATGAGTCTTCATGTAAAAATGCTGATTTGAATTAGATTTAGAATGTATGTCATCCTCAATTAGCCTTTCCTTCATCAAAATGATTTCACAAACACAGAGAATGAATCTTTATTTCCTCCTTTGCACATGGGAGGTCATTTGTCAGATTTAATATACTTCTACCTATGTCTTCCTACATGCTTGGAGTTCAAGATGGATAACCATGAACTTCCAGAAAAAGTTTTTAGCTTAAAACTTAAATTTAATTTTAATATAATGTGAAAGCCATTCATATTGAGTGAAAAAATTAGAGTAGCATTTACTAAAATAACATTGGTTTATTTATATTTGAAGAAATAAAACATTTTTTATTCATTTTCCTCCCCTAAGGGCATGTTCACATGCTAGTAATTAGCTAGGTAATACAGGGTGAGGAACATTATGTACTAATACATGTATTTTCTTGAATCATGCATGTATTTTTATAATTCAGATTTGAGGTGATACTCATGGATTTGATGTTATATAAAGGGAATGATTTGTTTTATGGTTGTTTCTTTAAATAAAATTTTCTATGGAATTTTATAAACTAATATTCAACAATTGGACAATTTTAGTAACCCTATAATATAGATATCTATTTAGAGATTATGGAACCTATAAAACTAACAAACTGCTTAGACTGGTGATATAAGATTCATATGCCAATACTTCTCAGGTAACTCCCAATAAGTGGTTATGACTGCTTTGTAAAGAATGTAATATCCATTTATTAAGGGGCTATTTGCAAAGCTTAGTGCTTACAATTTCTGTCCCTAAGAAATTTGGCTGTTTGTGAAAACATTTGGGTTCTTACAATTATAACTAAAAACTTGTCTTCTGCTGTGAAACATTTATGTCTTAGCAAACATTTAAAATATGAAGGGAAAAGAATTATCTCTTTTGCAAACCTTGTCAAAAACTTGAAAGTATTCACTATAACAATGTCTTCAAGGTGAGAAAATAGAGAAGAGTAATAGGGAAATTTTGTTCTCTGCTGTGGCAATCCAAATGGTGGCTGCAAATTTATGTTTTGTACAATAGCTGTCATTCACCATCCATACAAGTAGTTAGAAAATCATGCAAAGAATTCTGCGTTTATGAAACATTCAGCTCTGTAACACCAATAAAAAATTACAGCAAGTTTTAGCATGTGACAACACAATACTTGGAAAGCACTGATGAAGGATTCAGAGGAAGTAATGAAAGATACTGTTTCCTCTATGGAGACAACAAAAGGGCAAATGGAACACATATGTAAAGATTTAAGATTCTTAAAGGAAGATGCTTAACAAATGCAAATGTAAAACAATTATTAATCAACAAGCATTCTGATATGGATCAGAATTAGAATGTTGATTGTAAATGCATTTTCAGATTTCAGGTGAAATAGAAAAAAACTCAAAGCCTCTGCTCTAACAAGGAAACAAGCCATTTAAATGATTGTAACATTTAGCTGCATTTCAAGTTTCTACTTAAAGTTAATGGAACTATAAACCCTGTGCTATCATTTATATTCCAAGTCACAATATTTATCCTATAATATATTATAATTTCCAGAGTATAGACTTGTAGTAATTCCATAATTTAAATATTAAATTAGTTTAAAGCTCTTTAAGTTTGCATATCCTAAACTGTAATCAATTCAGATAGCCACATGCATTAACTTAATAGAAAAGCATGTGCATTTCGGCAAAATCTTTAGCAGACGATGAACATCACATTTTGGAAAACAGAGGATATAATGCCCTGTGGTGAATGTTGCAACAGAGAATTAAAGATAAAATATGAACAAAAAATATTTTGGTATTCACTGTTTCTCATATTTTAAAAAATGTATATGTGTACAACATATAATGAAAAATACTATTTTATTAATTTGATATTAATTTAAACAGAATAATTTCATCTGAACCATCTCATATAAAATAAAGATGTCTCAAATGATAGAAAAGTGAATTATATATTTAATTGTAAATTATGCCATCATATTTTTAATAAAATTTCTGAGTTCTAAATTTTGAAATAAATTTAAGTACTTTTCTTTCAATATGAGATCATAAAATATCAATTATTTCATAACCTCATCATCAAGAAAAATCAATATTGACTCTAGATATTGGGAACAATTCTTAGACAAATTTATAGATTCCATGAAGGTACTCGGCAGAAGGAACTCTTTGAAGAAGAAGGAAACAAAATGATAAATCAGACTTGTGGATTTTGACTTTCTTATTCATTTGATTGTTATGGGATAAGGAGCTGCCTCAGTATAGTCTAATAGTGCACCATTTTGGATAGGGTAAGCAGAGAATGTCTGTCTGGAGATGGCCTTTATGCTGATACCTAAGAGCGTTCAAAGGAGGAAGCCATGCAAAAATTGCTGAATTGCCTTCCAGGAACCGTGAATCAAGATGCAAAGTATCTGAGAGCAAGAAGCTTGGTACTTGAGGGACACAGGGAGGGCTAATGTGGCCAGAGAAATCTAGAGAAAGAGGATGTGGCAAGATACATGCAGAGATCAAATAGCAATGATGATAACAACCATGAGAATTATTCCATCATTGAATATTTACTATGTGCTAGCCACAATTTTAGTGCTTAACATGCAGTTTCTGCTGAGCCTGACCTCTAAGGTAAGACATTTAGTTTTTATTCAAATTGAGATGAAGCAGTTGAAGGGTTTTAAATTGGAGAATGTTATGGTCCTCTCTCTCTCTCTCTCCTTCTGTATATATATATATATATGTGTATGCATATATATATGTATGCATATATATATGTATGCATATATATATATATATATATGTATATAAAGATCTCTCAGATATTTTTGGCATAATAATATAGAGGCTGAGAAAAGTATAAGACAGGATCCAAGAGGACAATAGGGGAGACTGCAACAGCACTCCAGATGAGTGTGAAGCAAAGTTAGAATTGGGGGTGAAATTCCAATATCTATTCAAAGGTATAGCTGACTTTCTGTTAGATTGGATCTATCCCTCACAGGAAGGATGGAAATCAGAGATGATCCCTAGTTGTTCTGTCTGAGTAACTATGTGAGTTATTTTGCTGATACGGGGGAAACAAGAACTGGAGAAGAACTAGAGGTCGGCAATGATTGGGTCTGATTTGCACATATAAATATCATTATCCAATAGATTTCTAGATATAATCCTTGAACTAATGGGAAAAGTCCGGATTGGAATGAACAACTTTTGAGATATCAGATTATCCATGTAATTTAGAACCATGAGACAACATAAGAATATTTTTAAAAAGAGTGAAAATAGAGAAGGAAGCAAATGGTAATGCCTTAGTGGCTTGTCCATTGAGCAGCAGCAACAGCAGCTGAGAAATCTTGGAAGGATGATTGAAAGAAAACTACTCAGGAAATGGAGTGATAGAGAAATAAAGCTAATAAGCTTTTCCTACAAGGGAGCAGTCACCTATATCAAACTGTGAAGAGAGTTGGTAAAACAATGACAGAAAATTGACTATTTGACTTGACAAAATGAAGGATGATCCTTGAAAAAATGTTAAGAGGCATTTTTGAGAAGTAGTGAGGATAAAGCCTGTGTGGGTTTTATTGAGGATACCATGGGAAGATTGTGAGAACAGGATTAAAGCCCTTAAAGTCATCTTTTATGACAGAAAATTTGCTGTAAGGCAGAAAAAAAATGGAGGGAGACATGGTTCAAGGAAGTCTTCTTTTTTAAAGGATAACTTACTGTAATGTTGCTTGCATGAAGATGAGGAAAACATCTAGTGAAAGAGAGTCATGACTTTGTCATTAAACTGGGGAAAATAAAATCATGCTTTGCTATGAGAACTGAATAAAGTGTGCGTGTGTGTGTGTGTGTGTGTGTGTGTGTGTGTGTGTGTGTGTTTTAGTACCTGTCTTATAGTAAGCAATCAAATAGTAGCTATTAAGATAATGGTAATAGTGACGATGATGGCATTGACAAAGGAGACAGAGGAATATTAAAGGAGAAAAAAGGCAGAAATTGTTAACACAAATCTTTGGAAAAACTGAAAATACAAGTTATTGTCAGGAATCATCTATCGTCAAAATAGAAAGGAAAGCAGATGTGGCCAAAATTATCATTGACTTGTCAAATTATATGGTGTAAAGTTGAGTTAGTGCTTACCTACACATGTCTTTTTTAATGATAATGCAATGTTTTAGATGTAAAGTCTACTAAATAAGGGAAAGAAATGTTTGAGATGTCAGAGGAAAAGATGTGCTGAACTGGCATGTTACTGTGTGGGAAAGTGGATGTACTAGAGAAACAAGGCAGGATTCTCTGGCAATGTTGACATTAAGAGTAAGTTATTTAAGGTCTCTACTTCTCTTTAGTAGCATAACTAAAGGTTAAGTGTAATTGACTTAAGTTACATTAAATGGCTGCAAAAATGTTTCAAAGTATCCTCTGTGTTAAGGTTACAAAAAAGAATAAACACAGTCCATCAACCTAAATAAAAGAACATATTGTCTAAATTAGCCAACTAATCTTAAAATTCTTTTGTGTTTGCTCAAAGTGTTTGCTTTATTTTGCTAACCTACTTTCTGTAACATAACTATAGTATCAAAGTACAAGTGCCTATTTTATAGCCTTAATAAAGTATATTTATTAGATGAAAGAAAAATAACTCCATTGATTGTATGTCCTTTGGGTCTCAGAAATCCAAACTTAGACAAAACTGTAATAGTGGCCACTTCAATATGGGTATCATAAAAAGGAACAAAAACAGAAAAAATCAAGCATCACTGCACAGTGATACCATCTCCAAAGTGAGCTGCAAATACGAAATGTCTGGTGTTGCTGTGAGTTTCTAAAATGACTGATCTCAAAATATAATCACTTAAAGTTAAATAAATATCAGAGCCTCAAATGAAAGAAGAACTGGGGCTCAAACCATGTGATATACAATTAAGAATTTGTCACTACCAATAGATCTCTTGTTTAAAAAAATTACAAAGAATTACATACAGTAAGAAAAAATATTTCTGATTGTTCTAGAAAAAGAAATAGCATAATGTGATGTATAACAACTTTTGTGAAATAGTCATTGTTCACTTAATCTGCTTTGTGGTTTGACAATATATGCAAATATATTAACTATTGTAAATAATATGCAGAGTCATGAGTCATTGACGATCCAGCTTTCAAAGATCACTGTTAGAATATCAGAATGTAAGACATTTATCAAATGACTTGTTAAAGATTTCCATCTTGATCAATTGATGATCATATGGTAGGGCTGGGTAAAGTGACCATTAGAAGTAAGACTGAGAGACTACTGCACATAACTTTCTTTTAAGCTTCGGTATGAGAAGTCACTTACGTAGACAAAACAGTTATTTGTTCCTGTTTATCAACTGTCTTTTTGGTCATTACTACTTTCCTCGTCTGTTTGCAGTTTTTTCTTCTGTATGGGACGAGGGAGAGGACCAGCAAAAATAACTAATAGGTACTAGGCTTAATGCCTGAGTGACAAAATAATCTGTATAACAAACTTCCATTACACAAGTTTACCTATATAACAATAGGTATATAACAATCTGCACAGGTACCCCTGAACTTAAAATAAAAGTTAAATAGAAAAAAGAAATGCATTATTGCTTGTTATCTTGTGACTCCATAAAAATAGTCTGATGACATCAATGAAATGGAAAAGAAAAGAAAGACAAAAGAGAAAGGGAATGAGAGTAAAATAAGGAAAAAAAATTTAAAATGAGTATTGAAAAGAAAAGAAAAATGATATAGACAGCTAACTTCCTGTTCTCCCAAGGTCTGAGAGAAAGACAACAGCTTCTGGTGGTCTATTCATTTGTGAGTTTATTGTTGAATTTTGGGCAAGGGCCGACACACTTGCTTCCATTCTTGCCTCTCCCATCTCTTAAAATCTATAGTTCTGTCTTTGTTAGAAAACAGGTAGCATCTTTCTTTATACTCTGCCCTAAGTGGAGAGGCCTGATGTAGGACTTCCTTGCTGTCCTTCATTGTGTTCTTCAAAAACAAATGCTACTACTCTTCATACGCTGATTCTCAACTGATGCTTAATTTATATGAGGCTCATCCATGCTTTCAGCGACATTTGTTATTCCTGGATCTCAGACATCAAATGACAATAGCTCCCTGAGCAATAATGACAATATGAAATACACCCCTCCTCCCTACCATTTCCCAAGGCTCCTTAGTTAAAAACCTTAGTATTCTCCTTTGGTTCTTTTGGTAAGTATAAGATGAAAATTGTGATAGTAAAATAAAGACACTATTGCCACTTTTTGGTAAGTTAATACTGTTTAGGAATAGTCGAGATCGAAAAGTTTTTTTAAAAATCATTTAACAAACATGCCATTCAACTTAGAATTGTTAATAATAATGCTAATAATTTTATATTCATCAGTTTTTTTCATGTGTTCATTGTTCAACTGGTTCTGAACTTGGGCAAGAAAGCTTAATAATACTTTTCTGGAGCAGGGTGATATTCCTCAGGATTAATATATTTCCATTAAAGATAGACATGATGAGATAAAAAAAAGTATTAGTTTGAGATGCAGAACTGTGTTATACTCCCTTCTCTTGTAAAGTAACTGTGTGATCCTAAATAAAACTCATCTAGTCTCTCTAGCCCTCACTTTATCTATACATTGAGTTTACACGGACTGCATTTCATATAATTCACAGCAAGCAACACATTTTATTTTAAATGCCATATGCCTGCCAATTTGATACATTTCCAAATAATCAAATAAATCATATATAGAAATATACTATATAAATAATAAGGAAGTACTTCAGCATCCAAGAATGCTAGAATATATAAATATTGCAATGATCAAATGTTTTCTATGGTTGGGACACCATAAAAATGATTAATTCTATTTAATATTTCAATAAAACATATTTAACTATTTCCTTTAACATACTTGCTGGTTTTCAAAATCCAGATAGTGTCATAAGCCAGTATACTCTGGAAATAAGAGAAAAATAAAGAGATGGAATTTCTCTCTGACCTCAAGAGAGCTATCAGATATCTTTAATTTATGTATACTCTTCATAGTACAACCTATTATTTGACAGTGATGTATAAGATCTAATTAATAAATGATCATTATGAGGAAAATGTTATGAATGCAGAATACATTTTGTTTAGCCAATCTAAATGAAGGAGCAGTTAATTATCATACTAAAAAAAAAACAAGTAAGAATAACACTTCTAATTACCAACAAGTGGAATCTCTATAAAGATCTGGAATTTTTATTTAAATAGAGTGAAAAAGGTAAATACCTAGTTTTTATAAGATAATCTTTTTTCCAAGATATGTTCTATGGGAATTTAAATGTTGTAAAGTTAAGACAAATGTTACTGCCTTAAGAGTTAACAGAGAGATGAAAGATCCACTAGGATAATTAATATTCAAATGGCTACATTGTCTCGTAGGCACTTGAGAATCATGAAGGAAGAGGAGATTTTATTGATTGGGAAATGGCAGAAGGTTATGCTTATTGTATATAATAAAGACTATTGATTTTGTTAAGCAGAAAAATGGCACTTTAAAAAGCCCATTTCATATCAACTGAAACTGAATGGTATTTTCTACCAGTATAAAAGTTTTTAAAAAAACATTTTTAATGAAGGAAAAGACATAATTTGTCAGGAATGTCCCTTATACCAACAAAAAGAGAGTTCATTGCTATAATGAAGGTTTTCTTCTAATATCTCAATTGAAATTTCAATCTATTCAACTAGATTAAAATTAAAGGCAAAGCTACTCTTGCTATAATAGGACTTCATACTAAACTGAAATATCTTCAGCTTACTCCTAAGAAATTTGAAAGGGAAGGTATTTCCTCTTGAGAAAATATGGGTATGTTCAAATGTTGATGATACTTGAACAGAAAACTGACATGGTTTATTTCAGTAAGCTGTAATCATTTTAATGAGCAATAAAACCTGAGGTGCTGTAGGCTTAAAGAAGCTACTGCAACCTTTTACTGAATCACTGTTTATTGATGCTTCATGGTATGCTGACGGAGTTGCTGGAAACTGCTGCCAATTTAAGACAATAATTATGAAACAAAATTAAATTATTTTGTGTAGTTCTACAGACTGTTGAATATAAAAGTTCTCAATCTGGTCTACAAAGTCAATATTTTGCTTTTATTTATTTGTGTTTTATAATTCAGACAAGCATTGTGAAGCAAATTTTTAGTAAACAGACTAGAATCCCAGTTTTGCTTAAGTTACCAGATATGTGGATACCTCTGAGACTAATCTCAAATTCTGCCAGGGCACATGGCTAGATTACATTTTGCACTCTCACTGGTGATTAAGTATGACTAAGTGGCTAAGATCTATCCAACAGAATGTGAGAAGAAGTGATGTGTACCAACTCAAGGCCTGGGTCATCAATAACTGTCCTTGAACATTCCAGGTTCTGTTCCCTTTCTAGCTGCTTGCAGTAGAGAAAGCCAAAGTAACTGTGAAAACCAGATCTTAAAGATGCCATGATAGCTAACTTCCTGAATATCCAGTTGATGACAAAGAATTGCCCTGTCCTTCTATCTTTTCTGCTCACTCAGAACTATTATTTAAACAAAAAATAAACTCCCTTATGTTTGAACAATTATTTATATTTGACCTATTATTTGTAAGGATATCCAGCATTATTTTGACTAAATGAAAATTTAGTACCTTAAATAGGTTACTACTGTTAGGTTGATGCAAAAGTAATATCAGTTTCTGCCATTTAATAAATAATGGCAAAAACCATTACTTTTGCACCAGCCTAATATTTTCAAAATCCTAAATTATGAATGTTTAATTGTGTTTTGAAAGGCAGGCAACAAGAAAGGAGGAAACCATATAGTAGATTGGAAAGCTGGGGGGATCTGCCTTACTCTTGCCTTGCATTTTGTAAAACTGTTGCTAGCAACATTTTGAAAGGAAGACAAGTGTTGTCCAAGTGTGTGGTTCTAAATGAAAAAGTTGAAAGGAGCCAGAATGCCACTATGCATTGTTTTTAACCTGTTACATTAGCAACATATTACAAGAAAGATGTGGTTCAAAAAGGAATTGGCTGGTTTGCAAACAAAAAATGAAAGGAAATAGAAAACATTTACAAATTTGGGAACTCCCAGGGTCAGAAGCTAGTAGTCTCTGGATCCCAAGCAGTAGGGATATAAGTCTATAAAAGTTTTAGAGCAACAAATCTCATTAAAAAATCTCAGTTATAAAACAAACATACACACACATACAGGTAATTAAAGATCTAGCCCTTGAGCAAAGATGAGATGCTTACAAGAAAGATGGTACCTTCCCACTAACCCCTGTTATTACCTGTGGTTCAAGAGAATGACATGAGATAAAGACAGAGAAATAAAACATTTAAAAACTAGGCCAAGTAAAAGGCTTTGGATGTATTCACTGGTTCTAGGACTGCCCTAAAGCAAATATCAAATAAATTCCAAACATTAGAAGAAATTCTATTTCCTTGATTCTGTCCTGAGAAGCTTATAAGAATAGAAAAGATCTCGGATCTCCAGACTTTTCTCAGGAAAAGCAAATCCTGTAAGATGCACAGACCACAAGGAGGACATATAGTTTATGGCTACCCAAGATGTGATCATCAAAGACAGTAGATGAAATAGGACTTCCCACAGGGTAGAACTAGGAGGCAACATAGAAAAACTGGTAAGAGTTTATTCTAGAGGTAGAATCTGGATATAATGAAGAAATTTTCTCCAGAAAATGTCAGAGGGTCTACACACCAGGATTCTATTATGGCTATGAACCAGGGACCATCTTCTTTTTCAATGGAACATGTGTAGTTTAGTATGTGCATACTTTTCTGTGCCTATCTATTTCTCTGTTGTATAATGGGAAGTGGAGACAGTTAACTTGTCTTCTAGTGAATAGGTCTTCAAACCATGAAGAATTATGGAAATACTTGACGTTAAGCTGTATACAGTTACAGGACTACATACATATGTACATACATACATTTGAATGTCTCACAAAAATCATATTTTGGAAACAACCCTCATTGTAGCAGTATTAACAGGTGGGACCTTTAAGAGGTGATCAGGCCGTGAGTGTTCTGCCCTCATAAATGGATTAATGCCATTATCTTGGGATTGGGTTTCTTATAAAAGACTAGTTTGGCCCTCTTTTGCATGCTTCACTCTCTTTCTCTGTCTCTCTCTCATGCACATTCTTGCCCTTCTACCTTCCACCATGGAATGATACAGCAAAAAGGCCCTCACCAGATGCCAATCCCTTGATCTTGGACTTCCCAGTCACCAGAAACATTGGAGATGAATTTACATTGTTTATAAATTACTCAGTCTGTGGTATTTGGTTATAACAGCACAAACAGACTAATACACAAGGTAAGTAACTTGACTGATTTCTTCAGAGAATATGTGAATGCCTTTCTTTGTCAGGGGACTTGGGCATAAATGGTTAGTTGGTGACTCTAAGAATGGCCTGTGACAGAGAATGTTTGTTGTTACCAAAATCTGCATTCTCCTCATCAACCTGGGTACCAGCTACACATAGTTCTCAGCCATTCCTGCAGTTAGATAGGGACATGCCAACGATGTCTAACTTAAAGAACATGAAGGGAAGTGACCTGTACCACTCCAGGAACTTGCCCATAAACCCTCCTCCACATACTCATCTATAGTCTATTTTCTGTCTGTAAGCTTGGTGTGAGATGACTAGTATGATCTGGAAGTCGTAGTAAGAGATGGCACAGCATCTCTTGCCCTGATATCTGCATAATTTTGTTAGAGAATGCCTCTCTTCTGACCTCTACACCATCCCAGAATGTTACATGAGCAAGAGAAACTTTTAATATTTTTAAACATCCAAGATTTATAAACTGAAAATTTTAAGCACTTAACATTAATATAATACTCATGTGCCTTAGTTTCCCTTTGTTGAGAAATAATTGAAAATATAGGGAAAAAACCCTTTTTAAAAGAATAACAATATAACTCTGAATATAAAGCCAATTCTCTGATTATTAAGCTTCCACTTTAATTATAAAAGAAATCATAGAAAAAAATCAGGCACAAGTACTGAAATATCCCAAGAATGCCAAACATGTTTGTATTTAGATGTAAGCTATAATTCAAAATATGTGTGAAATGTTGAAACATATATGAAATCTGTATAAAAAGATTTACATTTTTGCTTCCTTCAGAATCCAATTTATAGGTTTACCTATAAAATAAATTGAGTAGATTATTTCCAAAAACTTTGAAATTAAAAGCATTTTTAATTAGTTTGTTATTCCTAATTAAAACTGTAGCATAATACCTTTGTAATTTTATGAAAACTTCACATAACAATTTTATTGCTTTCATAGAAAGTCAATACTATTACTTGCTAAAATGCATTTCTTCCTATCAGCCCAGTTCAAATAGATGAATTTCATAATCATGTTAGCTAAATGATTTATGTTCTTCTGAACTTCCTTAACAATTTGAAAGTTTATCACTTTATTATTTGCATCATCAATTATAGCTACATTTAGAGATTTCTTTATTAATTAGTATTATAGAAAACTCTTTAGACATTTTTCATTCTCTTTTTCTTTATTGTCCTATATCCTCAAGTCTTTCTGACATATTGAGATTAGAAATTTGTTTCTCAATTTAATAACATATACTAATAAACACATTTATTCCTTTGCTAGGCTTGTTTCAGTTTCTGCACTATCTTGGAATATGACGAGCTAAAATTTTTAGAATACTATAGTAGTACAAATTACAAAGGATTGATTCTACAGAATTAATGGGTGTACCACAGCTATGAGAATGACTTACCTACTCTGAATGTTCTATCTAATGTAAAGTTTGTATTTCTGACACTGTTCATGGTTCAGGTTTCCTAGATATGGCAGTCACTTGTTCTCTGTAAATCTGGCTAGTCTGAATTCCCACTGGGCCAAACATAATATATAAAATGGAAGTACACTTTAATTTATTAATGGTCATGACCATCTATAATCAACATAAAACACTCTTTTATAATATTTGTTCATATTAATAATGAGCAAAAATAATTAAATGCATTGTATTTTTTCTACTTTTAACAAATATGATATTATGATTTTATGTAATAAAATGATTTATGTAATAAGTGCAATTCTCAAGGAAATATATAGCTTAAAAAAGAACAAACCAAAAATATGTCTTTCAAAAAAGAAGTTCTGAACGTAAACAAAGAAACACAAGTAGCTCATATTCCTTGTTAAATAATGCACTTAGAGTCAGTTAGAATAAGATGTACAAAAGGAAATTAACTTCCTTAAAGAAACAGGTTTGTATAAAAATGTGTATCTGAACATCTCATGCATGGTATTTATAGGGTAACGTAAACATAATTTCTGCCTATAATCTAATCTAACATATACAATGTTTAAATAAATATTTATATGATAGGTTATAGATAAAATGTATGTGAGTTAAATATATATCTCTATATTAATGTTTTTCATATGTATCAGTAAAAACTATAAGCATATATTCATTAAAACACTCAAAGAGATAAAATAAATTATATGCTTTTTATACTATGATATTTAACAAGAATAAGTTTTTTAAAAGTATTTTTTCTACAATTCTTTTCCTAAAATGAAGAAATAACTATGAATGGGTCTCTTTTTAAAGGAAAACTAATGAGAGAAGTAGATAAAGAAAGGGAGGCAGGAGAGGAAACTGAGGGTTATGAAAGGGCATTTATCACTTTGGCATCAATGGTAGTAGATGAAAGCAGTTGATCCCTTTCTAGGTTGCAGGAGAAAGAACATATTGTGCAATTATGTCCTGTGCTGAATATATTGTTGGCATTCAACCAATTAATAATAAGAATGAAAACAACTCTGTCTGCGATAAGAATAAGGCTTCCAATATTAGTCACAGTCTGCTTAGCTTTAGGTTGGCTTAGATAAATGTAGTAAAGACAAGGAAAACATCCCACTCCACACTTTTTGGCTAATTTAATGTCTTTGCTAAGTGCTTAGGTAGTACGGTGACAGACACAAAGAAAAATGTATGGGTTGATTGCACTGATAGATAAATAGAGTCTATTTCAGCACACAGAAAAACCCTTATAATTAGATGTGAATACTTGGTTTCTTGCCATCCATCACATATACACGTTTAGGAAAGTATTCTTGTAATGAATTAGAAATGAGTAATATTTCCTGATAGTCATGATGTATTATACACATCTTGCCATAAATGGCTCGACCTATACTGACAATTATAAGATTCAGAAATGGTTCACCTCTTTTTTAAGATCTTTCCACATTCTTGTCTGCCAAAATTTTTGAACAACATAGCATTTTTAAAACACTAGAGTCATCAAAATTTTACAAATTTGTTGTAAAACTTTTCTTAAAAAACTACTGAAATCCCATAAAAGTTATTTGAGAATAGAAATCCAATGATAGGTATTTAGTTTATAAACTGAGGAGCTATGTATGGCTTTATATTAGCCAAATAATACTAATAAGAGGGAAAAAAGCTAATACTACAAAATATGCACTGTAAATAATACTTTGTTCAGTTAATAAAACAATATGCATTTTAGCTTATAGTCTGACCCTAGAATTGAAACAAGAGGAGCATCAAAATAATTATACAGGATAGTCTGTAACTTTACAAGAAAGAACAAAGCAAATACAAGAAGAAAGATATAGAGAGAGAGAGAGAGAGAGAGAGGGAGAGTGACAGAGACAGAGACAGAGAGAAACGACGAATATACTGAGATATTTGATTAATTCTATCCACAGTTGATCAGAATAAAAATGATTGATCAGACAAACAAAGCATAGCAGCGAATAGAGTGATGACCAGAATAAATATGTACCAAGCTAATAGACTACAGCAAGCTTCAGATTTTATTATTATTCTGGATTAGGGAATGAATAACATTGGAATTATAAAATAAAAATAATTGTCTGTAATCTTAGGTAAAGGTTGAGAACAGGATTGCCAGTACTGTTTGGGTGAGGCTGGAGTTCCTTAAGTTTCCCCTGCATAATTAGAGAAAGCAAACAGTAATCTTACCAGGGAAAGTTGTCTTTGTTCCTTATATGTTCTCACGAAAGTTCCAAAGTAAAGGAAGTTAAATGCCAATGACTATGACATTGAAATATAAGAAACAGATACCAGGTGTTATCTCTGAGAAAATGTACTGATATAAATAAAACAAGTTACTTTCTCCCTTTCCCTCTAAGCCTCTAATACCATCAAAACAATGAAGAAGGATTCTTGAAGTCTTACTTTAAAATATTGATTTCTTGGAATAAATGAGGGCAATTTGGTTGCTTTTATTCAATTTCAGAAGAATTTGAAGAGCTATTCATAAGGTTATTTTTAAAAGACATGTACTTATAAATATCTCTTGTTTTTAGAAAATAATTACTAAAATGACAATAAAAATAATTAACCATGTGCATAAAATTATTAATCTGATTTGCTTCATATCTTTAACTGCTTGCCTCAGGTAAACCTGTCTTTGACAATAAAAATGAATAAAATACATTTGGACAATTAGAAAATAATGAAAAGCATTCAAGAATGACATTTGACAAAGTCATATAAGGGAATATTGTACTTAAAAAAAATGAGCATTTATAGATCAGCTGCCCCTGATGTAATACATCATACATTATTAAGAAAATTGTGCACCAATATATTGAATCACTTGAAATTAGTTTGGGGGGCAAAAGGAAAATAGGCTATACTTAATTAATGATGACAATGAAAGTTGTTTGATTTTATGGATAATATTTATAAACTATAAATGAGATAAAACAACAAACTAAGAAAATAACTGTATATATGGTGAATATATAAATGTAGCAAAAAAGCAACTGTAGAAAAACTATTATTGAAAGTCAAACAAAGACTACTATTGAACAACAAAGATTATAAAAGGAAAAAATTTGTATAACATAAAATGAGCCATGAAGAAGATATGAAAACATTGTGTCATAGAGATGTGAAAGGATACTAGGTATGTTGTAGGGATTAATTTTGGAATTACATATTGCTGAGTTCAGAAATACAACTTGTTATTTACTAGCAGTAGGACTTGGGGAAAGCTGCTTAACTTCTTTGAGTTTGCTTCCTTTCCTGAATAGTACACCAAGAACTGTAGCAAGGATGAATATTACAAAGTAGTAAGAAGGACTAGCTCAGGTATACGTTGCCAAGAATAAAACTGATGTATAGAATCCTTTGGAACCTAAAGGCAGTTAGACTAATTCATACTTTATTTATATTCCCCTTTTCCCCAAGTTCCACATATATGCCTAGAATAAATAATTCATACTTCTTATTAAGGAGATATAGAAGATAACCCAATAACTATTTTATTATAGTTAATTAACTATAACTATGACAATCATTTAAGTGTTGTTTAGAATTGTACAACTTAGATTTAAAAACAGAAGAATGTACTTTATGTACAAAGCAACTTTTAAAAACCCTAAAATATTTTTAATACATATGTCTTATGTCCATATCTTAAAGGTCTTTTTTTTTACAATGGAGTTAAGATTTATTTTTAATTACCCTTTTTTAATATTTAAAAAAAACTTCCAACTCAATGGATAACTTAATCTTTCTTTAACCCTTTCTATGCACTAAAATTGTCCTTTATCAAATGATTATTTTGCATTATTTGCAATATACACCTTCTGGTTTCAAAATTTTGTTTATATGCTTTAGGATATGTGATAAGAATAGTTTTTAAAATGATTTTTTTTTGTTGAAAATTTATAGATCAATGAGAAAAGCAAGGATATTTTATATATATTTTGTCTTGTTTCTAATAGCATATTGTATTAATAAAGGGTTCCTTCAAATAAACAGAAACTGGTTTAATTTCCAGTTGTCAAGTAGAATAGTATAAATGATGTATAATTATATAATTGATTTTTTGATTCATTCAGTGGGCTTTGTTGTAGAGATAATTCATCAACATTGATGAAAGTGGTAAAGAAGTATTTATTTGGAATTTGGAAAATATTCTCATGGAAATGTTGAATGTACAAATGTTCAATGTTACAATGATCAAAGATTTTTTTCACAAAATATGTTCCCTGAAGTCTTCCTCATATTTAAAATTTTTAGCTCAGTTTAATTCTTCAATTCCATCTCAATATTTGCAATTTTCTCATTAAAAATAAACTATGAATAGAGGGCATTGTTACAATAAATAAAGAAAACATTATGAATAAGTAGTTAAACTTTCTATTAGTCTCTCTTGTCCATTCAGGTTCAAGGTTAGACATCCTTTGAAAAATAATACTTCAAAAGCGGAAACTGAAATAAATATTGCTGAATTTTCTTTTAAGGTAACATTCTTTATTACAAGAATATATTAATCAAATTTATTCTGGTTTATTACCCTATTTTGTTACTACATATAGTTTCACTGTGTCTATAATAACAATATTGGGAAAATAATAACCTTCAAGGCATCAGATGAAGTCTCTGGTGATGTCACATTCACTCTGACATTTATACTGACTTCATTTATGACAGACGGAAGGTGATGAACAGGTCCAAGCAAGAGGTCACCTTGTGTCAAGATTGGTATACAATCTGTCAAATGCAGTGACTGTGAGTCGGCTAATGAGGAATTAACTAGACAGAATGTTGCTATTTGACTGTTTTCATGCACTCCAAACCTGTTAAACAATGCTAATCAGGTGTTTATTAAGTGAAACCATTATGTCAAACTTGCTGCAAACCTCACCATATGTCAGAGAGGTTGTAACATATTATTCATCCTTTTTAAAGCTAGATTAGTAAGAGATAGTCACTGAGCTTTTCTTTTCTCAGTCTCCAGCTATGCCTTGGAATCAAGGTTATTATTAACAGTTTAAATGTATATCATTTTTTCTTTAAATTAACACACATAATTCCACAACACTGTTTAAAGTTTGATAGTACCCCTGGGTGAACTAACTCTTCATTTACTTTTATATGGAAAATCCACTTTTTAAATAAGAGGACTAGAGGAAAAAGTACATTCCAGTTTGGGCAAAAATTGTTAAAACCAATACCACTTCTGATAATGGAATAAAATAACTTATCTTTTCTCTATAGAATTATACTTTGTAGGCTAGAGATGGGCACAATCCTTTTTAGATATCTTTACAACTCAGACAGGAACAACCAGGCAGTTACAAATAATTCCTGAATTGAGTATAACTATACTTGAAGTTATCTAAGGACCTCTCCTAATCTAATAGTCAGTCATATGACACCTCCTTTATATAAAATCACATTAAGAGCTTCCCTGGAAATGGATACAAAATATATATAAACAGTTCCTACCTAACTTGATACTAACCTTTTCTGTTCCAAGATCAAGGTCAATATTTCTTATTCTATATAAACCTTCCTAGATCTTATAGCACCCATTTCTGTACTTTCTGTATTTACAATGTTATATTTTCATTTTACATGTAAAGCCATAAACCTACAAGCCATATGATCTTGAACAAATTACATCATCTAATTATCAGTTATATAATTTGAATAAGAAATATTTTCCTTGCATGATTTTTGAAAAAAACTGAATTAATATCAAATACAGAATTTAATTTAAAAGCATTTTATTTATTCCTTCATTGAAATGGAGTCTTGCTCTGTTGCCCAGGCAGGAGTGCAGTGGCATGATCTTGACTCACTGCAACTTTCACCTCCCAGGTTCAAGTGATTCTCCTGTCTCAGCCTCCAGAGTAGCTGGGATTCCAGGGGCCCACGACCATGCCCAGCTATTATTTTTATTTTTATTTTTTCTATTTTTGGTAGAGATTGTGTTTCACCATGGTGCCAGGCTGGTATCAAACTCCAAATCTCAGGTGATCCACCTGCCTCAGCCTCCCAAAGTGCTGGGATTACAGGTGTGAGCCACCATGCCCAGCATTAAAGCATTTTTTAATTAAAGCTAAAATGAAAGATTGCATTAATATTTAAGGTAATTATTTGAAGCTTATACTAAAGTATCTTATAATATCTTATGTGTCAACAGTATCACTTTTACTACTAACATCATCATCACCTACATCTTTAACAACTTTGAAAACACATCTCTCCATTCGAAAACACCTTAACTAATAATTCGTTATTTATAGAAGGCAGTAAATAAAACTTTATTAATTATCTAACTATGTCAGAGATTCAGGGTCCAGTTTAGCAGCTTCAGCTTCATTTACTTAGGCTGCCAAAATTTCCTGAAGAAAATTTATATTTTTTTTGGAAAATTGCAAAGATTTTCTCAGCTTCAATATTGGAATTGGGTTTCTTTGTGTGTGTGTGTGTGTGTGGGGGGGGTGGGTTGCCATAACACTGTATTTCTTTTATCTGAAGACTTTCAACATTTCATTAAGTACAAGTTCTTTGAGAATAGGAACTATGATTACACATAGATGAGACTTAAAGCAACAGCTGGCACATGTTCATCTACGTTTTGTTTATAATTTGCTGACTAAAACTGTAGATGAATGCCCAGTTTTATAGCTGTTGGAAGAAACATTCATTAAACATTATTTAGACTGAATAAACCAAGATAAGAACATAGGCAATGATTTTCTGTGGGTTTATCTATTATTTATCATACTGCAGTCTAAATTAGGAATAACAAACTAATTGCAATTTTACGGAAACTTTATTGAAGAATCAATTCTTTTGCTTTCATAGAAAGTTACAAATATTCCTTGATAAAGTGCATTTCTTCCCATCAGCCTAATTCAAATAGGTGAATTTCATTATCACTATAAGTGATTTATGTTCTCCTGAGCTTCCATAACAATTTGTAATTTTTATCACTTTATACTTTCTACCATATGTTACAGCTACTTTTGTAGATCTCTTTATTAATATTACAGCAAGCTCTTTGAATATGTCATTTTTGTTTATCCTTTTGTTCTGTATCTTCAAGTCTTTATGACTCATTTAAATTAGCATTGTTTTCCCTTGATAGAATAATATTTATTAATGAACACATTTATTTATTTATCATGTATTTTTTTAGGTCCTGCACTATACCAGAATTTGACTTGAGACTGATAATGTTAGCCAGAGTTATTCCCTTCTCATGTTTTTACCCTCTTTAATGATTTGGATGTTAGAACAAATCATAGCACATTTATATAACTATAGACATGAAAGAACAACCTCAAATATATTTGAATTTTATAATGGATATTTTCAGAGAAATGTAGTATTTTAAAGGCAAATCAAATAATAAAGCTTATGTAGTCTAGCCTCCAAATTGTATTCTAATTATTTATTTTATAAAAACTGCTACAATTGGATGTCCACTTTCTATTTGCATGCTGCTAGTACTGGTATACTCACTCTTTGGCAAACTGTGTATATTTAATTTTTAATATTTTATTTTGAACTTAAAGATACTGCAGTAAGTTTTATCTATAAGTACCTCTTCTGCCCTGCCAGTTGTTGTTCATGATAGAAGACCAACACTTGATCACAGCCAGCACTGCCAAGGTATTTTCTCAAACACTTCGCTTTTCCAGTCACTCCACACATTACACATTTTTAAACCATTTTGGCATCATTAGACCACATATCCTAAGCAACAGGTTTATTTCTTTCCTGTTGTCTATCTTAATGTATTTTAAAATGTAGTTACTGTTGACTTTAGAATCATAATATTTCTGCTACTATTAACTTGATATCATTTTATGAGGTTTATGGTATTCTCTTGAATTCATGAAAATTCTCTGCTCCCCCTTCCATCTTTAGAATATTTCATTTCAAGATCTAATTTTATTATATGGGAGAGCACTTCAATATTTAATAAGCCTCCATGATGTGTCAGCTTCTTTGCTTTAAAAAAATCTCATTTATTAGGCCAGGTGCAATGGCTTGCGACTGCAATCCCAGCACTTTGGGAAGCCGAGGCAGGTGGATCATGAGGTCATGAGATTGAGACCAGCCTGGGCGAACACGGTGAAACCCCGTCTCTACTAAAAATACAAAAATTAGCCAGGCATTGTGGCACGCGCCTGTAGACCCAGCTACTCCGGAGGCTGAGGTGAGAGAATTGCTTGAACCCAGGAGGCAGAGGTTGCAGTGAGCCAAGATTGCACCACTGCACTTCAGCCTGGGTAACAGAGCGAGACTCCATCTCAAAAAAAAAAGAAAAAAAAAGGATTATTTATTTATTTGTTTAAGTCTTCTGAGGAGATGTTTTCTTTTTTTGAACATTGTATGATTTAGTGGGTTAGAAAGCAGGTTATACCCAAACAAACAAATCAACAACTAAAACAAAAAATTAACAAAAAGTATTAAAACCTAAAAAGAAACTCAACAATATTGGCTCTTTGTATGATTTCGCTCAGCAACAGAGTCACATGGAATGTTAGACTCTCTAAGAGGAGAGAGGAAAGAACCTCTCTTACCTTATTTTCGTTATAAGATATTTGCTCATGAAAATGGTTTTTCCTTGGGTGTTCTGTTTTGTTTTGTTAATGTGACTTTTACTAAATAGATTTAGGTAAAATTCTTGGGAAAATGTACCTATAAGAGAAAGTATTGCATCATCACTCCCCATTTTATAAATAGGATAAAGGCAGAAAACTAAATTTCATGTGGCTAAAATTGCAGTAATGACGCAGCAACTACAACCAGTGTGTGGACTTCTTGTGAGCAAGAGGTCTGACTCATTCCCCTTTGTGAATGAACATGCACCTACACAAAATACTTTCAGTGAATGAAGAGATAAATGAATTTGGGAAAACAATAATTAGGGGAGTAGTCGTTCAGGTTTGAAAATTAAGTGAACACCTAAGTGGAACAATAATAGTTTCCATTTATTAATGGTCTTCAACTTGCCAGGCTATTTTCATACACATTATGTAAGGCATTTGAAAAACTAAAACTAGGAAAATAGTACATTAGTTTGTCTACTTTTCTGATGAGGAAATCTTTGGTTTAGGAAATTCACACAGTCACAAACATATTGAAATTAATTTGAAGCCAGTAGTCTCTGATGGTAAAATTTGATCATTTTATCTGTGTTCCAATATCTTGCTCCTATGAAAAATCAGGAAATAGTACATTTTGGAATTTGTAGAACAATAGGCCACTGCAAATGGATGTTTTTTGGTAATCTAACTGGAGATATTCCAACATCTACAAATTACATATATGCATAATGAAAGCCTATAATAATCACTATATATGGCCACAAAGATTGTAGTTATGTTATCATTTCCAAGTATTTTCCCTGGATTCATATTCACGAGTAATCTCTAGTCGTACATGATGCTATATGTCTCTAATAAATATTAAACATGGTTTGGACAAAATAGATTCTTCCATTGTCATGTGGTAGTGCTGAGCTCCATTACATCAACTTCCAGGAACACCTATGAGGCCACAGGAATATCATAATTTTAAATATCGAATTTACTGGATCTAATATCTATATTCTTATCTTGGATTCTGGCCATTATAAACTGTAAGCATTCTCACACACCCCTTTCTTTTCTAATTTCTTATTGTGTCCTTTGATAATAATACCTATTGCCTTCCATTATATTTGTTATGTTTTACCTGGATTTTGTTTCTCTATTTGATTCTAATCTGATTGTGAAGACCTGATGGCCTTGTCAGCAAGACCCGTGTTCTCTTTGTTCTGCTTCTCTGTGTATGCCATACATGTACGTGCCCATATATGTGTGTATATATAGATATATATACATACATATGCAAAAAAATATCACAAGAAGATGAGTCTTTAAATACCTCTTAGGTTTTCCTATGTACTATTTCCTCTAAAAATAGTATATTTAATATGAAAAAAATTAAAACATGACATCTGAGCTAAAATTTCCAATTACTACTCTAAATTTTAGTCATTGGTGATTAACCCTAAGTTTATTAAAGTATATGAAGAAATCAAGCAACTTCATACAGATGCACTTACTTTTTGTAACATTGTTATAAGTTTTTGTTCTATGCATTCTACTTTGGGTGATTCTTATTCAAAAAATTGAAATGGACATTAATTCGATTAACAATATCTTATTTTCACAAATTTCAGATAATATATGACTATTTAGTCATAGGACCCATAGTATTGTTAGTAACTCAGGCAATTGAAGGTTAGTGATTAAGTAAACTTTATAACTTTAGAGCAAATTGGCCTTGAGATGTGTTAAAGCTTTCTCGTTTTATTAACATTGTGGCGTTATGATGTAGTGGAAAATATATGTGATTTAGAGTCACATATACTGGAGTACAAATGGTAATACTCATACTCACAAGTTGTGTGAAGTTATGACTCTCAAATCCTGTTACCTTAATAAAATCTTTTTGAAAATTAAATAAAATAATATAACTAAATCTTGTAACTCATAGTGGTTATCAAATTATATTATTTTCTTTCCTTTTCATTTCTTGCCAACTCAACAGATTTTTTTTTTAATTAATGAAATGATAAACTATTTCTTTTAAAAAAAAAGTTCATGGAAACGTGGACTTTCACACTATGGAGCATTGTACCTCACTATTGGAGTCATTTCATTACTTCCTCTTCCCCTGTCTTCATAAATCAAGTGAAGTTAAATCACTGATGACTAACATGACTGTTTTAATGTATTCACAGGTTCTTCCTTTCTTTGTTCTCCCAAATATTTCATAGAGGTAAATATGTTCCTTATACCATAGGCCTGTTTGTATTGGTTTTGCTTCTGTTTCAAAGTCAACATAGACAAAGCATTTTCTTTGAAGTTAGTGGAAACTCGAGGATCATACATATCTTCTGAGTGTCGAACAAGGAAGGAGGCTTTTGATTGTTAAAAGGAAAACGTTTATAGAAATGTAAGCAACCCAAACTGGAATGATGCTAGAGATTTATACACAGAAGCTAAAGTGCTGGAAAGTATTTCTCTTTAAACATATTAATAAGCCCCAGAATACAGTAGAGAAGATAAGCTCTCTCTATATATTCTTCATTCCAACATGCAGCTTCCATTTCTTTCCTTAATTGTTATTTTAGTGTGATGTTGAGTTTCCCTTTTTGTTTCAAATGTATAGACATTACATTGAGTATTTTTGTGGAAATAAAATGTAGCCACTTGCTTGTCACCTAACATATCTTTCAGCGGGATTATATTTGATATTAACACATTATAATCTTAAAGTTTCCAAAATCAATTTTGTTGAAACAGAAATATAATATTTAGATTTTGATAAAGTTGAATATTTAATGATTAAGACATTTCAGTTTCAAATTGAGTATCAATTTTTTTAAACTACACTTAGAAATTTTATCAGGGTTATAATCATTTAAGCTTGTCAACCCTCGGTGGAAAAATATTCATAGCAGTTTATTTTAGCTGTCAATATTCACAAATCATTACTTAAATTTTTAATTGTACATTCATCATGTAGAGCAGAGATCTAGACACAAAAGATGAACATTAGCTATTAGATTGTATAGTCAAGAATAACTTTAAGACATTTTAATGGTTATAATTCATTTAGTTTTATGTTTATATCAACATAATTAAGAAATTAGTGAGAGCTATGTGAGTGAATATGGCGAAAAAAGAACATCAATTTAAAAGCTTGCATTTTCTCATGAAAATGTGTTTGCTTGAATAGTCTTCATTTGCAATTTTCTGAAACGTTTCTAGTAATGTAGTTATCAATGCAAATAATAAATGTTTACAAATTGGATGAAAGCCAAATCCATCAAACACTTTCTCCAAAAGAGAACTTCCCATAGTCCATCCCAGATGACAGTGCCTTGAACATCTTTAACTTCTCCATCAGCACCACTTAGTATTGCTATGCTTCTGCGCAGCTTGAACATCACTACCGTTGTCAGAACCAGGCAAACAAATTTATGATGATGTTCCTGGGAATATGAAACTAATGCAAAGGGGATTTCTCTGTAGTTCTTCATTAACATTTTATTCATTACAACAAGGGAGTTTTAAGAGTTTCCTTTTAAGCAAATTAGGTCACTGGATAAAAACACACACACGCACACACAGCATGGAAACACAGTGTATTACTACATAGAACAAAAGATCTGGTTAATAAATTATGATAATGGAGTTAGTTGTCTGCTAATTTTAAAAGGTGCATTTAAATATTTTTGAGTTTACTTACAGAGAATATTTTTAATGTATTGCAATTTTAATGTATTATATTTTCTTTCTCTATATTTTCATGATTTTTTCCTCTGAGTGTATGCAGACTTTTTTATATACTTTGAATTATTTAAGATGAGAACAATTATGTAAGAAGGTAGAAGTTACATGTTTTAATCCTTAATTAAGAATAACCAAGAGAAAGTGATGCAGTTAATTCAAGAGACAGAATCTAGGAGGCTGTCCCTTCAAGAAAATTAATTGTCTTTTTCACAGTAATATTTAAAAATCTGTTAAGAATAATTTTTCCTCAAAAGCAAATATGCCAGTTCTTTGTATATTTTCCTTGATCCAGAAATAGTTTTACTTTTCCATCATTTCTGAAAGTGCTTTGAACCACTGAAAATCTTAGGTGAAGATGCTGACATTATTTTTTTTCCAAATGGTCTTTCATGTTTATATTTTGCTCTCTCCAAAGTTGTCTCAATACTTATTAAACAGAGTCTTGAGATAAAATAAAAGTGGAGGAAGATGCTAATTTACATAAAGCACTGCCTTAGGTTGGGTTCCCAGAAGCAGATGCTGAGAAAAGAATTCCAGAGTATGTGACTTACGGAGAGTGGCTCCTAAGAGAAAGGAAATGAAGGAAGCAGGATAAAGCAAGTGAGGGAGCTGAGCAAGGGTGGGGTCTCAGCTTGATCACTAAAAACTCTGCAACATGAGGTACACCTCATAGGTAGCCTCACCTTGAGGCAAGGAGACTCTGCATTTTGTACCTCTTTGCCCATCAGTTATTGCATTCAGGCTTAGAGGAGTTGGGGTGATAGATAGTGTCTGTGCTCCCACCAAGGGCTGTTCTTATTCAAACTGAGGGGGAAATTTGCAGAGACAGGACCAAGTGAAGGCTGCCATTAACAACCAATGTTCACAGCAGCTTGGGGGTTGGTATACTGGCCATCTGGTACACGGAGGGTATGGACAGTACACCAGCCGTCCCATCACATCCACCATTGAAATGTTAGCTCAAAATATCTGGTAATATTATGTTTCTATTATGTTTTATAATTTACAAAATATTTTATGTTCATTATGTTATTAGATCCTGAAAGTACTGTGAATTACATATATTATTGCCACATTTGATATATAAAAATGCTATAATGCAGACAGATGAAGTCACTTGCCTCAGTTTACAGGACATTAAATTTGAACTAGGACTCAATCATATGTCACCATTAGCAATATATTTTATATTTGGCACAGTGATTACTTTCATTGATATTAAGGATGAAAAATTGAGGCACTATGAATTTAAAGAGTGCTGCAGAGCTAATAAGTAAAACTAAGACTTACATCCATTTATTATTAAAACATGATGCTGTTTCAGAAATAACATTTGTAAATTATTATGTATTCTATACTAGCACAAAATATTAGAAATCACACACTTAAAAAAGTTTTAAATATATTCATGTATTTTAATATAAGTTTTATTAGTAAAATATCTACTATTATATAAAAAATACCAGCTATACAAATATAAAGATGTTTATAGTACAGAGAGCACAGTAATAGTCACTACCCAGCCTGGCAGAGGGAAGACAAATTAGGAGAGCCTGTTTTGCAGAAGTGATGCTAGAAAAATAAGCATCTGTCTTGGATATGCAGGTTCTCCTTTGGTTCCATATGAAGTTTAAAGTGTTTTTTTTTTCCAGTTGTGTGAAGAAGGTAAATGGTAGCTTGATGGGGATGGCATTGAATTTATAAATTACTTTGGGCAGTGTGACCATTTTCAAGATACTGATTCCTCCTAACCAGGAGCATGGAAAGTTTTTCCATCTGTTTGTGTCCTCTCTTATTTCCTTGAATAGTGGTTTGTAGTTCTCCTTGAAGAGGTCCTTCACATCATTTGTTAGTTGTATTCCTAAGTATTGTATTCTCTTTGTAGCTATTGTGAATGGGAGTTTGCTCATGATTTGGCTCTCTGTCTGTTATTGGTGTATAGGAATGCTTGTAATTTCTGCACACTGATTTTGTATCCTGAGACTTTGCTGAATTTGCTTATCAGTTTAAGGAGATTTTGGGCTAAGATGATGGGGTCTTCTAAATATACAATCATGTCATCTGCAAATAGAGACAATTTGACTTCCTCTTTTCCTATTTGAATATCCTTTATTTCTTTTTCTTGCCAGATTGCTCTGGCTAGAACTTCCAATACTATATTGATTGGGACTGGTGAGAGAGGGCATCCTTGTCTAGTGCCAGTTTTCAAAGGGAATGCTTCCAGTTTTTGGCCACTCAGTATGATATTGGCTGTGAGTTTGTTGTAAATTGCTTTTATTATTTTGAGATACGTTCCATCAATACCTAGTTTATTGAGAGTTTTTAACATAAAGGGATGTTGAATTTTGTCAAATGCTTTCTTTGCATTTATTGAGATGATCCAAAGCTGGACGCATCATGCTACCTGACTTCAAACTATACTAAAAGTCTACAGTAATCAAAACAGCATGGTACTGGTACCAATGGTACCAGAGATGCCGACCAATGGAACAGAACAGAGGTCTCAGAAGTAACACCACACATCTACAACCATCTGATCTTTGAAAAACCTGACAAAAACAATCAACGGGGAAAGGATTCCATGTTTAATAAATGGTGTTGGAAAAACTGGCTAGCCATCTGCAGAAAGCTAAAACTGAACCTGTTCCTGACAGCTTACACAAAAATTAACTCCAGATGGATTAAAGATTTAAACATAAGACCTAACACTATAAAAACCCTAGAAGAAAACTTAGGCAATACCATTCAGGACACAGGCATAGGCAAGGACTTCATGACTAAAACACCAAAAGCAATGGCAACAAAGGCCAAAACAGACAAATGGGATCTAATTAAAATTCAGAGTTTCTGCACAGCAAAAGAAGCAATCGCCAGAGGGGAATGGGCAACCAACAGAATGGGAAAAAATTTTTGCAATCTACCCATCTGACTAAGGGCTAATATCCAGAATTTACAAAGAACTAAAGCAGATTTACAAGAAACAAACAAACAAACCCATTCAAAAGTGGGAAAAAGATATGAATAGACACTTTTCAAAAGAAGACATATATGAGGCCAACAAACATATGAAAAAATGCTCATCATCATTGGTCATTAGAGAAATGCAAATCAAAACCACACTGAGATACCATCTCACACCAGTTAGAATGGCGATCATTAAAAATTCTGGAGACAACAGATGCTGGAGAGGATATGGAGAAATAGGAACACTTTTACACTGTTGGTGGGAGTGTAAATTAGTTCACCCATTATGGAAGACAGTGTGGTGATTCCTCAAGGATCTAGAAATAGAAATTCCATTTGACCCAGCAATCTCATTACTGGGTATATACCCAAAGGATTATACATCATTTTATTATAAAGACACATGCACATGCATGTTCACTGCAGCACTGTTTAAAATAGCAAAGACCTGGGACCAACCCAAATGCCCATCAGTGGCATTTGGGTTGGTTCCAGGTCTTTGCTTTTTTATGGCTGCATAGTATTCCATGGTGTATATGTGCCACATTTTCTTTGTGGCACATATACACCATGGAATATTATGCAGCCATAAAAAGGATGAGTTCATGTTCTCTGCAGGGACATGGATGAATCTGGAAACCATCATTCTCAGCAAACTGACACAAGAACAGAAAACCAAACACTGCATGTTCTCACTCATAGGCAGGTGTTGAACAATGAGAACACATGGGCACAGGGAGGGGAACATCACACACTAGGGTCTGTTGGTGGGTAGGGGTTAGGGGGAGGGACAGAGGTGGATGGGGAGGTTAGGTAGGGATAACATTGGGAGAAATGCCTGATGTAGGTGACAGAGGGATGAAAACAGCAAACTACCATGCCATGTGTATCCTATGCAACAAACCTGCAAGATCTGCACATGTACCCCAAAACTTAAAGTACAATAAAAAATAAATAAATAAATAAGCATCTGTTGTGCAAATGTTGAAAAGTGAAAGAAGGGTAGTCATTCATAGTACCTTATATTATGCCTCAAACAGGAAGGTCTTTAATATATATTTTTGAATGAATGATGACTAAATTGATTAATTAGTTAATTAATTAACTAATGCATTTTAGACAAACAGGCAACCAAACCAAAGCTCAGATGACAAATACCATGCAATGTATAAGGTGAAGGAATAAGAGTGAAGCAGGACATTGAGATGAGCATGAAAATGTTGACAGGGATTAGATACTGGTGGGCTTTTTGGAGATTATTAAGGAGTTTCTCTGTATTTCATGGAAATAGAGAGATAGTGAAGCACCTTAAGAAAGGGAATATCATTTTAAGGTTTTGCTTTATATAGGGTAGTCTAGTGGCTTTCTGGAGGTTAGCAGATGGACAACGGAAAAAATGAGGAAGTGCTACCATAATCCTGGCACTGAAGGTCTGAATGAGGACAATAGGTGTTGAGTTGGAAACACATGTACATAATTAATAAATATTTGGAATCCAAATGACAAATAAATTTTAATTCAAACACAAATTGCCATTGATGTGGCCATAATGTTGATTAGTGACGGGAGTCTTCAGTAAGATGGCATCTATACATCTGTTGACCTTAATTTAGAGGTTACATCTATGTGCATCAGTAATTAATAGGATGGGAGAATCACAGAGTGGGCAGCGTCAAGGATGATGACTTCGGTTTATGAGTTGAATACCTAGACACATAGTAGTCTACCATTATTTTTCATATTTATTTGTTTTTGAACTGACATATAAAACTGTATGTGTGCAAGATAATGTTTTGAAGTATACGTACATTGTGGAATGGTTAAATATTGCTAATTAACACATGTACAACTTCACATACTAATAGTTTGTCATGGAAACAATATCCACTCAGCATTTTTTTAAGTAAAATATATCATTCAATAGAGCTTTCAAATGTATTCCTCCTAATTGTAATTGTGTATCTTTTTACCAACATCTCCACAGCCCCTGATACCCCTGATCAGCCCAACCTCTAGTATCCACCATTCTACTCTCTACTTATGAGATCAACATTTTATATTCAACATATGAGCAAGATAATGCAAAATTGTGTGTGCTTGTGTTCCACCACTTGAATAAAAAACATATGCAGCCTGGCCAACATGGTGTAACCCGTCTCTAGTAAAAATACAAAATTTAGCTGGGTGTTGTGGCGTACTCCTGCAATCCCAGCTACTCAGGAGACTGAGGCAGGAGAATTGCTTGAACCTGGGAGGTAGAGGTTGCAGTGAGCCGAGATCATGCCACTCCACTCCAGCCTGGGTGACTGAGTGAGACTCCATCTAAAATATACATACATATATATATATATATATATATTCATATTCAGAAATAGTTTTGCTTTATTACCAGGCTGAGTCAATCAACCCTTACTTAGGGCAATGATTGGGTAATGATTCCAGATATGAAGATTGTAGGCATTGAATATCTGTGAGAAATATTTGGGAAAGTTTAAGTATCATGGAAAAATTGAATATGCATGTAAACTTAGGCTATGTTCAGTAAAATAAAATGAATGTTTTAAATATGAAGTAATGAACAGTTGGTCAATGCTTGTTTCTCTATACACGGACAGGAAGCATATAGTTCAGTGCTATACACATATCACATATTGGAGCCTTAATCACAGCTGTGTCCCACTTTACCCAAACACAGCCACACAGTCTCTTAAGCATTTGGAAAACTACTAGCAATCATTCAGAGTGGAAATATAATTTGAAACTGTTTTAGCATTCCGTTTGTTTGCTACATCCATCTTTATGACAAGATAGGGAAAAATCATGTAATGCTATTATTTGAGAAAATGTAATAGTGCATCCAGGGAGATGGAGAGAAGCAGGAAAATTTTGCCTGTAGAATATAGTCACACATACATGTATGTATATGTATATGTATATATCAGAAAGTATCTTTCAAACATAAAAAAAGCTATATTTAGTATACCCCAGTGCAGAGTCACTTCATAATGAAAGCACAGACCATGTACAACAAATAAGTGTTACAGAAATGAGTTTGGCAATTATCCAGAGTAATAATTCCATTGGGATTATGTGTTTTTTCAATAATTTTATACTTCTCTCCGAACTTCCCTGCTGCTTTACCTGACCCCAACCATTTCAAACAGCCACTCTTACAGTAGAAACCCTACGAAAATCATGCAAGCATACAGAAAAGATAGCAGGGCTACAGGCTCTGTCAATTATGTTCTTCCTGTCTCTTAAATACATTGACCTCACTTTCAGGTGAACTGACTTTTGTGAAAAAAAAAAAAAAAAAAAATCCCTGAACTATTCTTGGCAACTAGAGCAAATAAAATTTAGAAAATTACTAAGATAACAAAAGCGGACACTGCTTTTTTTAATCTCAATTTTCTACTCTTATGTAAATGTGCTTTTCACCTTAATTGTCTGCATTGACACAGCCAAAGACAAAGGCCAACCTCCCAGGCCAGGCGCCTATCAGCTTTATTAGAAAATTAACTTTATTATCCATCAAAAACAAAAAAAATTGTTCAAAGCACAGGGTGGAACAAAAGTTCCCAGCACAGTAAGATAAAGTCACATCCAAAAAAATGTTGTACGTTCTTATCATAAACAGATTGTGCCACATAAGAAATAGAATTACAGAAACACATTATTTGAAGGAGTTGATCATCAAAGACTAAGCACATGCACTTTTCATGCAGCACCTTCTCCTGTGTTATACACTCAACTTGATTTTTAGTCTAGTTATTTCGACACTCTTTACATTTGTTTAAAAAAGATGGTCTGTGTTAAGTTTAAATAACTACCTCTTCAAATATACTGTAGTCATATAAATTACATGGCATGCCTATTTAAGAATATTCTTTTTTACTGATAATCTATAAACCAATCTGAAAGGTATAATAAAATGAGATATTGTTATTTATTTTACATAAATAACCATTAATGTTATCAGAAAGAAAAATAACCCTGAAGCTGTTGCCTTCATATCAATTTTTAACCTTTCAAATATGTATAAATGTGTCTTTCAGTTGAAAAATTGAGGGTCTACAATACAAGTTATTAGGTAAACTTCAACAAATTTCAAGCAACTCACATTGTTTCAAGTAAAAAGATTTAATATTTTTAATAAGTGATAATCTATGGATATACTAGTTTCGTGGATATATCAGATCACCAGGTATCATGGATCTTTTCCCTCTTTTTCTCTTTCTACTATTATTTCTGCTCTACTTCTGCTTCTATGCTCTTTTCCTCATTCCCCATAGCTTGGTTCTGCTTTTCTCCATGTGAGCTTAACTCTGAGAGACACTTAGTTATTTGGTGATCCATTGCATATCCACTAGAAAAATTAAGAGCTTCTTTGCTTTCACCTTCAGAAAATACCTAGTATTAGCTATAATGGGACCATGTGATCCAGTCACTCTAGCAAAATAAATATGGCTGATGAATTAGCCATTCATAAGTTTTGTAACCACTCCTGGAACTAAGCATAGAATCAGTTACATCCAATTTTCATGATGGGCAGGAACAGGGAAATTAGAGCTTTCTCCATGGCACATCTGAGCACTATGATGAAATTAGCATACTGGGTAGGCAAACAAAGAACACAGGTCTCCAACAAGATTTGGGAATGTAGTGAAGAGGCTTTTCACTCACCATAAAAAGCTTCAACAAAGGTATAACAGGAATGCCAAAAATTTAGGGAAATAAAAACAGGAAAATAGACCACACTGGATGAAGAAGTGACTATAAATGGGACTACTGGAAATGTGAGTAACTAATCAATGAGACTAGTAAATTAGGCAAAGTCACACAAGATGGGAATACCAGGCTGAAGATCTGGGAGAGTGTGAAGCAATTTAAGGTTTGTCAAAAGGGAGAGTCTTGACCTGAACTTCCCCTTAGGGACATTAATCCTCATTAGTGACCACTATTGGCTGTAGTGCTCTGAAATTCTAGAGCAAAAGATATCAATTAAATGATATGAAGCTAAAGTAACTGGAGACCTAGTATGATGGTTGTAGTAGACTGTGAGTAGTGCAATAAAGGAAAACATTTCTAGTAACAGAATAATTACAGGGGTGGGAAATCAATGGAAATAAGTGGCTCAAAAGTGAGCAAATATTTAAAACCTGGGTAACTAGGAAAATAGTGGAAACATTTGTCTAAACTAGGAAGAACATGAGGAGAACCTATTTGAGGATATGAAATGATTTTATTAAAATTATATAACCAAAGAGACATTCCCAGTAGATAAAATTTTGAGGACAAGATGTTGGCATCCTGTTTTCAACTGGACTTTAGATTTCACTGCACCATAAAATTTCAAGGTGGCAAGATTTATGAAATCATCTTGTCTTTTGACAGAATTACTTATAATAATCAAGTTGAACCAATGTAAGTGAGAGCCCTAATAGGAAGGGAATATTTTCAGAAATAATAATAATGATAATTGACACTATACCATCAATAAAAGTAAAATAATATATTTGATGATAGCAACATGCAGCAATTACTGTGTTTTTGTCATTTTAAAGATTAGAAAACTGAGGCCTGGATTACTAAACCTAATTGCTGAAGTTCAAGCAGTGGAAAAATACTGGGATTCAGATTGAAATACAGTCTGACTCTAGAGCCCAAACTCTGAAATATTACCAATAAAAGTAATTAAGAAATGATTAAAGTCTGGACCACTAAGGCAGTCATGATAGAAAAGAAATAAGAAAGTGTGAGAGACAGCAATACAGCAGAGTGTCTCTTCATAGAAGTTAGCACTTTCAAGGTGGTAGCGATCACATTTAAAAAGAGAGGTGAAACAGCCATTCTCTGAAGCAATGATGTCAATTAGCATCCTACTAAGTGCATGATAGGAGGTAGATAATTCAAAAAAAAAATTACTTCAGACAAACCAAAATGCTGAGTTGACACTGTTATCTAACCCTAAATGGTTAACTGTTAACATTAGCTCTAAATTAAATATTTAGGATACTAAGCTCATGAAGATTTATCTATGTTGTTAAGGTATATGCATACAAGTTACACATTTTTAGTAATCAAAATGTATTAAAACAAGAAAAATATTATACTATGTTGAGGAATCTCTGAGTATATCAGTATTTACTCATTCAATGAGCCTTCCAATTGTGTTTTACATAATCATCAATAATAATGGATTTAAGCAGCAGGGGAAAATAAAAATCCTAGTCAAGATCAATACAGTAAGTAATTACGTATGTAAGAGAATATGGAGCATCTTAGCCCTCAAAGCTAAGTTCCCATGAAAAGAACTTATTCTTCTTAGTTAATGAAGGAAAATATAATATACAAAATATATAGACACTAGCAGCTCTAATGTTAACATTTTAAATATATGAACTTAATTCCACCAAGGCAGAATGCTAAAGCCATAATCTACCTTCAAGGCTGAATTACAGTTTCTGCAGCTTATTGAAACAATCTAAATTGTATTTTATTATCTATGGGTACAATTACATCAAAAGCTTAATGTTACTTTTCAAAATTCACATTTAGATGAAAATAAAAGATTCAAAAATCAGAATAAAGACATTGTGCTTTCTTCTCCCTTGAAATCTACTAAAAACAACAAAAATTACATAACACAAAAATAGCCAATTAGAAAAACATATTCCATGATATCAGCAAGATTAATAAAGTACCTAAGAATAAACTAAATATGAAATGTCTAAGCCTTCAGTGCAAAAACTATACGTCTTTACTGACAAAGAAGACTGAAGCCCTGACTGCACATAAAAATAATAAAACTTGGAACCAACCCAAATGCCCATCAACAATAAACTGGATAAAGAAAATGTGGTACATATACACCATGGAATACTATGCAGCCATAGAAAAGGATGAGTTCATATCTTTTGCAGGGACATGGATGAAGCTGGAAACCATCATTCTCAGCAAACTAACACAGGAACAGAAAACCAAACACTGCATGTTCTCACTCATAAGTGGAAGTTGAACAATCAGAAAACACTGACACACAGGGAGGGGGACATCATACACTGGGCGTGTGTGTGTTGGGGTGGGGCTAGGAGAGGGATAGCATTAGGAGAAATACCTAATGTAGATGACAGATTGATGGGTGCAGCAAACCACCATGTCACATGTATACGTGTGTAACAAACCTGCACTTCTGCACATGTATCCCAGAACTTAAAGTATAATTTAACAAAAAGAATATTAAAAATTACAGAAATGAGAATTGACTAATTAATCTATTAAGTCAATGTCTTTCCAAGATAAATTTAGGAATTTTTCACATCAATTGACAGTATGAGTCTTAAAATTGCATGACACTTTAAAATTAAAAAAAAAATTAAAACATCAAATAAAAACATGTCTACCATATACAAGCAAATTATAAATATATGGTATTTAAAATGCAATAATTATGTAAGAATGGACATTGGTGGCCAAACGCAGTGGCTCATGCCTGTAATCCCAGCACTTTGGGAGGGTCAGGAGGGTGGATCACTAGGTCAGGAGTTTAAGACCAGCCTGGCCAAGATGGTGAAACTCCATTTCTACTAAAAATAAAAAAAATTAGCCAAGGGTGGTAGCACACACCTGTAATTCCAGCTACTTGGGAGGCTGAGGCAGACAACTGCTTAAACCTGGAAGGCAGAGGTTGCAGTGAGCCAAGGAAGTGCTACTGCACTCTAGCCTGGGACACAGTACAAGACTCTGTCTCAAAAACAACAACAACAAAAATGGACATTGTTAAAATAAGTAGAGAAGTTGAGCATAGACATTGATACATGGGTAAACTAGAACTTGGTATGTGATAAAGATGTTATTTCAAACCAAATGTGAAAGAATGGGCAATGAGTGAAGTTAGATTGGTTGGATATTTATTTAGCAATATCAATACTAATCACAAAATCTACTTCATATCTTACTCAGTAATGAACTCTAAATGTTTTAAAAGTTAAACATATAAAACTATAAATGTTTTAAAATATATGTCGTAGAATATATGTATAACCATTGGGTGGGGGGTGACTTTTTAAGTCTTCTCAAACACTTAAAAAAGCAATAAACAAATTATAAATATGAGGACATCAACATAGAAACAGATAAATAGACAAATATGTAAGAAAGAACAAATGTGTCAATAGAAGGAAAAAACAAAACAGTAGGGGCAGTACCCCCGCACTTGGTCTTACTGATATTTCTTCCATTAACCATGCTCTAGCCAGGACATCTGTGCTTCTGGACCCCAATTCTGGAACTCTGTTCACTCAGATATTCTCATGAATATGTTTTATGTCAATCTTTTTTCTGTTCTAGGTTCATATTCGCAAGAGAGATCTTCCCTGATTAACCTATCTAAAATAGTATTCTTGTTTTTTCTCTTTAATCCCGACCCAACTTTCTTTTATTGACTGGAACTTTTCTTGTGTTGTTATGTAATTATTCATTTATAATTGTCTTCCATATTAGAATATGGAGCTCACTAAGGCATAGATCTTGTGTTGTTCTCCACCATATCCCAGAATCCTAGAATTCCTGGCACAGAGCAGGCACTTTGCATACTTGTTGAATGAATGAATAAAAGAGAAATGACTAAAAAATGACGTATAAGGACATTTGACAAAATAGCATGCATAATTGTGTGCTTAATAATATTTCCTTTTCTCTTTCACTTCCATTTCTTGCTCTTCAGGAAGTTTTGATCTAGTAGGTGAATAAGGTAAATACACAAATAATCAAAAAGTATTTCCATCATTATATCACATTATATTCACTTCATCTTTGTAACTTTTAAGAAGCATTAATAATCAATAACATAAAGTGTATACTATTGTAAAGAGCATACAATGTGCCTGCTGTTGTATTCTTTGATCATAAGAAAAAAAAATCTCAGTTTGAGAACAAAGGCCAGAGAAAAACAACTTTTTCTAACTTTGCAATTTACATAAGCAGGTTTATTTTTTATTTTTTTGCTAACTTCATGACATGTCTCCATGGGAAAATTACAGACACTGCAGAAATGAAAAATCAACTCTATCCTTAACCTCTTTCCACATCCCATTAATGGGTAGTATACTAACTGTACATGTTCTAGACAAGAAACTTAACAGAATTATAATTATTTACAAATAAATCTCTATTTCTCTTGCTAATAACAAACATCATGCTATGAATATCTGGTGATAATATACTAATAAAAGAAATCAATAAATTTACACTGATCATCAAAGTAATTGGTGCTGTACAGTACAAAATGATGTATTGTGCATTGATCGTTTAGAATTTTCCAACTAAAAAGAAAAGAGAAAGCTAATTACTTTAGTAGGTGACTGAAAATAATAAGATTAAAACAAGCTAATTATGTGTTCTCGAGTAATGACTTTCTTTGATGAAAGTAAATCAAGGAAAGGAATACGGTGATTTAGACAAAGAAGTATTCAATTTTACTAATTACAACATATTCCTGATCCATTTAAAAACCCTTAACCCATTTTAAAGAAGCTTTAATGGAAACAGCAAACATTATTAAAGAAAAATACATGACACACTTTTCCATAGTATGCAAGAAAAGCTAACATTTAAAGATGTTTGTATTTGTGAAATTGAAATTTAAAAATTTACTGGGTAAAATGGCAAAAATCAGTTTAATTACCTTTCTTTTTCTAATGTCAATAGTTTAAAAGAGAAATAGTCAATGAAAATGGAAGTAATTCATATATAGAAACTACAAGGAAAGTATGAGATGCTAACAACAGAAAAAAAAAATGTCTACAAAAGATGTCAAAATATGTAAAAATGAACAAATACAATCCAATCAAATTAATAGTTCCATGAAAGCTCAATTTCAAAAAAAAAAATTGAAAAAATTGTAACCCAAGCTTTATGAGTTATATATCTAAGCATCTTCGGATATTTTAGGGTTCATAGAATATGCTGATCTGAACTATTCATCAAGAACTGAAATTACTGCCACTTGAGTAATTTTTTTCTGCTCTCTTTTGCAACCAAGTTTCACCAGCTTTAATTTACTCACAAATTTAATTTACTCAAAAATTTCTTAATTTTAGTAAATTATGTGGTACTGTGACTAAGTCTTTGGTACTATTATAAAATTAGATAATCTACATTAAAATTATTGGCAAAGTAGATTACATTTATAAAATTAATTATGTATTAATCTAAACTACCAAAATAAATAAAAGCCCCTGGAAAGGATTAAGGTTGCAACTCAGCAATGGTAAGTTGAGCTTTATTTTCTTCATAGTATAAGTTTAAGGGAATTAAATGATCTAAACTCCCATATATTACATTATGTGAATTTAAGAAAGGTCTCTGAAGAAGCTAATATACATACCCAAATTGTGAAGTCCTACTTACCAGAGCAATTCAGCTTGCATAGGGATAAAATGAATCTCATCAAAAAAGAGGAGTTTGTGACTAATGGATAGGAACTGGGACACTGAAATTATTTCTCCCAAACAGAAGTGAAATGAAAGTAGCCCCCAATTTTGTGTAAAAAATGCGCTTTTGATCCTAACATTCAGCAAACATTCATGTGATACTCTGATTGATAGAATAGTGCTGGAGATTGCAAGAAAAGGAGCAACACTCCTTGCTGTCTGGCAGTTTATACTTCAGCAGTGATGACAAAATAGAGAATTAAAATGTTGGGTGGAGAATGGGTGTTACAACAGAGTTATTCGCAGGTTATTATGGAAGCCTGCTGCCAAGGTATCCAATTTACCAGAGAGGGTCCCTGAGGATAACAGAGATCACAAAGGTTGGCTTAAATATCCTTTACCTGTGAATTATGTGCTATTAATATTTGTATGTTAAGGTGTATAAACTGGGTCACAAGATCCAACCCTGTGGCAGAGTTTTTGAGTTAGGAAAAAATAGGTAGGTAGGTAGGTAGGTAGGTAGGTAGGTAGGTAGATAGATAGATAGATAGATAGATAGATAGATAGATTTAACATGTATTTAATATTAAATATAATTGAATCATATTTTTACCTGGCCTGTTATTTATTTGCTATTTGTTTATTCATTGTCTTTTTTCTTTCTTTGTTTACCTCACCGGGTTAAGTAAGTTTTTAAGTAAGTTAAATTTGGTGTCTGTCTATAATAACTGCATAATAACTTACACAATGAATTTCTGTGTAATATACTTTATCTTCTCATTTTCCCTGTGCATTAATTTTATAAACAGATATTCACTGGAAGACATATGTAATATTTGAAATATATTTTGGAATAAGACAGAAAACAATTGGTACATAGTTATTTTTATTATTAGAGAATCATGTTGAAAGCACCCAATCAGATTATTTCACAGCAAGTCCTGAAAATCTGCAGCTGTAGTAGAACAATGTCTGAAGAGGAACAGCTTGTGATTTTAGAACCAACGTTTAACAGATTTGCAATCTAAGACAAAGATATTTTTAATGGATAGAGATAAAAAGCAATGAAACAACATCCTCAGAGACAACTTAAAGTACTTTGAAATTTCATTCATCACAATAGTTTTGAAACATTATCTCTTTTACTGCAGTTATGAGGAAATTTTCATTATTAATTGTATTACTTTATAAGGTCTTTATAAGATCTTTCAATGTGTTTTGTAATTTCAGTGTTCAAATACTTGAAAAAATTAGGATATAATAAAGTAATTCAACTCATATCTAAACACTCCATATTATAGTCATGAGGTCTCAGGAATCAGCAGCAGACCTTGTTAAAAAGGTAATTTCTCTCTCTTCCACTGCCTGCTTCTGATTCCTATTCAGTAGGTCTCAGATGGGCACTGTCATAGTTTGTCGACATACACTTGAGTGATGTGAAGCAGGTGGCCCACAGTGCACAATCTGAGAAATTGTGCTATGAAAAGATCCTCAACAATCCTGGGGGAAGGCTTTTATTTTTTACATTTTATAGATTGGGCAGCGAGCTCATAGTGGTAAGTTCCACTATGGTATAAGTTCCAACACTTACACCAACTAAGTGTTGGAACTCTAAAGTTCTAAATGCGATGATCACAGTCCACATGAACAAAATATTTTACAAGATGGCTTGAATTTAATATTTGGATCTTATATTTTTATATAGTCTCTTCTGACATCTAACACTTGCTCATGTATTTCAAAATGATTTACAAGATTTTCTTCTACACAATAACAGCATGTTTTTGTGTGTCACTTGCTTTTAGGTTTGCAAGTCTTTTTGTGTCACTTGCTTTTAGATTTGTTTTATTTCTCCCTTTATGCTCAATGGTGTCTTACTTGTTTTCAGCATGGGCCAGAAAATCTGCACATAATGAAAATATATATTTGATCATCACTGAGCTATTGACAACACCAGATTGTGAGTATTTTAAAAACTTATTGCTGCAATACAACACAGGTAACTTTCTTCATCTGCTTTCATTCCTCAGCTTTTGTAATAACAATCAGCTTTTCTGCAGGTGGAAATGCCTTTTAGTTTGCATAATTCTGTACTGCAGTATTGTACCATATTGAAATATGATGAAACTTTTGTTTAAGATGAATAGGTGATAAAATGTTTTACAAAATTTATTTTTTTCAATACTGCCATAATGCTCTGTTACAAAAACAAATAATGAAAAACATCATCATTAACACTCAAAAAAGAACCATAAGGTTAACATGTTTGCTTTTACTGTGATATACTGTATATGATTTGACATTATAACAGTAAAAAGCAAATGAAAACTAAAATAATGAAGAGCTTCTCTCAACTTTCATTGAGAACACAAAACAAAACAGAAACTTGAATAGCACCTTTACTAAAATTGCTTAGTTTGTTCTCAAATTAATGTTTTAAAGTAGGCTTAAAAACAACCAAAAAGACATGGTCAGCAAATAGATTTCCATAATGTTTCTTATGCATATCTCTCTAATACATTTTATGGTAAAAACATAAATATTTGAAGGTATACATTCCCATTTTTATATTCCCATTTTCAGACACACGTTGTAGAGTTATATTTTGTCATAGTGTAGTTGCTAAATTTCAGAAATCCTTTGTTCGCAAGGTGAAATGGGATAAAAAAAAAAAGTCAAATAAGGATCCAGCAATAAATATTGCTGGTACAATAGAGAAAATGAAGGTAAAAAAACTTTTAAAAATAAATGACAGAATGACTAGATGTGACTGGGGGAGTTGGTGAATACCTTAGCACCACAGTTGCTGTGGCCTGTGAGATAGCTCTGAGTCTTGTTTTGCATATTTCCAAAGATCCCAAGGAATTAAACTCCATCTACCTTCAGTATTAACTTGCTTAACAACACACAGTTTATTTGCTTTCATATCTTCCCTCTCCCACTTTTCCTATCTACTACCACCTTTATCTAAATCTCATTTCAAAATCTGCTTCTAGAAAACCCTAGACAAAGGATGTGAAGAACAGAAGTTGAAAAGATGAAGAAGGTATGAAAGATACATATCTATTCAAAAGCTAAAGAGCTGCCAAAAGAGTATGATTCAAGAAAATGTAAATAGTAGATATAGCGGGGAGATGAAGAGGTAGCTTGTGGTGAGACATGAAGCCAGAGAATTTAGATAAAGACTAAATCATCACATGCTTCATATTTCATACTAAGGAACAGGGGTTTTGTCAGAAAGACAATGAATATTTTTAATAATGAAAGATAAATATTGGATTTGTATTTCACAAATTATGAAAAAACTATACCTATGATTGTGTCATACATATAATTCATAGAATGGTATAGTGTAGCATAATAAGAGAATAGAATTTGCTTTTTTCTTTTCTGTTTGCTCTCCCCTGCTACCACTATGATATAGTTTATCTCTATGAATACTTGACCAATGTACCTCTCTATGATCCAACAGCATCAATAGAGAAAAAGTATATGGAATATTTATCAATATTTTTATAGAGCGTTTGTTTTCACTTAAAATCATAAACCATTTTCACCATATCCAAACATTTGGGAATGTTCCACATATTCTTCCTCAATGTTGTCATTATTTATGAACTTGCTAAGTCTAAAAACATAAGGAATTGAGAGAAAACATATTTCTAAAATGCATTTCATTATAATCCATTGTTTTTGATAGGAAAAATGCTTTGACAGACATTATGTTTTCACTTCAATGCAATACAGCAAACATAGGGAAAGATACTGAAGTTGGAATATTGAATTTTAAAAGTTTGACGCAGATTTCTAAGATTTACCAACTGTGTGGAGGGATAATGTAAATATAACATGGATGAAAAAAATTTCAGTATGACAAGAGTGAAATAAAATTTTACTTATTATACATAAATGATGAACTGAAATTTCTCTTAAACTACATGAGAAAGTATATATTATGCAAAAAGCATAAAGTAAAGGGGCACCTGTTGTCTAAAAGATAAATACAGAGTCCCTCCTCTGGGCACTTTCCTAACCTTCAAGAGTTGAGGGTGGTACACTGATTCAAGTCTAAAATTGGGGAAAGGTCCATGAATACCTAATGTAGCGTCTGAAGATTTCTGTTTGCTAAAAAGCAGAAGTTTTTTTCTTTCCTTTTCTGTGGTCATTATATAAATCAAATCAGGTATTAGTACTTTGTCAAGTTTATTCCTAGTAATCCCATAATTCATGGGCTACAACCAGGGGATGCCAGTGTCAATTTGTCCCCAGGGATGTGATTTTGCTGTTGTGTTGAGACAGGATCTGGCTCTGTTGCCTTGGCTGAAATGCAGTGGTCCCTTCATGGTTCACTGTTGCCTCAAACTGCTGGGATCAAGCAATCCTCCTGACTCAGGCTTCCAAGTAGCTAGAACTACAGGTGCACACTTAGGTAATTTTTTATTTTATTTTATTTTTGTAGAGACAGGGTCTAGCTGTGTTGTCCAGGCTGGTCTTTAAATTGTGGCCTCAAGCAATCCTCCCACCTTGGCCCTCCAATGTAACAGGATTACAGGCTCGAGTCACCATGCCCAGGTGCCACCATGACACACAGTCTGTGACAACTGTGTTCTTCCATTAATGTTGGGGGAAGCCATTTCAGTTCCAGTTTATCAGTTGACTTTCGTCTGGCATGTGAAAACAGAGAGAAACTGTTTGAGAGGTTATCCCTTCAATCTATTTCTCAGGGAATTTAGCTCTATTCAGTAGACTAATAATGAAATAAAAAGTCATGTTTGGTACAGAAATGTCTTTGGACAATAACGCAGCATTAGCTGAAAGCTACTAATATACCACTAGGCTTAAGAGTCTAGGTTCTAGAGCCTGTACTGACTAGTGAAGAAGAAAATCTTCTAAATGAGCGTAACTGCCATTAGTGTATGCTGCTCTTAAATGATTTAAAGAGACAAGATTGGATAGAGCTATATACAGATTCTTGAGTAGTGGCAAGTATTTTACAATGATTGGTGAAAAGGAGGGTAAATTAATCTATAGATGGTTACTTTGGAATGGCTATCACATCTGAGAATATACATTTCTGCTATGAATTCTCACACAAAGAAATGTACCAGAGACACTATATGTTTTTAAATAACCAAATAGGAACCAAAACATTTTAAAAATAATTTCAACTTTTATTTTATATTTAGGGAATACACGTGGATTTTTGATACATGAGGATATTGCATAATACTGAGGTTGGGGTACAAATGATAGCCACCCAGGTAGTGAGCATAGTACCCCAAAGGTAGTTTTTCAGCACTTACTACCTTCCATCACTTCTCCCTTTGGTAGTCTCAGTGTCTAATTTTTCTCATCTTTACGTCCACATGTACCTAATCCTTAGCTTCCACTTACAAGTGACAACATGTGGTATTGGTTTTCTGTTTCTCCATAATTTGCTTAGGCTAAATGGCAGCCAGCTGCATCCATGTTGCTGTAAAGGACATGGTTTTATTCTTTTTCATAGATGTGTAGTATTCCATGGTGTATATGTACCACATTTTCTTTATAGAGTGCACAATTGATAGGCATTTAGGTTGATTCCATGCCTTCACTATTGTGAATGGTGCTGCAATGAACATATGTGTGCATGTGTCTTTATAACAGAATGATTTACGGATGCATACTATCCCATGGTGTATATGTACCACATTTTCTTTATCCAGTGCACCATTGGTGGGCACCTAGGTTGAGTCCATGTCTTTGTTATTGTGAATGATGCTGTGATAAACATACAAGTGCATGTGTCTTTTTGGTAAAACTATTTATTTCCTATGGGTACATACCCAGTAATGAGATTGCTGAGTTCAGTGGTAGTTCTGCTTTAATTTCTTTGAGAAATCTCCAAACTGTTTTCTACAGTGGCTGAACTAATTTACATTCCCACCATCGATATAGATTTGTCACAGTCTGGCCAGCATCTTTTCTTTTTTTTTTTTTTTTCTTGGCCTTTGAGTAATAGCCATTCTGTTCTGACTGGTATAAGATGGTTTCATTATGGTTTTAATTGCAGGATTGGGTTTGCTTAGTGCTTGGATGGGAGCTATTTTAAGGATGTTTGTTATTTGCCTTTTCTGCCAGCCTTGTGCTACCAAAGAATGGCTTCATAAACAAACATCCATGGTTACAGGGATGAGTATCATTAGTCAACAAATATTTATTGAATTCCTGTCCTGTGTCAGACCTTGCTCTTGGTTCTCATAATGTAGCAATAAAACTACTAAAAAAGACAAACAGCAAAGAAGCTTGTTCTTTTGAAAAATGTGTTCCAGTGGAGTATGGACATTGGTGGTTTAAAACACATGGTCTAAGACATTTCCTTACAAGGTGAGCTGACCAGATGCACTGCTGAGTTCCCAAACATGGAGTAGCTCACAGCTTGTGGTAAGTTTCCATTTATATGGGCCTTAGGAGACAATATTTTATCCTCATATTCCAAGGGGGAAAGACCTAGATAGCAATGCTTCTCACAGTAATAGACATTCATTAATAATTTGGAGTTTTTTCCTGCCTTATCCTTGCTAGAAATACTCATTGAATGACATCCTGCAAAACATCGCATCAAAGTTTACATCACAGTGTGAAGTAATCGACTAATCACCTTGGAATTTACTGGTCTTAGCTTGCACTTGGTTATCTAACACAGAACCAAATGACCTTGTAAAAATAGTAGAAAGAACAATTGAAAATTGGCTATTGTTATAGCAGGCAGATAATTATGTCGTGAGGCTAAAGTACTTTCTTGTGACATATAGTATATGCTTTGAGGCTGGGAATATGATGTGCTTTTGTCCCAAATCCAGATAACAGGGCTGGGAGCAGAGGTGACACTTTTATTATAATATCTACTGACAAGTGTTGAGTCTCATTTTAGTGCTCGTGGAAGGAAAACTTTAATGAATCTAATAGGGGTTCCACAGAACTGGGGATTTCCTGAAATGGGTGTAAGGTACATTTGTACTTATTACATCACTAATAAAACAAGCAAATAAAAAGAATGAAGTTATTGTGATGCTAGGAAAGAGTCTTTCTATCAAAGAGGAATATTAATAATGCTTCATTGTGAATTTCAGAAGGATTGTAAATATCAACAAAGGTACACTTTGAAATATTTTACTTGATAATCATGAAAAAAAGGTGATCAACCACAGTTCAGTTACTTTCAATTGATCAAACATTATCATTTGCCTGTGTCACTTCTCATTAATTCTTATGTTGATTCTAATGCTATTATTATAGTTACTTATCCACCATAATATTTCCACTTCAAATTTACTCTTGCATTTATTCCTGCATTTACTCATTCACTCCACTAACATCTCTTTGTATCTAACTAAGGAAAGTATTGGTTTATACAAAGATACATTGGTAAATTTCTCAATAAGTTTGCAAAGTTTAGTTGTGAGATAGATGAATTAGAAAAGATATTATAAAATTTGGTAAGCAACGTATTAGAGGATGGGAATTGTGGATGTTGACAGATCACAGGCAGGAATGAAACACACCCTCATAAAGAAGTGACCTTGAGTTGTGTTGAAAAATTTGTTGAATATCAAACATAGGAATCATTGCAGAGGACTACCAGTTGGGGAAAACGTGTGCAAGGCATGTAGGAAAAGATTATGCCATGCAAAGGAAATTACAAAAGCATATACTGGCCAGTGGGATGGTGTAGACAGATAATATTAAACTCATTAACACACACCCCTGTACATGTGATGCAATGCTCAAAAATGAATTAGTAGACTAGAGAAGAAAACATATGAAGTCCTCCACCTATTTTTTTTTTTTAATACCGAGTCTTGCTTTGTCATTCAGGCTGGAATGCAATGGTGCAATCTCAGCTCACTGCAACCTCTACCTCTCGGGTTCAAGCAATTCTCCTGCGTCAGCCTCCAAGAGGCGCCCACCACCAGGCCTGGCTAATTTTTGTATTTTTAGTAGAGATGGGGTTTCATCATATTGGCCAGGTTGGTCTCAAACTCCTGACCTCAGGTGATCCACCCACCTCAGTCTCCCAAGTACTGGAATTATAGGCGTGAGCCACTGCCCCTGGCATTTTTAGTGTTGTTTTTGTAAATTAATGCTTTGATACACAAATGCTATATGATACACAAATACTACATGTAAAAACAAAGAAGACACTTTAATATATGAAGAGTCATTCAAACATTGCACATTTATCAAATTAACTCTTATTCAAGAAATCCAGAGTTTTGAATGAAAGAGACAGACATCAGGTAGTTAAGTTGAAGGAGAGAAAGGAACACATTTGGGATCTTCTACTGATTAAGTTGTTTCCCAAAAAAGGTTAGTGTGAAAGGGGTGTTGCATAAATAGATAGCACTGGGCTCTGAATGTTTAGAAATTGAGGATAAATTGGGGATAAGACAAAAATAAATTGTCTTCCTTATTGTTGAGTTTGAGCCTGATTGTAACTAGTCCCCAAAATATATCTTCGTTTTGGTAGTTTATTTTCCCAGAGTGACTGTAATAAAAGCCTTCTGCAATTCTACCTACAAGCAAGGAGAGTATTTGTACTAATTCAGGCCAAAAAAAAAAATATATATATATATATATATATATATTTATATTTATATACATGTTCTAATACATGTCATTCTAATAATCTGTAATCTTATAATTTTATGAAAACATTTTTTCTTCAAATGCTTACAAACATTTTTAATATCCTATTTTTCAATTCAGAAAATGTACAAATTGCTAAATTTGAGTTTAAACTTGAAATATTACAAGTTTCAGGGCCTACATTTATCATTTTCCCCCAATAGACCAGTGATTAATCAACACATGCTTACCACTTTTATTAACTCACTTCAGATTCTCTTAAGAGAGGAAAGCTTTTAGTTGTAAGAAGTAATTATTTTTCTTTCTAAAACCCACACGGCAATCCTTAAATAAATTAAATTAAAATCTTTATCAATTACCACATTATCTGTTGTATAACTGGTCAGCAGAATTAGTCACACAATTAATGTTCTTGTTTCTTCCTGAATATACTCCTAAGCTCTCCACAGGAAATGCCCTTTTCTTCTTTTAACGTGGCCTCAGTCACAAACTGACATTGCTTTTGCAATGCATGTGATTATCTTGAGAGATGATAACTTTTATAACAAATAGACCCCAAAATGTATGTCTCAAACAAAGTTGAAGTTTAATTTTTTTCCTCACATAACAATTCAAAGGGAGTATTTAGAACAAGTGAGCAGCTTTTCTATATGCATCATTCACGGGCCTGTGATACTCAGGAAATTTATTAGAGTTGTAGGGAGTTAATAAAAGAAATTGCCCCTGGTGGGGAAGGTGTCTTTCAAGACTTGTCATCAGCATTTTATTATGTTAACAGTGATTTTTTGGGGTCTCACAAAATTTTCCTTTTTTCTGAAAAAGTGTTTTAATTGTATTTTCTTGTTTCTGCTTCAAAACAGTATAAGAAGTATTTGAGAGGAAAGCACAGTGAGGGATCAGGCATGGTAACAAGTGTTTTAGCCCCGCTCAAGAGAACCCATATTCAGATCTGATAAAGAAACCAGGATGCTTAACATTGAACTATAGTCATGAACTTGATAGCATTTTAGATTGTGTCTTTTGGGGAAAGAATGTTTGTTTTCTGTCTCTCGAAAGTAAAATTTGCACAGATATTTGTGGCAAACTGCTGCAGAGACTGTTAAATCTCTACCAAGATCACAGTTTCTCTCTTATTCCTAGGCACACAGCTAGACATTTCCCAATCCCCTTGTATTGTGTTACCATGATGTAGCCAGTGACATATTAATGGGAAAAATGTGCCCTGTCGTGGCCAAAACTTTTGCTAGGAGAAGACTCAAAAGAAAAACAGGACAGTAGTTTCCTGAAAATCTAAGTGGAAGAAAGCCTCCTATCCATAAGCCGTACCAATTTCAACAATTAAGCAAGAAAAAAACAAATTCCCATTGTACTCAGTCATTCAAATTTTGTCATTTATTAATGCTAGGTTACCTAAAGTAACAATAAGACATGGAAATGAGATGCTAAGAATTTGCAGAGGCTGTTGCAAGTAGAATGGGTTAGGAATTAGGCTAAGAATTAGAACCAAAGTTGGGTAGAAGAAAAAGTCTTTCTTATTTATCTCCAGTGAGTTCCATTAACTAAGTTATAAACAACATCTTTAACAGGGCCATTAAGCTTTCCTGATTTGACCACTGCGAACTCTACAGTCTCTTCTGCCACACACTTATATTAGCTATAATACAACCATACTGGGTTTTTGGTTCAATGTCTTTAATGTGATGTGCTTACCTCCCCCTCTCTGCCCCCATATCAGAGATGTATCAGACATTTTCTCTGCCTCAAATACAATATTTTTAATATGTCCAGTCACTTATGCAAACTTTAGATCCTAACCTCCTGGGATGTAGAACTATGCCTTATGCTATTAGACTAGAGCATATGCCTCTGATATTTGTTTCACAACACCTGCTCTGCATTCTTACCTTTAACAGGTAATTACTTACTCTCTGCATACTAGGCATGATATTGGGGTTTGGGGATACTTGAAGATATAATGGTGAGCTGGAACAGATATGGTAAACATTCTCCTGGAGCTTAATTCAATAACTATGATATGGTAAAGAATCATTTTATAAGATTTTAATTAAATGTCTTGGATCTGAAAGAAAGTTGTACAAGAATTTGTAAACTGGTGTTTAAGTGCAATTTTCACAGAGGAAATATTCAGAGGTGAGATCAGGAGGAGAATAAATATTTAAATAAATGGGGTCAGGTGCAGTGGCTTATGCCCATGGTCCCAGCTACTCGGAAGACTAAGGGTGGGAGGATCGCTTGAACCTGGGAGGTTGAGGCTGTACTGAACCGTCACTGTGCCACTGCACTCCAGTGGGTGACAGAGTGAGACCCTGTCTCCCCCAAAATTTTTAAAGTAGCACAGTACACAGTACTTTTCTTGTGACACAACTATTTTCCATGTCTAGCTGTGGTTTTCTTGAATCACGATTGATAATAAATACATTAGTGGAACACAATAGGTTACACCCAATACCAGTTTGTTTTGCTTTAAGAGAGGTAACAGAGTAGAAAAAAGTTCATGACAAAACCATAACAGCAGTCTCATAATCCTCTGGAACTTCCTACTTGGGATACTTACCGTGCCAAAGAATTGGTGGGTACAAAATATCATGTCAGGGATCAGTCAGCTACAGATTCCTTTGGAATTTATATTTTACTGGTTCTGTATCCCTCAGGTATATGTGAATGAAATCCATTCTCCAGTACAGCTGTATCTTATTATTACTAGTTACTCTTTACTCCTTTACTCAATAAATTACTTCAACAATGAGGTACAGTTGCTTGCTTCTGGCCATAGTATTCTCAGTCAGCTTCTGATTTATCTCAGATTCTGTATCTGTCTATACATGTCCTGATTTTACATTGTGATGAGGATTAACTCAAGGGTCAAATCCTCAGGCTTCCATCAGGTAAAAAGGATGGCTGTAAAACTAGTAGTTAGCACTTGACATCCACCCTGACAAAGTGAATATACAACATGGAAAGGTCTTGGTGTTGATAGGAAGGTAGGGAGTAGACATGTTACATAATCCTAGAGAACAGGAAGAATCCCAAAGAGCCCAGAGGACAAAGGACAATGGGTAAAGTGGTACAAGAGGAGACTGAAGAGTTAAAATAAAGAACAACTTCACCTGTGCTAGGAAATTCATTTTGTGAAAAATGGGAAATTATCAAAAAGCTTTAATGTATGTGGGGTTTAGTGGTAAGAGTTTATTTTGAAAAAGTAAGTCCAGTTGCAACATAGGTTCTTACATGAAGAGAGAAAACGCTAGGCTGTGGGAAGTGTCTAAGCAAATGTTATTAGTTAAGATGAAAGTAATAGATGGGACAATGAATATGTAATGTGTATAAGTTTATGAATTATTTAAAATGTCAGAATTGACAGAATTTGCTGAGAGTTTGGGTGTTGCAATGGGAGAGACATGTAGTAGGAGAGAGTTCCCACTGAAGGTTTTATGATATCACTCACTGTTGCAGAGGACATAAGAAAACCAGTGTTGAGATAAAAATTATGAATTTTATCTTGGTCTTATTTATTTTGAGGTGTTTTTTAAAAATCTAAATAGAAATATCCATTTGCAGAAGGATATGTATTTCTGGAGCTCAGGGGAGATCTGTGGGATGGGGCTATGGGTTTGGAATCCACAATTGGAAGCCATGGACCTGTAAGTAGTCATTGAAGCCATGGGCATGAATGAAATTAGTTGAGGGGAACATCACATACTGGGGTATGTTGGGGGTTGAGGGCTAGGGGAGGGACAGTAGGGGGCAGAGAGGTTGGGGGAGGGATAACACTGGGAGAAATACCTGATGTAGGTGACAGGGGGATGGAGACAGCAAACCACCATGGCATGTGTGTACCTATGCAACAGTCCTGCAAGATCTCCATATGTGTCCCAGAACTTAAAGTACAATTTTAAAAAAATGAAAAAGCATGAAATAGAATCAATCAATATCAAATATATCTTCTAGATCTCTAATATACACTGGTCAGTTAATAGAGAATAAATTTGCAAAGAAATCTATAGGGTAGTGGCCAATGAAGAACTGGGAAAACCTGGAGTGTGGCATTTAGGTATTCAAGAGAATTGTATGTTTTACAAAAGCTACAGAAGCTGGATTTGATTTAAAGGACAGATAAGGGAAAGTAATGTGACAGTGACAGTGAGGACTGCCATCCCTTCAGAGTAGTTTGACTATGAGGGGGAGGAAAATAGGACATTCACTGGTAGAATACAAGAAGAAAGTAAATAGTTTTATAACAAGAAAGATAACGGATCATATAGAGTTAACAAGCAACAGGAGCTAAAAATGTTTAAAAGTAATTAAAAGGCCAAGACTAAGTTTCTATTTGACTGGAGACAAGGATGGATGTCCCTGGTGGCTTATTTCCTTCCTATTTTGGGTTTCTAAGCAGAAAACTGGATCAACCCTCTAAGGCAATCTTCAGAGAGAAGACCTTGGGCTGATAACATCTTCCTATCAGGCAAGTTAAGGGCTCTGAGTCTTCATACTCTAGTATTTTTTCTGAGTATGGAGATCCATTACTTACACATTTCTTTTACTTCAGTATTTTTGAACCCCTTAGGCTAACCTGTAAATATGTAAAGCAATGGGGCACAAGTATGGAAGAAGCTAATTACCTCTTGAAGAACCCCTTTCTCCATAACATATCCCATATCCAGCCTGTGACTGAGGCAGGTCTTCTCTGCTAGAATCTTGGCCATGGCACATGTAGAACCCCAGTCTACACTATCAACAAATGGGAGTTCACAGAACTGAATTGTATCTGCTCTTCTACTTCTCTGCTAATAAGCTATTTTGTTTCCTAATAAATCGTTTTGTTTGTGACACTAGAGTTGTATATTTGTCACCCTCTTGTCAGACACTATTTCAAATTCTAATTGTAGCAAATAAAATGGTCATCAGCTATACTTATCAGTTGTAACTGCTCTATATTCTATTATATTACAATACATGGACCCCATAAAAACATCTTAAGAACATGGCTCCAACTTATTACAACCACACATACTTAACTGAATCTTATAGATTCTTTGTCTTTCTGAGAAATAAGAAAATTCAAAAATTTTACATTTTTTAACCAAGAGACATTAACAAAAAAGTCAATCAAGCAAAGCCTTTTTCATCTCTCACTTGCTGTATATTAACCATAGAAACAAATTAACCTATTAACCAACTTAACCTAGAGTGTCTTAACCATGTCCAAAAAACAATTTATATATCTTCATAATGTTTGAATGTAACTTAAAACTCCATCTACTTTAAATTTTCCTTTGTTCTAAGAAAAATCATCTGCCTCAGTCTATTTGGGCTCTTCTAACAAAATACCTTAGATGGTGTAATAATTTATAAACAGCAGAACTTTATTGCTCACAGTTCTGGAGGCTGGGAAGCTAAGATAAAGGAGTCACAGTTCAGTGTCTGATGAAGGCCCTCATACATGATGCCTTCTTGCCATGTTCTCTCATGGTGGAAGCAGGGGAAACAGACTCCCTCAAGCCTCTTTGATAAGGGCATTAATCTTATTCATAAGGACCTCCCAAAGGCCACACCTCTTGCTACTATCATACTGGGGAATAGGTTTCAACATATGAATTTTGGAGGACACATTCAGACTATAATATCATCTCAGTTTCATCTGGTTCCAGAAATCTATACCTTCGTTTGCTATTAACAAACATATTTAAGAAATCATGCAACATTTCATTAAAACTAAAGAAAATACCTGACTTACATTTTTGGAACTTTTTTTCCTTTATCAGAAGTTCTAGAAAGGGAGGCTATATCATATGTTTGGTGTAATGCATAATATTTAATGTCAGAGCAATATTTGAAGCTGTTGTATATTTCCACAATAGTAGCCATTAAGAGTGAGCAACAATTTTCCTTCATATATCCCAGATATTCAAATAGCAGCAATGATATATATTCCTTTTGATCAAATGTCAAGTACAAATTTGGGGATTTGTTATGAAAGCTGTTAATTGGTATATGATCAGAAAGAAATTGCTTTTAAAATAATCTCTTACATTTCTGTCATAAACCATCATGTCACATTCAGGTCTATCATAGTAGTTTATAAAAGGAGAATATAAACATGACACAATTTGTCAATAAAATCTAATGCAATAGAGTCCCATATGATTTGAAATAAGATTGAAGAAAAAAAGCAACCACTTTCAGATTTGAAACTGATTGTCAACTGTCGTAAAAACCTACCGTTCCTTTTCTGTGACAATAACTAAAATATTCTTAATGCTGAATTAAACGAAAATATTCTTCACTAAAATAAATATTTTAATTATTTTAGTAGAATAAATCGAATTTTTCCCCCTCTCCCTAAACTGAGGAAATTTAATCACATACATTTTATCAATAAAAGCATCATTAAAAAACAGACCTAGAAAATAAAGTATCTACAGAACACTTAAACTATATTCCAGATACTCAATTACACACACACACACACACACACACACACACACACACACACACACATACATTTCTAAAGGAATTTTTTATTTAATCTAAATTTATAGGAGTGCTCATGGAGACATTGGGAGGTTAAATATATCACATAGAATTACGAAATTATTTCAATCCTTTCATAAGAGAATGCAAAGTGATAGATGAAGCTTTATCTATTCATTCTGTTTTAACAGACATATCATTCTTTCTTTCTGTTTCTGGGTTAAATGAGGAGCTAACCCCAAAAGGTACAAAGAATACCAGATTGCAAATGCACCAGATGTTTGATGCAATATGTAAAACCTGTCACATTAAGTAAGAAAGGTTATTTTTAAAAGAATATTTGAGTATATAATTCCTATTCATCTGCCTCTCTTTCACACTATACACAGATTTTTATATAAATTATAAAAAGTGGTTCTATAGATGAAAGCTGTTTGTAATTTATAGAGACCATTTTCTTGTCAACTTGGTAGTCTTTCTCATAGCTGTTTCATTATTAGGCAAACCAATTAAGTGTGCTCAAAGTAAGCCACATATGCTAAGCACACAATTTGTATAAAATTCTAATCTGTTCATTACCTTTATACCCGTGATTTTTTTTGACTTGGAGTAGGGGGTTCATTTCTTTAATAAGAATTTTGTGTTAAAAATGGCATGTTGAAATGCCTGACATGAGAATTCTCAAACTGTCTTAACTAGATTTTGGCATTTAATAAGCTGTAAACTGCTGAAGCTATTTGCAGATGAAGTCTCATTTTTGTCCATCAGCAGGGGGCTGGAAGCATAATTAATTGAGTGAAAGTTAAAAGACGGACAGCATGGTTACATTTATGCAAATATTGCAGCAGAACATCTAATGGAAGAGAAAAATAGCTCGCAACCGATTGGTTTAGTTTTGGACCAAAATCCACAGGGTCCATTTAAACACTGCAGATTGTGCATCTAACAATTAAGACTTATAGTGTTTTTTTAATACTAGCTGTGATGGTGGAAATAGTACGCAGAAGTTGAAATCCAGAGAGACAATTCTATTCCTGTTCTCATCGTTTTAACCTCTCATGAATGTTAAAATATAGTTGCAGAAAATCAAAAATCAAATGATGCATGTGTGTTCAAACATATGCCAGGCTCTGCTGTTTGTTTCTTTTATTCATATCCCAGGCATATGTACCCTTGCACACCAAAGGTTCCATTTAATTAAAGTTAGTTAAAAGCTTAGACAACAGAGATCAGGACAGCTGCTTGAGATATTAACCTAGGTGCTGTTTGGGGACAGCATGAAGCCTTTGCTGTTATTCTGTCTCCTATCACATATTTTGGTGGCGTTTCCCCAATAGCTGTTTTCTCACAAGACTGCTACTTTTCCTTAAATGGTTGGGAAACTTCAGCTTCCCCAATGATCACAGGAAATTTCAAACTTAAATATTGCATATTCCTTATTTGTATGTTTTTCTTTTTCTCATGACTGTAAGGATCTGCATGACTACTTTAGTGATTGATTTTTGACTAGTCTCTTTGTGTTTGTATTTGATTTGTTGGCTATTCAAAGACACTGCTTCCCATAGAGAAATTTCAGAATGCTTTATGTTTTTGCTTCTTATACATCTTTTCTGATAGCAGATCTAGTTGAGGTTTTAATTCTAACTTACTTTTCTAAAAAAAAGTAACATGTTAGATCTATTACTAAAACTAGAATAGGTTTTGTGTGTGTGCTATAGAAATCTGTGTGTACCTTCTTTGGACTATTGAAAAAGCTTAACTTTTAGAACTCCTAAAAATATCCCTAACTTCAATTACAAATATCATTAGTCCTATTCCAAATTTTATGGAAATAAAGTTTAATTCTAAAAACAAATGGAATACAACATATTTGGTGGTTTCAAGGATATGGATTTTTAACACAAATCAAACCCCCCCAAAAAAAGTCATGGAATATTCTCAGTAAAGGATTGTAAAATGTTTGTAAAAGAATCTAAGCTCAAAAGTTTGTAAACATTAAAAAGTCAGGAGCAGTGCATGTGTTTATAGCTCCAGCTGCTCCAGAGGCTTAAGAGGAAGGATTGCTTGAGTCAGAGTTTGAGACTAGCTGGTCCACAAAGCACAACCCGATTTCAATTAAAAAAGAAAAATGAAGGAGTAGTAAACTAACTTAAAGTAAATAAATTTTCATACAGGCCTTCAAGATTTAACTGAACTTCTGGGCTGGGTGTGGTGGCTCACGCCTGTAATGCCCACACTGTGGGCGGCCGAGGCAGGCAGATCACTTGAGGTCAGGAGTTCAAGACCAGCCTGGCCAACATGGTGAAACTCTGTCTCACAAAATACAAAATTAGCCAGGCGTGGTGGCAGCGCCTGTAATCCTAGCTACTCGGGAGGCTGAGGAAGGAGAATTGCTTAAGCCTGGGAGGCAGAGGTTGCAGGGAGCCAAGATCATACCACTGCACTCCAGCCTGGGTGACAGATCGAGACTCGGTCTCAAAAGAAAAAAAGGAAAAATAACTGAACTTCCCATACTATTTATACTTTGTGAAATATAAAATGTTTTGCTATATAATTCAATGCTTTCTTCATCAAAGTCAAGACATTAAACCCATGGTGAAAACATTTTATATATACTGTCACATTTTATTTCATAAATATTTAATGTTTAATTACCTCTTAGAAGTTTATTTTAAATATGGAATATGATTACGTACATTTTCAGTTTTATCAACCCACTTTATATTTTGTAAAATATATTTTCCTGCATAAGTATATAGCTGTTGTATCATGTTTACAGTACAAACACAAAATATTTTAGATTTATACTATAAAAAAGAATAATTTTTGGTAAATAATTCCTTTTAGAAATGCATATAATCTAAAATTTAATACAAAGATATACACATACATATGTGTGTATATATGTGTGTGTGTGTATATATATGTATATATATACACACATTAATAAGTTCTAATCCTGAAACTTTTCTGTGTTCTTTATTTCATTAATCATAGAATCAAAGAAATGTTTCTGAAGTAAATTCATTTTAAGGCAAATACTTCTGCAATTAAAAAGACTTTCACTTTCTAGTTATTAGCATTATCTGATATACATTTTGCAAGTGATATTCTCAAAGCTGATGCACAAGGGTTTTTGTTTGTGTGTGTGTTGTTCAAGCTTTTACATCAAAAATAACTTTATTTTTATTATGGAAGATTAGAGCAGGGTTAGATATTTTGAGACACTACTGACTTGACAATCATATCCAAAATGTTTAAGTTTTCTAATCATTTAGAATATCCCCTTTCTGATTGTTTAGTGTTTCATGGGAATGTTTCATCTTAGGAAGAAACGTATAGTTTCCTATGTTGATGGAGAAATGTTCTTTGGTTGAGAAATGAGAAACACTATGTTTGTTGCTAAGGAATAAATACTCTGTCTCACCTAAAAATATTTTTAAAATCCTTCTACCTTTTTTTATAACATGACCATTTTTATTTCCATATTTTAAATTAAATTCCTTAAGAATTCATCCTCTTGGACATAAAGAAAATTATATGTTGAAATTAAAACAGCAAATGGGAATATTAAGCTAAATAAATCAGAGGAGATTTATTTTAATAATACAAAAGTCCCATCTGAAGACAAAAAAATGAAGTACTCTGCTAGCCAGTTGAAATGACATAAGCAATTTTATGCTAAGCTAAATTATAAGATTATGCCTCTTGTTTACTGTTTCTGAATATAACAGAAAGGATTTGAGGAAATAAAGTAATAAAAGGTATCCAGTTTTAAATCTCTGAGTAGTAATTAGTCAGCATATGTGTTACTCTTGATTAATAAATAGAAAAGTTTCTAGCCTAAGGAAAAGGAAAACAAAAGAAAAAGAATCAACCAACATCTGTCTTTTAGTGTACATCCCTCTGGGATAAGTACCAGTTAAAACTACTAAAAAAGAATGGCAATAAAATTTCTGCTGGTTGTGAGTTAGTCAAGCTTGTAACCCCTCTTGCCTTGGAAACCTCATGAAAAATGAACATGGTGAACACAAAACCACTTCTAACAAAGTTGTTTGCCAAATTTCTACCAAGGTAGACTATGAGATGCTATAGATAGCACGTTATGATTAGATTAAATATTACACTTATGGGAACAATTTTATTTCTGCTAATATTTACTTTGTTGATGCTAGAGTGTTTGTAGAAATCTGAATAAAAGAACCAGATGATAAGTGAGATTTCTTGTTATTTTTCTACTTATGTTATTCAACCCTCTCTAATTAGTTGAGTCAAACCAGCTGACATCTATAGGGGTTGAATTATAACATATAAGCATAAAAATGTGTATATGTGGTTCATGTAAGTCTCTGAATTTATATGTCTAGGAAGGGGAGAGGAAGAATGCAGACATGGTAATTCATTTTATATTATTCATAATGTATCAGATGTAGAAAGTATTATATACAATTCAAAAAGAATAAATCCTATTTACAGGAATGTGCAAGTCAATGGCTATGTAAACTTAGCACTTTTCCTTCTGGTAGAAGCACGCATAAGAAAATAAGAAAAGGGCAAAGACATTTCCCTGTTGGTCACTTTCTTTTTTTATATTCAGGAAAAACTCTAAGTCTCAAATAAATCAAAATAATAATGATAAGATGCAGTTTTTACACATGTAACATATGTCAGACACCATGTTTTAAATTCATTTTATCATTTTGTCCTAATTTTATATATAAGAAAACTGGAGTATAAAGAGGTCAAAGGATTAAGTTTAAGGAAATCCATATGATAGGTGGAGGAGGCAGGATTTGAACTCAGGTCTATTGGACCTCAAAGTTCAAACTCTTAAGTATATTAGGAGCTATGAATTTTTCTAACAGAAAATTAAACAGTCATTTTAATGATGTGGGCAGTTTCCTGTGTTTTAGACATTTGTAAACATTTCTTATTTCTTCTTTTCATTCAATTAAGTTAAATAGTGGGAATACCAGTCATCATAGTTTTGTTTGACTTCTGACTCTGCCACTTATTAGTTGAATTGTATTGAGTAAATAATTAACATTTTCTTTACAAAGAGGTCACGACATTTTATGAAAATTAAAGTGTTTAGTAAAATGAGTAGCAAATATAATAATGCACCTCATAATGAATTTTTCCATCAACAACAGATCCCATATACAAAGGTGGTCCTAGAAGATTATAATGGTGCTGAAAATGTCCTATTGCTGAATGATACAGTATCATAGCACAATGCATTACTTACATGTTTACAGTGATGTAAATGTAAACATACTGCACTGCCAGTCATATAAAGGTATAGCACACACAACTATGTACACTACATATTTGATAATGATAATAAATGACTATGTTACTCATTGATGTATTTACTATACTATAGTTTTTATCATTATTTTGTGTATATTATTACCTTCATTTTTAAAAGTTAACTGTAAAATAGCCTCCATCAGGGCCTTCAGGAGTGATCCAGAAGAAGGTGCTGCTATCATAGGAGACAACAGCTGTATGTGTGTTATTGGACCTGACAAGGGACAGGATGTGGAGGTGAAGGACAGTGATATTGATGATCCTGACCCGGTGTGGGCTTAGGCTGAGGTGTGCATTTGTGTTTTACTTTTAAACAAAAAGCCTACAAAGTAAAAAATGTAAAAAAAAAAAAATTTAGAAAAAGCTTATTGAATAAGGATATAAAAAATTAAATATTTTTGTACAGTTATACAATATGTTTGTGTTTTAAACTATTAGAAGGGAATCAAAAGCTTAAAAAACTAAAAAGTTTATAAGGTAGAAAAGTTATAGTGTGTTGTTTAATTTTTTATTTAAAAAATTTTTAGATTAATTTAGTATAATCTAAGTGTATGGTGTTTGTAAAGTCTACAGTGGTGTATAATAACATTCTAGGCCTTCAGATTCACTCACTGCTCACTCTCTCACTCACCTGAGCAACTGACAGTTTTTCAAACTCCATTCATGGTAAGTTCCCAATAAAGGTATAGAATTTTTAATCTTTTACTTTACCTTTTCCTTGTTTAGATATGCTTAGATACACAAATATTTACCATTGGATTATAATGGTATATATCCTAGTGATGCATTTTTCAGAGTGTATACCCATTAACTGACACATGAATGTAGTTTGAAAGGAAAATTTGGCCATAATTATCTTTTTTTTTATTTAAACTTATTGGAGTTTTAAAATTTTTTACATAGCTTGTTGTGGTCCTTTATAACAGAGTAGAAATTAAATAAAAATATAAATAATTGAAAATAGATCTTATATCCTGTTCGTCTGAACAAAAAACCTGTAATACTGATTTAATTTTTATCTTAAAATAATTTATCAGTTAGGTGGACACATCTTATTAATTACTAATTGTATCTTTATTAGAAAGTACTAATGCAACATTATTAGAGTACTAGACTTACATATAATTTTAAAGAACAAACTGTTGAAAAGTTTAGCATTATTTTATAAAATTATGTAGAAATGTGGAGCCCTTAAGCTAATAATTATATGGCATTTATAATTGCAGAGAAATAAGCCTATACTCTGAGCAAAAAGACACATATTAAATATATAAACAGTTGGACAAAAGATAATGTAGGAAGAGAGGTGTGGACAACATGGTAGAAACTAGCCTGTGACAGCAGGTATTGAAGGTATTTGCAAGATTGGTTGGGTCAAGAAAAGTAGTTCAACTATAGCTGACAAAATGGAACAAGGTGGTACACAGCAGTGTCACAGATAAAATAAAAGTTAAATTAAACCAGCTAAGGAAACTGAAATCAGAGGGCAGAAAACTTTATCTAATATATTTTTTTAACTCCATAAAAATAATGCATCTCATAAAATAACTTTTTAAGTTAGAAATATTATAAGAGAAATGTTATAAGAAAGTAACCATGTGGTCTTAAAACTCCTTTTGATCTAGATTATTTCTTGATCACCTGTTCTCCCCTTCCTTTCTCTTTTTCTTTCTTTTCCTTCTCTTTCTTTCTTCTTTTCACCTTTCTTTCTCACTCCTCTCTCTTCTGTCAACAGATATTTGTTGACTTGATTCTCTCAATGTATAACCATGTTCTACTCATCTTGATTATTGAATATATTCTTTTCCCTATAGCACATCTAACCTGTTACTATTAGCAAATAAATCATATCATGTATAAAATTATATAACTCCATTTTTCTATATTCTATGTGGAAATGGCTCATGCAAATGTGTCATGCAATATCCTGTTATACAATAAAAAGTAACAAAATTGCCCTCTGCCATTTATTTTCCATAAAAAGTTATTTCATTCTATTCAGAAGCTTACTTGCTACCTTACTTTCTGGTGTTTTCAATTTGGTAGCTATGTTTTATTTAGTTTCCAAGATTCAAATTAGACATGACATATATCTGAAAAAAATGATTAACATAGTTTCTCTATGCACAGTTTTATTTCTGTCATTAGCTTAGATTTTATATACTAAAACTTGAGTTACAATATGTGAATAAATAGGTAGGACCCAATTACAACATTTAACTTATCCGCAAGTAAGCATGATTGCATGATTTATAATGACTAGAAAAAAAATCATATTTGTCCAAATCATTTTTTCCTTTAAGAGTTAGATATTCTGGACCTAGGCTACTAGACAGAAAATACTACTCACTTCAAAAGCATAACAATTGTGATATTGAATAAGATTTACAACCAATAAAAAAATCTGATCTTGTTCTTCCCATGAACAAAAGAAGGTGTCCTAAAATCATAGTTGCTGAGAAAAATTTTTTTAAAAATGGACTACATCTAAAAACAATGCAAAACCACTAAAAGCAAAGCATTTTAAAAATTTATTTATTTATTGAGACAGAGTCTCCCAGGCTGAAGTGCAGTGGTGCAATGTCGCTCACTGTAACCTCTGCCTCTTGGGTTCAAGTGATTTTCCTGCCTCAGCCCGCCGAGTAGCTGGGATTATAGGTGTCCACCATGACACCTGGCTAATTTTTGTATTTTTAGTAGAGATAGGGTTTCGCCACGTCGGCCAAGCTGAACTCGAACTCCTGACTTCAGGTGATCCACCCACCTTGGCCTTTTTAAGTGCTGGGCTTACAGGCATGAGCCACGGTGCCAGGCCGCAAAGCATTTTTAAAACTGTTAAAACATACTATCTCATACTGGGTATCTTTTTAACTTTCTTTCCTCGTTTTCATGAAAAAATTGGGCAAGCCAAGAAAAACTATAAATGCTCAGAAGCTTCACTCTTATAATGGCTCATGAACTAACAATTTTAAACATATAAGGGAAAGTAGTAGTTATATAGTTTGTTGATACTTGCATCGTCCAAAGTCAAGCTGAGCAAACTGCCAACAAGCCCCGGGTGAATAAAAGATGAGCAGGTGAAAGAAATAAAATGTTGTTATGGAGAAAATATTATCTTTGTCCATTATGCATTTACCTTAGGACACATTAGCACATCTGTTATATATTTACTAGAGATACAGGTTTATGTGAATAAGTTTTATTAAGTTATAATTCCAAGTTTACCTTTTTATTTCCCCAGATCTATGGATATTGCACTGGTGTTACAATGTCTAGGTTATGGCTTAATAAATACATTCCAATTAACTTCATTGAAATTTTACTAGGGATCATATTCAACTATGACATCATTTTAAGATTTTTAATTTGGATATTTAGAACAGCACACAGTGATAATTGTGTGATTTAGATATAACATTGTTGTGTTGCCATTGTAAATTCGGCTTGAGTTTCCCCCACTGGTCATCATGACTGACAGCTCTTCTAATTGATTTTTACAAACCAAAAGAAGGGATGTTATAAGGACAAAGTGGACACAGGGAAATTGAGTGCACAGAACACGTTGAAAGCAATTAGCAATGAGGTCTAAATTTTAAAAGGCAAAACATAATTGTACTTACTTTTTAAAACAATTTAAGTCTTTACCCTCATATACCCAACAACATCATTTTGAAAATGTACATTACATATAGTAGAATTGAAAAGGTACTTGACTTAGTAAAGACATGCATCTGTCATCCCTGGGCTGCTTGAGCTTGAGAAAATCATTTAAATTCTCTGTTTTGCGTTCTGAATTAGATGATTTCTAAGGACCACTCAAGCTGTCAATTAAATAAAAAATATATATACATATACACACAATTTTATATGTATGGTTTACATATGGTTTTAAGTAAAATTATGTTTCTTCTTACTATATGAAGGTGTTTACTGTAGAAAATTTGGTTAATGTAGACATAAGCAAAATAAGTTTTAAGCATAATTGCATCATTATAAATAATGATTTCATATTTATATATTTCCACACCACACATACACATATATCTTTTAAATATATGATTATACTCTATTTTGACTTGCTTGTTTCAATTTTTAAATCATTTAAAACTTCCTATACTTTTGAGCATTCTTTCAGAACATAATTTTTATAATGTCAGCTTAGTAACCAATACTGACACCATACTACTTTAACCAACTATTATCTATCAATTATCATGAGATGGAGAGAGGGAAATAGGTTGCCCATCATTCTTCTCAGTCTGCAACTTAACTCTTACCTCCAACGATGAGATTCCAGATGTTCTTCAGTTTAGCTACACTCTAAGCCCCTTTTAGGTAAACAGAATATATGCTCAGCATGCATATATTTTCATTACCTTTCACTTAATACAAGAAGAGTGTGATTTCGTCTACTTCAAAATAAATTACTCTAACCATTGCTATATACCCATGGCTCTATTCTCCCAATGATTAAATGCACATTTGAAAAGAGAAATTTATTTTATAGATTTGGTTTTCCAATAACAATGCAGATTTTAATAATCATGATCATCTCAATAATTCATAAAATCAAAGTCCATGAATGTAACAAATAGAGTAAATTAGATCTTTTGGAAAATCTACATATCCTGGGAGGGAATTCAGGAGCCACCCCCCATGTCCATATTATTGGACTTTGTATACATAGTCATAGCTGAATGAATACATTTGGGAGGACATATGGCCCAAGATAAATTAATCAAATGTTTTCCCAAGCAACTTGGTATTTAGAATACAGTGAAATTGAGTTACATCAAATGCAGTGCTTTGGAGCCTCAGACTTTTAAATTTTTTACTGGGACCACAGTAAGAAATATATAACACAACAGACTTAGTATACACAAATACACTAAGAAAATAATAAAAGTTTTACAAGGCAATAATTACCCTGGTAATTATATCTTTGTAGTTTCTATTGCATACTATTATTTTAGGTGCTGATCATGGTCCACTAAAGAGAATTCAGGAGCCACTAATGAGACATGACCAACAATACTACTTTGGAGGCCTCATGCATTGTTGCTGCCAGAACCCTGTATATTCCTGGCTTCTTCGCTTCTCAAATCTCTGTTATTCAACTCTTCCTTTAATCTGTAAAATATTCTAGTCCAATACGTGTCACCTTTAATTTATGACAGTCACATTCTGCTTTTCCTGCTCACACATTAGGTAATCTTAAATAATCTCAATTATTTTAAGACGCTACTTAATTTTCCTAAAGTTCTTCTTTCTTTGGAATCTACCAAATGTATCTACATGTCTGGAAATTCAGCTAATGTAAGAGGGATAATAATAATTCCTCATTCTTAAGACTGACAGTTGTTGTATCACATTAGAAGTTATTAGGGGCATAGGAATGCTTGAGTCCCTGGTTTCCACTTTGTTGCAGAGTTTCAGACTGAAAAAAGACACTGTTAGAAATTTATATATTTCATTCGATTAACAACTAGGTTTAAGATGTTAAGCGGACTGTACTCTGAGAAATGGAAGTTTAAGAGTTAAACTTTACAGGGGCACAAAAATCTCTTTGGATCCAAGCACTCTTGTTATGACAATATTATATTATATATTTGTTCATTTATTTTACAAATATGCATTAAATGTTTATTATTAGAAATCTGAAAATGTTAGAAATATGGCATCAGACAAATTATATAAATGCATATTAAAAATTCCTTCTACCATTTGTTAAAAGTACATATATTGAAGATGCACATACAAAAAGAACATTAGGGATTGAGGGAGGAAGTTAGAGAGAAGGGAATTTAGTTTTACTTTTCTGTTATATAATTATTGTTTCCTAAAACTGGAAGAAAAATAAAGTTCTTTTAAATAATAATTCTGGGTTATCTAATTGATTTGTCTTTTAAAGGTTCAATCTGTCCCTTCAAATTTGGTCTTCAATTTATCTGTGAGAGTTAGTGCTGTGTTCCAAGCTCATTCACATTAACCAATTTTTCTTTATCAACTGCAAGAATCCTTATCAACAATCAATAGAGATTAGGCCAGGCGCAGTGGCTCACGCCTGTAAACCCCAGCACTTTGGGAAGCCGAGGCAGGCGGATCACCTCAGGTCAGGAGTTCAAGACCAGGATGGCCAACATGGTGAAACCCCTTCTCTACTAAAAATACAAAAATTAGCCAGACATGGTGGCAGGCACCTGTAATCCCAGCTACTTGGGAGGCTGAGGCAGGGACAATTGCTTGAATCTAGGAGGTGGAGGTTGCAGTGAGCCGAGATCACACCACTGCACTCCAGACTGGGTGACAGAAGGGTGACAGACAATAATAATAATCATCATTAATAGAGATTAGAATGTATCTCCACAAAGTAAAACAGATCATATGAGACCCCAAATCCATATTGAATTTTCTCAATATTCGATCTTATGCTCCATATGCAAAAGTTGTTCTCAGAGAAATAAAAACTTATCTTGTTTGCTCAATGGACAGATCCATAATTTTGAGCCAACAAAATAATTGATTAAAATAAGAATTTTTTTTTATGCAGGATAGTCAAATAAAGTTGTGTTTTACTAGCAATGTATATACACAACTGAATAAGGATGTTGTCAAATTAAACTCATTTGGGGCCATCTTAAGTACAATTTGTCATTTTGTGAAAAGTCATCTTCTAGGTTGTCAAAAGCAAAACAGACTATAGAGTAGATTGCTACATATATGTCAATCTGAAACGTTGGAAGAGAAGTGAAAAGCAATTCTTGTGCTCTAGTTAGTATTGTGTTTATCTTTCACAGCTATTACATGTCAAAAATTACTGACCCTTACTTAATGATATCTCTATTTTGGGGGAACCTTAAGCAGTGGTAACCTTAAACAGTGGTAACAAATAGACCCAATAGGTATCATGAATCGTACATCACTGATGATCATTCTTGCTTGCATAACCACATGGACACGTGTTCCCAATTTGTAGTGATTCCTTGCAGCTATTTCAGTGCCCATACTTCTTCCTTTTTGTAGCTCTACTACTGTTATAATCCCTATAATCTGCACTCATTCAGAGGGGAGGAAAGAAGACACAGAGTGGGCAAGGCCACTTTTTAAATGTCTCAGCCTAGAAATGGACTAAACCACTCATTCTGACATTCCTTTATCTAGAAATGGCCACAGCTAACAGCAAAGGAGGAAGGAACATAGAGTCTGGTATGTCCAGGATAAAGAGAACATACATTTAAATGAATGGTTTGCAGTCTCTGCCACATTATTCAGAGATTAAAAATATTTTTCTCAAGTGAAGGTCTTTCTTAGAGATTAGCACTGAAAATAAAGATACTACAATATCCTAAGTTTATTTGCTGAAAGGTAATTTTACAATGTGGCAACATCTGATCAGGCTTAATAACAAAGAATTAAACACGACTGTGACCACTTTAGGACTTCCAATTTCATTTAGTGGGAATTGATAAGTCTTTACTACTCTTATTTGTTCAAAGAAGAAATTATTATATTATTAATGTTCAATGTAAGCTATATCTACTTTTGGCTAAGGTAAAGGAAATACAAGTTATTTTTGCTATTAAGAAGACTAGAATGTATTGACTTATTACTGTTTAATTAAATGGTAAAATATTGCCACAATATAGAGAAAAATTTGCCATATATCTATAATTCTATATCTATATAGAGATAAATTTCTCATATTAATATATAATAGATATATCTTGGTATATATATATCTTGAATCTATATTTATCTCTCTATCTCTTTCTCTATATATACACACATATATATATATACATATATATATATAGAGAGAGAGAGAGAGACCAATACAGATGTTCAAAGGTAAAAAGAACTTTGCATTCATTTTTAATATTTGAAATATCTTTCCACTTATTTTATAATGTGCTTCATATACCAAAATATATTTTGTAATTTATGAGTGGAACTGCCCTCATCTAAATATCAGCTTAAGAACATTTTTTCTTTAGAAAATATGTGATTGAAAAAAGATAACTACAAAAGATATTGCAAATAAAATGTTCGATTAAAAAAACCACAACAGATATTATGGACATTTAAAGTTTGAGGCTTCATGCTGTATTCCATTTGGTTCAGAGTATAGTTTTCACGATTTATTGACAGCTGCTTTAGATGGTTCTTTATTTTCAACTCATCCCAACCCTGGTCAAACAATACAGCCCTCCTGCTTTTTTCAGTATTTTCCTAATATCTCAGCTCATTTAATTCTATTGATCCACTGAAGAGTATAATGGCACTGAAACTGGGATTAATAGCACCTCCCTTTTCCAGTGCTAAGAGCTTTCCTATTGAGTCTGTGGACCATCACACGAAATCATAAATGCAGACAAAAAAAGTAGAGTGACCTTTATCGGCCACTATTGTACTGAAAAATTCAGTAAACCTTAGAACATCATTTTCAATTTTATGGCACTGTTTTCTTAAATAATAAGAGAAGGGGGGAAAAAAGGAAAAACTGACCCCTGTTCAGCATTTACTTAAGCAGAATTGGCATTAATAGAGTATTCTGTCAAAAATTCAAGCTCAAGAAAATGTATGGCTTTGTCCACAGCAGCAGCTATCTTAGCAGATTGCACTGTCACTGCTTCACACAAAGCGCATTGCAACACCATTAGTGGACATAAATAATGCACAAGCTCTTATGCAGTACTCAGCTAAGTGCATGGAAACCTTGGGCTCCTGTTGTCAGAAATTCAATGGATTAGTACCTAGATTTATTTTAAGTCTGTAAAGCACTTTGTTCTTGACAGCGTTCAAAGTAGAAAGAGTGCTATCCTGAATGTGCATCTTAATACTGTCATTCCTGTCTTGTAAGAGTAGATGATATATGGGCTGCAATATTTCGTTTTAATATTTAAAGTTTTCACTGTGCAGATGCAAAGAAATATATTAATAGTTATCTGCTGTTACTTTATTGATCTGGAAAAGAACAAAGATAACCTGTAAAGTTTCACAGTGAAGCTAGTAAAATGGAGGCATTATAATTACATTTTAGTAAAACAGATACACAAAATGTAATCTTTATACCTCATCTCTAGAAAATATGAAAATTTGGACATCGGCTTTCTTTTTAAGTTAACGCTGTGCATATGAAATCATATTTGATGGGAATTTTTAGCACATTTTTCTCTAATTAGCAGTATTTACGAATCTGTAATTCCTTTAACTACATAAGAGTATTGTTTCTTTTTTGAAGGCTAAGTGGTTTTACATGGTTAACATTTTGCTGAGCAAGAACTATTCTAAAATGTTACTCAAAATTGCTTCCCTATAACTTCATAGATTGGAGGCAGTTTCTGCCTGTAGATATGTTCAGAATTTAAGCCTGATAATCTTCCTTGCATTGAAAGGATAAAAGACACTCTTGTGTAAATTAAAAACAGTTTTCTATTGATATTGGAGATACAATAGAAGAATGGAGATATCTCATGTGAAGGTCAATCTTTCTCAGTTCTATGAAGGCATAAAATCTTATTTTAAAATAACAGTTACCTTTTCACTCAGCCTACATGGTCCGTGAATTTCAACACAATTTGGTGAAATGTCACTCAATGAATTAACTATTCATTATAAAACTCTAAGATTCTAAAGTAAAATATGTAACTAATGACTATTTATTACATATATTAAGCACATTTATTAAGCTACATGCATGATGTCATGTCAAACAGTTCATATTTGACCACATCTGACTCTTAAACTAAAGTTCGATTTTTAACACAAGTTTCTGAGAATTGTGAAGACTGATTTTATTCTAATGACAAAGTCCATTGTTGAGTTAAAAATATGTCTGTTCTAAAATTTTAGTAGAAAATTCATCAAACACCCTGCTGAGAGGGTTGTGATTTTCTGCTTACAAAGATAACATAGTAAGAAGGCCAGTAAATGCTGTGTTTCAAGACGTATTTAATATATCCTTAAATGAAAAGATCATATTCTGTAGAATAAATATGACTTAAGTAATTTTATATTAAGGAGCTAAAATTTTCAACTTAGTAAATTTTTTTGCTCCAAAGCAAAGCTCCAAAATTCTTTCGCTTTACATAGCTACTTCAAAGCCCAACAAATAATTTGCAAATTATGATCAATAGGTGGCGCTTTTCCCCTTTCTGACAGTCTTGTTTTCAGAATCCTGTTAGAGTAAAACTTATTAAGTGTTACAAATCTTCAGTATTACTGATAGAATACCAAATATTCTAACTAATAAAAGTTGATTTTTAGTATTTGCAAGTTTATAAGGTTTTAAATTATTGCCAGCTTTTAAAAACTCTCCTTCAATACATCACCAAATTTTGTTACCAATGATCATACTCAAAGAGAGCTCTCCGTTATTTTTCCTGTAGAAGTATTCAGAAATTATCAGTCAGTTTCTTTAATCTTTAAATTATTCCCCACTTATGCTGGTAGAAAACTTCTGGAAAGTAACATTTTGAAATATCTAATATAGGGCCCCTTCAAATATTGCTATCATGATAAATGTACTTTAAAATTTACATAAAATTTGTCAAAAATGAAACATGCATTTATATTATTGCAAATGCGTTTAGAATATATATTTTGAAATAGTAAATGTAAGCAGAAAATTTCAGCAAAAGACATATAAAACAAAATTTTGTATCTGGATTACTTTTACGAGGATTTATTTATTTACACAGAGTCCTTTTAATTTAACTAAACCTGAGGGTTACAAGCCATCACAGATCTTTGTAAATGGTAGTTGATAATTTTGTGATTTGAAATATAGATGTATTTATAAAAATATTTTTAGAATGAATTTCTCTAAATTTACACTAAAAAGCCATGTCTATAAAATGTTTTCTTTTCAAAAAAAGCAGGTAGTCACATTAAACATATACTTTTTTAATATCTATATAACGTACTATAGAAACATTGTTTCTATTTTTTATTACTTAACATATGATTACAGCATGAATAGTGGTTTAAAATATGAGCAACATGATCACTTTCTAATTAAAACAACAGTCTATATTCTAAAAATATATCTTTATTAAACACAAACATTTGACTAAAACAAGGGCATTATTTTAATGAATAACAAAATTATGATGGCTAGATCTTCACATTTTATTTCTATTTTTCTGTGTCTGATCTTATTTCCCCCATTTTCTTTACCACATTTTCTCTCTCTCAGTTTGGCTATTTAGGTACATGTACACACACACCCACACCCCACACACACACACACACACACACAAACACACATACATACACATACATATGTGTGCTTTGAAGCTGTTTGGGGAGATAAATATATAAATATATATATATATATATATATTCTGATATATATGTGAGAAACTCATGTTACAAAATATTTTGGCAAGTGTATAGCAAGTCAGAAAACTATGAAAAACTTTTTTTCATAGTTTTAGACAAGGAATGTCTAAATAGAATGACATTCCTTACATCATAAAGCCAAATAAATACATTTTATGAATTGTGTGACAAAATGTAAAGGGTTACATTCTTCGGAACATGCAACATTACCGCATTCCTCCAACTATAGCAAGAGAAACCAAATTTTACAACAAAAATTAGACTTATACAAGATTAGCTTAAATTTTCTCCTCAGAAGAAATGTTCTTTCCCTATAACTTTCCCTATAATTCAAAATAATGTTTGGTTACTCTAGAATTCCCTCACCACTCCTATGCTTCACCACCTTCTACTCCAAGGTAGTATTAAATAATATCAACATGTGAAGGAATTTTATTTTTGCTTTCTTCTAGAAGTTAAAGATTTTTCCAGAAGAAATTATATATGGAATTATTGTTATTTTATGGTAAGATGCAAGAAGTTGTATTGGTATGAGATATTACCTTTTCTGTATTTTAATAAAGTTTTCTATGCTTTGAAGCTGTTTGGGGGAGAGGAACATACTGTATTATTTTGTAATGCAAACCTTTGGGAGGTTCATGATACAGAAGCTAGACTTTAAAGAACATTTCTCTTTATGTAATTCCAGGTTGTGCTTATAAAGAGCTTGACATTATTAGATAACATTATAAGATAGATAAAATACAAATTCTAAACCCTCCAAATTTAAAAGGATCACTGTAACTCTGATAAATGTCAAGTATCAATAGTACTATGCTTAAACAGTCCTGTGGAGACAAAAACTGATATGAGAGGCAGAGCCCTGCATTATCAAGACAGCCATGATAAAGTACAACACTTAAGAGATTTTACCAACAGTTTAAGAGTTCTGGCACAGTATAGCCTGTGTATAATGAGGCTTCTAAACATTCAGCTCACAGAACTAGCGTTTGCAGAGACAAAATACTTTACAAACTCTGTTTCATTAATCTTTCCAATATCTCTGTGAAGAATTATGAACACCAATCAACAGATTACAGAGTGACAGCAGTAAAATATTGGATGAATTGCCAATCCTCTCAAAGAGAGCCCTGAAGAGTCTCCTTATAACGAAGTTATTTGTTTTCCTTTTTAAAATACCAGTCCTCTAAGACCAAGTTCATGTGTTAAACCCCATAAAGAACCAGTATGTTTTGCTTTGTTGGGACGAAAAAAAAAAGTGACTTCTCTATAGAGAAAGCCTGAAATCACAACATTTTGAATTCGATAATAGGTTGAATTTCAGTGTAATTTCAATGCCAAATTGCATGAATATACAAAAGCAAATCTTCTGAAAAATGTACTGTGCAAAATTGTGACTCTTTTCAAGGCCTACTCTAGTGTCCATATTAATGCCAGATAAGAATTTCAATCTTGCAGTAATTAGACTAATCATATTATTAAATAACCCATTCAAGTGATTTTAACAGCACATTGTTTGCATTGTATTATTAACAGCCCTTCAAAAGGCAGACAACATCATTCACCATCAGTAAAGAGCTATTGACAACTTACTGTGTATAGCTTGAATTGTTCAAAGATCATATTGTTTCCAATTTGTTAAGTTAATCTTTTATAGAATTTTTTCATGTTAACAAACCAAATTCATATCATATCCACATGGCAAAAATTAGTGCAGGGCTTCCAAAAAATTTAGAAACCATTTTAACAAATGAACTTTATAACGTATTCAATGGTTTATGATAACAATGAATATAGAAAGGAAATTATAGAAGCATCAAGAGTTATGTAATAGCACCAATATCTGCCAAGTTGTAAAAGAAATATGAATTCTCCCATTTCTCTCCACCAATATCCACACAATTAAAAGCATAATTTATTCTACCCTAAACTATGTATTGATTCTGCCAATTCTGTCCATCCACCACTACCACAACCCTACCCACTGTAAACAGTGTCATTGCGTACAGTTGTACAGGTTTCAATTGTACAACTCTTTAGGAAACCATACACTTTGCAGTCTATGAGAATGGCACCCCCTAGAGGTGTGCGGTACACAACTGCACAATTGTACATACGTAGCAATGCTGCATCCAAGTCACTATCATCTCTCATCTGAACTACTCCAATAGTTTCTTATTTTATCTGCTTCCTCCTATCGTTGTCTACTGATTCTTTAAAAGTGTACAACAAACCATGATATTTTTCTACATAAAACCCTTCCATAGCTGTCTATTGCATCAAATACAATTAAAGTATCTTATCTTTTCAATAACTGTCTTTCTACTTAAAGTTCACTTTCTGTGGTTAACCCTTTCATCCAAAAGAACTCAACTCAAATGACACCTCATCAAAGAAGCTTTCTTTGACCACCCATTTTAAATGAGCAACTGTATTTCCTCCTATTCCTTTATTCCATGTCTTGACAACTGATTGGTTTTCTTTATGGCATATCTTATCATTGACAGCAAGTCTTATATTTGTTTACTTTTTGTCATGAGTGAATGAAACAACCTTGAAACTAATGAATGTTAATTTTTGTGCTTTACCAAATATATCATAATTTTATTTTGTTGATTGATAAACTGTTTCAACTGAAGAAGATATTATATAATTGAATTACTATCATTTTAAGGACTGGTTGAATAAGAAAGAAAAAAGAATGATCAGGTGAAAACATGTAGTAATGTAATTGCCCTTTCAATATACTAGGAAGCATTCGTTTTCTCTAGGCTTCAGTTTTCTTATGTGCAAAATGAGGAAGTTAGAGTCCATATTCATTATTTTTTCCTTTTTCTGAAACTCGATGATTCTATGATCCCAGGCAAGTATTTTCACTTTTTGTAACCCAGTTTCCTCATATATCTAATATAGGGAACTGTTCTGCCACTCACATACCATTGGCAAAAGAGAAACTGATAAACGTAAAAGGATTGGCACACACTAAATTGTCATAGAAGCATAATGGGCTATTAATGTTATTTTTCTGGATATGTACAAATCAAGCTGTAGTGAAAGTCATTCCATTAATGTTAGTGAAACACTCATTTGATTAGTCTATTAAAGTGTGGAGAATATTTTCCTATTTCCTATTTCGTATACAGCTTCCCACATCCCATGTATCACACAGTAAGTGTTATTATCCCCATGTGACAATTATAAAACTGAGGTTCAGAGATGTTAATTTTCTTTCTGAAGTCACCTACATAGTAAGATTTTGGGCTGCAACTTTAACTCAAGAAGCTTTTGAGCCCATATCTAGAAATCTTCCTACTATATTAATATTAAACTTTTAGCCAGCAAAACAATTGATTCATTTGCATGGCCATATTAAAATACAGAAAAAGTATGGCCTTGTATGCTCAGCCTACAGGGCATGCATCAGTCCTTTATTATAAAGAATGCAATGCTACTATGGCCTTACAAAATATAGGTAACCATGTAATAAATCCTGAATACATGACTGAATTTGGACTACAACTACAGAGATAAATTTTTAAAGTAACTTATTTTTGGAAAACTATCAATTGCTCAAGTAGGCTTCATTTCAATAAAGTTACAGAATTATTCTTAATATAAAAAGTGCACATATCATATTCTGCCAATTACTTAATCTCATTTTAAAAAATAGTTCTGTGTATTTGACACCTGTCAAAAACTTAATTGACAGACTTCTTTATTCAATATATTACATCTTCTAAGAATCTAATCAATGTGTCCAATTTACTATTCATAATTTGCATTGCATACTTATGGCTTTATTCCATATTTATCTTCCATTTTCTCATCACCAACTTTCAGTGTTGACTAGAAATATAAATGGGAATCATGTTATTACTCCAACTATACATTTGTATATGTAACAATGAATTTATTAATCCACACAAAATTAAAAATAAAAAACTAAGAAAGTGTGTTAATTTTGAAACAATCAAATTGAAAAGAAAGATATATGTGGCTTTACTGTAAATTTTGTAGTAATAATTGTACAAATGTGTCACAAAATGCACCCTAAATAAGAAAAGGAGTCTTCATCATAATAATAGCTGACAATTATGGTTTCTTATCAGAGCCAGCTACGTAAATCGTGGGCTCCTATGCAAAATGAATATGCCTAGCTTCTTAGTCAAAAAGCAGGAAAGAAGTAGAATTAAAGGCATATATAAAACTTGTTTCCTGACTGGGCACAGTGGCTAATGCCTGTAATAACAGCACTTTGGAACGCCGAGGTGGGTGGATCACCTGAGGTCAGAAGATCGAGACCAGCCTGGCCAACATGGTGAAACCCCATTTCTACTAAAAATACAAAAAATTAGCTAGGTGTGGTGGCGGACTCCTGTAATCCCAGCTCTTCAGGAGGCTGAGGCAGGAGAATCACTTGAACCCAGGAGGCGGAGGTTGCAGTGAGCTGAGATAGCGCCACTGCACTCCAGCCTGGGCAACAGGAGTGAAACTTGATCTCAAAAAAAAAAAAAAATCAAACTTGTTTCTTTTTTTCCTCTCTCTCCCCTTTCCTCCCTCTTTCAAATTGTCATAATGTTTTTTTATTTGCTATTTAATATTGTTCTAAGAAAAAGAAAGTAATTAAAAATTTAAATTATTAACATGGAATTTACCTTTCATCTTTATATTGTTTAACGACAGTTTAAAATGAAAATATCAGAGTATTTATATGCTGAATTATTGAAATGACGCAATTCTTTTTCTTAGTCCATGGCTGGAGAGTGCTGCCTCACACTGAGCAAAAGAGACACACACAAGCCAGATTCAAGAGGGTTAAAAAGAGACGGATAAAGAACTAGAAAGTCCTCCTGGCATGGATATATTCCCCTGGGTGGCTACAGATTTCCACAGTCCCATAGTCGCTTAGGTCCATGCCACACAACACCTGGCTTTAAAATCCTGCCACAAGGAACTGGTCTCATCAGCTGTGCCCAGGCTTGGAAATGAGTCTGAGGATGTAGAACCAGGCTTTTCCCTTCCCATAGGTCTGTTGTCTCAACCTAGGGCAACAGGGAAGCCTAAAGCATCTTTCAAAATCTGAGCTGTGAGTGATCAATGAAATTGACTGGGCTAGGAGAGAGGCCAGTCCTTGCCCTGACGTGGCTTCCAGGCAGACCACCAAATACACTGTGGTTATGCCAGCCTGGAGGGGTGGCCACAGCCATTCCCCAGGCATCCTGATGCAGCATGGCTCATGTGCCTGACTTGGACCCTCACTATACCCACCTTCAGATAACTTGAAAGAAAAGGGGACCCCTAGTAGTTCTGGGGTAGGGACAGAACAAGGGAGGAGGCTGGTCAGGCTCTTCTTCTAGGGGGAAAGAAGCAAGAGACCAAAGACCCATGTCTGGGCATGGGAAGAGGCCTACAGTACCTCCCTAGAGGTTCTCATGCCCCTCCCTGTTCCTCTTTCGTCCTGCCTTATATACAAAGCACAAGTCAAAGTGAAAACTGTTAAGCATTTCAAGACGTGACTAGAGAGCATAAAACTCCAAGTGTGAATCTCTTTTAGTGATTGTACTGTTTAATGCCCATGCAGTAGTCTTGGTTCTTAGTATCTATAGTCACTATTCTAGGTAGGTAGATACTATTATCCCCATAGAACCAAGGAAAATATGACACAGAGAGGCTTAGTAACCAACTCAGGGTCCCACCACTAGTAGCTAGTGTTCTTAGAAGATTATTTTTGTCTCAAATATGAACAATAACTATGCATTTGAATTACTACATTAGATTTAGCCTAAATACATTTAACTAATCTTTTTCAATTTGTAGTTACATGTGCACACACATAGAAATATATATAAACGTGTATGCACACAGATAAGTTGTTTTCTCCTTGAGTATATATTTAAACACATATATGGACATATATCACCTACAAATACAGGAATATGTGTGTGTTTATACATGCACTTGTTATACACCCAGCCACATGAATTCATGGGTCAATTTTGAAGTCAATTGTAAATTTTATTCTAGTGTATTTTATTTTTAATAAGTTAACTGACATATTAGGTGTTTCAAAAAAGTATATTTCATTTCAAAGAAGCCATTTTATTTTAATGTTTTATCAATACTCATACTTTTCTATTGCAACTAAATAATTTAATAATTAAATTTAAAGTTTTACGTGTTTAAAAATGTAAGCATCTGTTATTTTTCCCCCCGATAATTTAATATTACATAATTTTCACACTACTATTTTTTTAGGAGCTAGTAAAATTTGGACATACATAGGTTGTTAAAATATATCTAATCTCACCAAAGTTATAGAATGCGTACATTCATTTTATAAATTTGAAAATTCTCAACAGATCTGCATGATAAGGAAATCATACAAAATATTATTTTAGTTAGAATTCATACTTGGAACATAATTCAGTGATACATATTTTAATTGCTTTTATACTAGGATAAAAATCAAGACTTCAAAGAAAAAGATCCAGTAATTCAAGGTTTAAGAACTCCAATTTATAATATTATACCAAAAAGGTACACTTGAAAACCTACAAAACTAGAAAATCCACACTTGGATATGGAATGAATTAAAGTAGTGTCTCTAGTGTGACTAATTTTCATAATAGCTAGAGGCACAAAAACCACATTTAGTATTTCTGGAAAAAGCAACTCTACCACCAGCATGTAGTTTTTGCTTTTCTGCAACATTGCCATCATCTACTAAACTCGTCCTGCCATGGATTTGTTGTTGCCGTTCCCAGTTTAGAATACCTTTTACTTTTGTAAATGAATTGTTTTGGGGGGATTCCTAATGGAATTCTGACTAGTACTGAATAACGTATCTGAGAATCTGTGTTATTTCTACATTACAATACATACTGTCATGTCTAATTGCTTAATAATATTCTGACAGAACAGAACGCAGAGGGACAGGACCTGTTCAGCACAACCCTGCTAATGTCAGGAATCTCGTTAGAAGCTAACGCAATCCTTCAATTCTTCAAGAGTGAAGAGTATTCTGCTGATAAAGACTAAAGCAAATGTAATGCAATTTGCATGTGGATATGTGTGGCCGATATAGGATATTTGCCAAAAAGAAAAAATGATTAAAATTTTAAAAGTCCCATTTTTCAAGGAGGAGGAAAACGCATGAGTTTCAACCTAAACAAAACAATTCTGTCATTCTACTATGTATAAGTTTCAATTTTAAAAATGAGGACAAATTTTATCATGTTTAAGAACTGAAGTCAAGTGTCTTGAGAAAATGATACAAATAGGATTAAAATGTAATAAAAGATATAATACTAAAACTAATAGCTAATTTGGGAGGAACAAATCAATAAATCACTAGGAAAGTATTGCATTTGAAAATATGTTGAGGTTCTGTTCATTTTCCTCTTCCATGTTAAAATGATGCATACATTGGAAATCTCTTTGTGGTTTTTCTACCCGCCTGCTTAAACTTTGAAAATCGCTATCTGTCAGGAAATTCATCTCTTGCTAGTTGCTACATTCACCTGTTCTGATGGATAATACCCTATGTCACTTGCTACCCAGCCTTTGCAACTTTAATCTCTTTCTAATTGTTTCAAGTTTTCTTTAATATTGGTGTCAAGAATCTCTTCAATGAAGGAATGCGTTTACAATCTTTGGCAAATACTTTGTTGGAAATAATGTGTCTGATTTTCTGTGAGACAAAGTGGTAGTGAGGACAAATCTTAGTCTCCAGGTTGAAAAAGTGTCCATGCGCACTAGCGGTGTGTTTGTGTATATGTGGCCACCTTCTTTTATTTTTCTGAAGCTATCCTTATACACAAAAGAGGAAAAGCTACTTATAGGATTACCAAGAGATGAACTAGCACTTTGCTAATGTTATTTATTCTCCCTACACCACTGTGATGTAGGTATCATTATTATCCCCATCGTAACATTTGCAAACACAGCTTTAAACAGCTTAAGCTAATTGTCCAAGGATGCACAGCTACCAAGTGAAGAAGCAAGAGCTAAAATCAAGATGTGTCTGATTTCCAAATGCCTGATTTCAAACTTCGCTTTCAAACCCTTTAGTGCTTTATCATTTCTCTTTATCTTTTACCATTCTGCTTCTCTTCTAGACAGATTTATTGCAGCCATTTTAAGTAGATACCATTTTAGGTAGATACTCATTTCTTCTCAGGTGATTTTTCTTCCTTACACTGTTTTTTTTTCTAACTTGGATTTCTCACCCTCCGTATTCTAAATGATAAATATTTCTTTAACTGCATATACATTTCTCTTCATAAATAAAGGTATTACCTTTATCCTGTTCTCTTCACTGCCATATAGTGTCACATGTAAAGAACACATATAAAAGAATGCACACATGATCACACATATAAGAATGCCTATATAAAATAAACATGTACTTATGATTTATTTATTTACTTTTATATGTATATTTTATACTTACGTATGTAGGTATATGTATGCTCACTTATACAAGCACACACAGTAGAAAGCCTTTAAAACAAATTTTACTAGCTCCTAAAAAATAGTAGTGTGAAAATTATGTAATATTAAATTATCAGGGGGAAAAATAACAGATGCTTACATTTTTAAACATGTAAAACTTTAAATTTAATTATTAAATTATTTAGTTGCAATAGAAAAGTATGAATATTGATAAAACATTAAAATAAAATGGCTTCTTTGTAAATGTTGTTTTTACATTTTGAATCATTGCTGATTACCAATGTGACCTGTATCCCTGAGAATATTTACACTTTGGTCTGTGTTTAATCTGTGTATTCTCTGTTTCAGAATAGTAGTGAAAATTATTGAATATTTGCTATTATTTCCACAGCTGTAAATAATTAAATATTAGTGCCCTTTAATAGTAAAGGGAATTTGCCAGAACTCAATTATTTGACAGAAATTTTCAAGATTCACAAAAATCCTGTTTAAATAATTTTGAATTTAAATAATTTAAATAATTTGTATTCCAAAGCATATGCTTCTTTTTATTTATAAATGAATACTTATCAAATCAATGGCATGTGTTCAACTTTATTAACTTAGAAGACCCCATTTTATGAGACCCAAAATATGTGGTATAACACTGATGCTTGAATTGTAAATATACTTATGAATACCATGTGCTCTCATAGTTTTCTAAAAATGGAATTATTTGGAAAGTTTTACAAACTAGTTTTGAGATTGTACATATCTTAGTTCTCCTATAATCCCTGCTGAAATAAATTAGCATATATTAATCAAATGGATTTTTTTCTCAAAAGTAAAATGATACATACTTTTGAATTATTAATATGTTTCTTAGAAAATATGGTTGTTTCATCTCACTAGGTAAGATTGGGACAAAGCTATCACTACTAATTCTGATGTTTCAGTAATAAGTTTAGCAGTTATATGCACAACCAGCTTTTCTAATTCACCAGTGTTGAACAACTGAAAGAACACACATTCTATACTTTCTAAGCTTTCCAAAAAGATATTTATGGCATTGATAGATTTATGAGTGCTGTTATTTGACATGAAGGTTTAGAGCTACTACTATAAGACTATTGGCTCTAAATCTTAACTGGTATTTTTATATATAAATACTTCCAGTTTGAATAAGCAGAATAAATAAAAATTTTCCTTCATATTAAGTCACATTTTTTATTGATGAATGCATTCTTCATAATTTATTCTAAAACATTTAGAATTCTTGATAATAAGTAGATTCCCAAATATTACATGTTATGAACTGAAAAAGAATTGTTAAACTAAACGGCAAGAAGTTTAAAGTCAGTTTCTACCTACACATTCATTTTAAATTAGAAGTGTAATACATCCAAATAGACCTTATTATTTAAGTTCAATTAATAATTTTAAAACTTGCATATAGAAAAAGTAAGAATTTTGGATTACATATAGAAAAAGTAAGAATGTATGGATTACTCAATCTACCTAAGGACAGTGATAAAGGAAAGGGTACTAATGTATTGGAGATGCTATTCAAGTGAGATTATACATTATCAATGCCTGGTAATAGATATATCTTCCAAGATACATTTTAGAGTCTGTTTTTGAAGTAATAGTTCTATTTTTAAATTGTGGTTCCTATAGTGACATAAAAATTAGCATGCAGGATTATAATACTCTAATATGCTATCATAATGCAATAATACATTTATTCTTTTTTGAAATACAGTACTAGCTAATTTCATACTTAGCCACAACCATGCAATGTAATTGTAATATTGTACCTGTTGTGTTATTACTGTTATCATTAGGAGATGTCTATGGACTACACAAAAGCAATATAGGAGAAAGTAAAAAGTTGACAAAATCTTATTTGTGTAAATACAAAATTATGGTGATTTGTTATATGTGTATGTTTGTATGTAGAACAGGAGAGTTTTTATAGCTCCTTTTCTTTGCCTTCTCTTTGGAAAAGAAGGTAATATTGGCACCCATTTGTTGAGTTCCAAAGAAGAGAGTTTGAGGACAAGAGTTAGAGTCTTCTTTTCACATAAAATCAACTTAGGTCCCCATGTTTCATTGCACCAAAGAGCTGGCTGCCTAACCCCAGGAAGATTGAAAAGACAAAAGGTCAGTTCATCAACTGACTACCTACTGCTAACTAGGTAGCCAATGCTGAAAACGACTGAGGAATTTAGCTCAGAAATGGTAAGGATATAGTTCGTTTTATTTAATTTTTAAATTTACTTTTGCTTTTATAGAAGCTTATATGCTTATCGTTTTTCAGAGAATTTTCAGCTCTCTGGTAGCATAAAATAAACAATGTAAGAAAATCTAAACACTAATATGGGATGTCACACTGAAAACAATTTGAAGCCTGGCTTACCTATACTGAGAAGACCTTTGAAACCTGATAAAAATAGAATAACAAAAAACAGTATGATTTTGTTCATTTCTACGTTTATCTGAAGAAACTAAAATGTCTCCACAATTTGTATAACCAGAAAGAACAAATAACTACAGCTCAGTAATAGTTTACATAAATTGTTTACAATTTAATAAGCAGAAGGAGGTCTACAAAGATAGGAATGACTCTGGATACTAATTCAAGTGAAAAGTAGAGGAAAGAGTTTGTGATTTTTAAGCTATCAAAGTAAAACTGCATTCACAGTTTCAAATAAATAAATAGATAACATATATGATTAATTAAATATAATTTCTGCACCTCCAGAAAACAAATACAAAATGTATGAGAGTTCAAAAAAACCCCTGAAATTTAGAACCATTAAAAACTAGGATGGAAAACTAGTATTTTTCACATTTTTGCATAGTCAAAACTTTCTGAGCAAAGGACTCCATCCAGCACCTAAACTAAAGGATAATTTAATGGCAAGCATGTCTTAAATGTTGGAGATTGTGTATTGCTCTAAAGAGATTTAAAGTGTCTTCTCCCTGGAGCCATTTGTTCACATTCCATGGTGGTGAAGGAAAGCTACATATATGTTCTCTTTTCTCCCCCAGAGATGATGCATTTATATTTCAGAGTCATGGTCTCCCTTTCACTCTCCTGAGAAGCAAAGGCACAGATACGCCAGATGCCCTAGTCAGCTCTGATTGCCGTAACATTGGAGCTCCCTCTCCCATAATTCGACCCAGGTACAAACATGTGCTATCTGTCCTCATCACATTGTCCCATGGGGAATTAGATGTTATCACAAAGAAATCTTACTAGGACCATTTTAATTCCTCTAATTCCTCAGCAAGAGGGCCTTATCAGAAGTCAACCAGATGTGACCACTCAATCTTGAACATCCTCACCACCTGAACTGTGAGCCAAAAGAAACCTCTTCTCTGGATACATCACCCAGTCTTAGATATTCTGTTATAGCAAGAGAAAATCAAATGTATCAGTTATCTTAATAAATGTAAATGATCTAAACTTCCCAGTTAAAAGATATTTTCAGTTTTGACAGAAATAAAAAAGGAAAGTCCATGTTGTTTATAAAAAGGCACATGAAAAGTATAAGATCACAGAAATGTTATCTGCAACATACAACTACTTAAGAGGATAGATGTGTTTTGTTTGTTATTATATTGCAAAGCTTTTCACCTGGCCTACAGCAAAACTGAGAATATTTAGAAATAAGAAAGAAAAGATTGCTTTGTGAGTTTTCTTTTCTTATCCAGAAGTTGGTGTTCCTGTAGGATAATTTGTTAGGGTGCAAGCACAATATATATCAGACTGTTCATAGTCTCAGATGTGAAAGATCTACCTCTTATGGATAATTTAAATAAACATGCTAGTAAGTTAGTAAGGGAAATGTGCTAGGAAAATAATAGTGAATAGGATACAGTTCTGTCCTCAAATGTTCCATAATTTAACAAGGAAAATAGATGTTTGGAGAGCTAAGTGTGTCAATATAATATGTCTCTCTTAGCAGAATATACAAAACACCCTGAGAACACAGAATAATCAACAGAAAGAATGCATTTTTTAAAAGTGTTTGGAGAAATTAAAAGAAAATTTGGTGGGCAGATAACAAACACTATAGAGAAAAATTATCTTTTGGTTAAGATAACTGAGGTAATGAATATTTTATTTAATGGACATCTCTTCAATTTTCAACATGCTCTGAGAATCTATGACTAAATGACTTAATGCAAAAACAAAAAGCTATAGCATGTTTGTTAATAGGTCCAATCAGAGCTAACTTACCCATAAAATACTCACTGAACAGCTATGTATTTATAACAACATAATCAGACATGTTTTTCCCCTGCCAACAACATATTGGCTGCTATTCTTACCCTTCAAAGAAGCTTGGATTATGGTAACCCTATTCTAAAAATTATTATACTATAATATAATAGCTTATGTAGTTGTCCACACTAGGCTTTTAAACTTTTTAAGAGCATTAATGAGATCTTTTCCATCACAGTTTGTCTGGTGCTATATAAAGTACATAGCGGGCTATGGCCGAACCTCTAGCTGTCCCCAGTATTAATTTGCTTTTTACACATTTAGTAATGCATTTACAGATATTTTAACTGGGCACATGGCTTCTCAGCTGGATACTATATTTTCTACCTTCTTTTACAGTTAAGTGAAGTTATGTAATTGAGCTTTTAATCATGGGTTTTGAGTAGATATCATAGGTGAAATTTCTGGATATTATACTTAACATGATTGAGGATGCATTTGTCTCTCTTTCTGTCCCTTTTCTGCCTACTTAATGCAAATGCAGCCAAACGCTTCTTAACACTTGTAGGAGCAGGTATAAGAATACAAATGGAGATGCACATAACACATATAAATATTTAAAAGGCATAAATCAAGATAACAAAGTTATGTGCTCTATCTTCCTACCTTGACAATCTTACCTTTCTAACAACCTGGAAAGCTGGATTTAATTTAGAATTTTTCAGACTCATATGAGTTCTACATAAGAACCTGGGAATATTAGAAAACTTGGCATCTAGCCCAAGGCCCATAACTGATTATCATTCTATTTCTGCCTCTTTTTTTTATTCTACACAGTGAAATCTGTAGCAACTATGCAAGGATGTCCCAGATCACATATCCAAGCCCCACCTACATTCAAAGCAAATGGTTACTCTTTGGTTTCTTTGGTACACATACTAGTGTCTAATCTACCCTCAAAATGACAGCCTTGGGCAGTTTTAGACCATTTTTGGCAGGTAGTTCTGAGATCCCAAGAACTCTAACAATAATGTCAAATTAGGAGCAGAGATTTCAGGTGTAGATACTGGTTTTGGATTTGCTTCCATGTGCTGAGGAGCATAGAGTAATGAGGTCCAGAGCAAACCCCCTAAAACTCAGAGCCCAACAAAGGATCCCTTCTTGCTTGTTCTAGGGTGTCACTAAATACAGTGATAATGAGCCAGATTCCACAAAGGAGATAAGGACAACACTCTATAACTGCATTTTCCAATATGGCAGACACAGGCCTGAACTTAGTGTTTAGTTCAGACTTGCAAAGATTGTAAGTGTAAAATACATATTCAGTTTTGGTGCCATAGTATAAAAAAGGTAAAATAATTCAGTTTATACTTGCTATATGTTGAAATTGTAGTATTTTGGATATATGAGGATAAATAAAACACATTATTAAAATGTTATCTCTTTACTTTTTAAAATGTGGTTACTAGAAAAATGTATAATTTCATATTTGGCTTGCATTTATGGCTTGCATTATATGTTTGATGCTCTAGAGAATAGCTTAGCAACAATATGTGTAGAGTCTGGGTCTCTGGACAATCTCGTGCAGCAAAATCTCTTGCTTGCCAAGAATTGCCCATTATCTTTTCTACTATTACTTGACAGTGAAATAAACTTCTGTCTCCTTTGAGCACTTTATTCTTGCAGCTCTTTGTTGTACTCATTTACACTATGCTGTATACAAACACATGTATGGATAATTGATGGGTAATCATGTCAAAAATGAATAGAATAGATAAACAAAATAGCAGTTTAGCCCTTAAGGAATGAGATGAACAGATGCACAAAAAGCATTAAAATACTTATGTGATCCAGGTGAGAAGGGATTTTATTTTGTTTATTGCAGTATTCAATACTGGAAAGTGGATGTTCCTGTATTCCTTTATAACAGGTCTTCAATTATTATTTGTGAAAGTTGCAGTAGTCAATACTGGAAAGTGGAAGTTCCTGTTATTCATTTATAAGAGGTCTTCAATTAATATTTATGAAGTGAATAAATATGATGTACATGACCAACAGAGATACATGCAAAGCACTAATGGAATGTATCAGAGTTTCATGATATAGTAGGCAGACCTCTTAGAGTAAAGACAACATTTCACATAGAAGTTTCTATGGGGAAATGATGAAGCAATAGCAGAAAATGTTTAACACTAAGGAGGAATATGAGCAGGCCTGGGCTACACATTAGCAAAATTATATTTTTTCTCTTATTCAGTTCCAATATACTCATAAGATAACTAACTTAAGAACATATGATGCACCTTGGATGCACTTGCTTTAGGTGTATCAGAGATTTATGCAAAGCACTAGATGTAAAATATATCTTTATCATATAATGATATTAGGTACCTTATTTGAATGTTGGTTTTCAAGCAATATCTGTCAATACTTAAAAATAATTACCAACAATGCTCTTCTAAAATATTACTGTTATTCCTAAATTGTCACTGTGTAATTTTAGTAGAAATAATCTGTTTTGTCATCTTTATTTTAAATCAAAGGGATTTCATAAATGCATGGTGTTAACAAATTGTTTTTGGTGGTTTCTTACTTGCTTTTATAGTAATTTCTTCACACAGGATTTGGAAAAAGCAAACAAATAAAATAAAATAAAAATAAAGGTAAGCATTTAACTGTTAAAAAGTAGTTCTGAGATACCCATCATTCAACAAAAGTGTATTATCTTCCAATATTTGAAAATTGGAAAACTCTGTGTATAGTGATTTATAAGAAAAAATATTCAATTATATGTTTCAATACCCTCCAAAATTCTTGTATTACACAGAGCTTTTTAAATATGAAAAAGTTTGAAAGACTTTCAAACTTTTAAATAGTAATGTAAAATTCCCCTTTATACTTATATACATGGACTACATAATTTGATTTCTAGAAAGGTTGCTGAATAGAATGATTTTACTACTATTAAATCCTTGCACTGTTGCAAACATATAGGACAAGCAGTGTCTAAATTTATACAGAAAACTAGAGGGTTTGTTTTAAATTGTTCAGATTTTGTTGTTTTGGGTAAACAAAATACTGCAAATTTAGAAATTTTTGAAAATGTGAAGCAAATTATTTGGATGTCTTTTTAAAAAAATTGAGGGATGTCAATAGATACCTAATCAATGCAACTGATTATGTGATAAATCTTAACTATTTACTTCACCTAATGTGATGATTAATGTTTTTAAAAATCCAGTAAAACCTGACCCCCAATAATTGTTTGTTACAGTCTTAGAGAGACTCTTATAAATATATCCCTTGAGAACTGTAAGTGACATTATTAAACATAATTAACCAATAGATTCTGAATATGTACTTGATAACCATATGAAGTCAAGATTGGTATTTCATAAAAGACTGGTAGTTTAAAGAATAGCTGGGAGATATAGATGTAAAAAACTGACTGTATTTAAAATAGTCAGTATTTTATTTTTAATAATGTGAGTGTATTATTTTTACTAATTTTCTTAAAATGCTTTCTAGAGCATTTTATTTCTACAAAAGAATGCCTTTGCAATTTACTTAAATAATTGACAAATATTTATCTTTATTAGTATGCTTTCGGTAAGTGGAATAATGTTATTTGGATTAATTTTATTTTTGATTGAAATGTTTGTCTTGTTTTTAATCCTAAAAAAATTCCTATTCATTCTCTTACTTACCTGTTCCTTGCCTCCCTCTGTATATGTTAGTCAGAATGTATACAAGTACCAACATGTTGAATAGAAATGACAATGGAAAGTAATAATCCTAGGTTTCTAAAATAGTGTTGTAAATGTTGTTAATTCTAGGTGCACCTTTAATTTCACGAACCCTTGGGAAATTCCTTCTAATTTTATGGAAACATTATATGAGCTCATTATCCAAATCTGATTCAAAAACTATTTCTAAAATCAAATGTCTAAACAGAAGCCAAAATTATTCATACACCATGAAGAAAAAAATAAAAATTAAACCTAAGGTGACTTCAATGTGAGCCAAAGGGCATAATGAACCTATAAAATGCTTAGTGAAATGCAGTCAGGCTTGTAGATGTGTTTACCAAAAGGGAATGTTCTGCTTTCATATTTATTATGATCTTTCACTGATTTAAAACTCCTATATACTGAAACTCAGTAAACATCTTTAATTTACATAAACCGCAGCATTTTTTAAAAAGTAATATAAGAACGGATTCAAAAAGCAGCTTATTTTACTGTGCCAGCCTCAGCAATTAGAAAGGAGAAAGATGTTATTGAGCCTAAGGAATATTTGATAAAGACTATATCAATATATTTCTTTAAGAGTTAATAATACTGCAATGGGATTCATAAATACTATTTACCTTCATTTCATTGCTTGAAATCAATGAACTGGATCTTCAGAATAAAATTTCAATAACATACTTAAGAGCCAAATAAGCATCATTTTTTACTTCTAATAAGTTGAAAAGGAAAGGGACAGTCTAGTTTACTTGTAAGGAGTTTCTTCTAAGTGAGTTTTTATTTTTCAGACTGTTGGGCTAATGATTAACGTCATATACCGTACATCTTCCTCTAGAAGCTATGGTGTCTATTAAATGTAATTACCTTTCCCCATGGCTTTAAACTGATGGCAGATTCAAAATTAAGGTGGCTTCTATTAAATTTAATTACTTCCCCCTGAAGCTTACTTGGCAAAACTGTGACTAGTAATGAAAGTGGATTCCATAAAAAAGCTGCATGGTCAAGGTGTGGCTATTAAATTAGCTATGCTATTAATGAAACAAATATGGAAAACAAGATCTAAAGTGGGACTTTATCAGTCATGTGTATTTTTGTGATACTATAACTGATAATTAAAGTTCTCAGCTTTTAATTACTTGTTTTCAACTTTCAATCGATAGATTATGTGGATATACACATATGTATGTCAATTAATAATAAGAATAATTAAGGAAAGATGCCAATTTTCAAAAAGCTTCATCTAATACTTTCACTTACACAAAATAGTGACGTTTATATCACTTAATTCAAATGATGTTTTAAATTGGCATTATGTAATAAAGGAGGAAAAGCCAAAAAAATAGAAAAACAAATTCTGTTTTTATTAGACAGATGTTATTTCTTCCTGAGCTGTTTAACTAATTTAAGACACAGGGCTAACAATATGACTAATCTACTTAATATAAATATTAGGAAAATTAGAAAAAGTATGTAATCTATTATTGCTTTGTAAGTCTCTGACTTTTAAAAAAAACAACTATTTTGGATTACCTTATTTTTCTGGACTGAAATCAATTTGTCAACTCCTCTTGCATTAATTCTCTCTTCAATGGCCAACTTATTGTGTGCTCACTATGTGCCAGTCATGTGTTACAGGTAATATATCTATAGGAGAGAGGGAATTAGGAGTTAGTGAAGACAAAAGGCAATAAATACTTTGTCACTCAGGGAAATAACTTGTAATGGTTCCAGAGTCCCTTGCTTCATCACTGACAGAGATATACTATAGCCAAACTTAGCATCTACCTGCCCATTCAGCCACCACATAGGCCACACGGGCTGGCTTAGGCATGAGTGAGGCACCAGTTTGCCGAGTGCCTCAGCTCCAGGGGGATGCATGTCAATTTCTCTGAGTGGTCTTCTGAAAGAAAACTTGTCACTATTCTTGAGTAGGAGGATATCAACTTCAATCTTTCCCCGTGGGTTTGAGAGATGTTCTCAGCATCAGAGAATGTCAACATTTCTCCCAAGAAAATTATTTTATCTAATTATCCTCCCTTTGGCATACTTTAATACATGTTATACAATGTCATGATTTTTTTTAAATATGGTCTTTATATTTGACTTAGTCATGAACCAATTCTCTTATATTTCCTTTGTATGTTCTGTATACTCTCTTACGTCTTCCACTTACTTTTGTACCTGTTTTCCATTATATATCACATTAAAATATTTTATTTTAATACTATTTTGAAATGTGGTAGTTGTGGGAATTAAAACCTGGAGTATAAACATAACTAGATGACCTAGGCTAATGAGAGGGTCAGAGAAGTCTCTTAGAAGAAGTGAAATTCGAGAAGATAATATCAAACAAACGGAACAGAAAATAAAAAGACTGCAATGCAGTGGTGTGATCATAGCTCACTGCAGCCTCGAACTCCTTGGCTCAAGGGATTCTCCTGCCTCGGCCTCCCAAGTAACTGCGACTACAGGTACACAGTTAATTTCTTTTTTCTTCTTTCTTTCATTTTTTTTTAAGAGTCTGGCGCTCACTCTGTTGCCCAACTGGTCTTGAACCATTCTTCTCAAGCAATCTGCCCTCCTTGGCCTCCAAAACTCTGAGATTACGGTCATGAGCCACCACACCAGGCCATAGCATCATTTATTTGGAGAACCTGACTAGAACAGCGAATCAAATGTAGTGTGATGAAAGATATGCAAACAGGCCTACTTTGCATTTGAACTTAAGTGTGAAGAAGAGTTTGCTGCCTAACATCCTCGGATTTGCTCCAATAAATTTTCTTTACGTAAACAAAATTTTATAAATTAAATGACTTATTTTGAAGATGTTACTGTCATCTTTTTATGTTGAATAGTATTCTCAATGAACTTGCTTTTATGGTTAATAAAATTTATATGCTGGAAATTCTATATTATTATTTATTCTATGATTAAAGAAAATATGTCTGTATTATTCACTATTGTACCTTTAATTTACAGCTAAGTGTTTTGAATCTAGTATCATAAGTCACTTTATAAACATTTATTAATACCTTTCTGAATAATGCTGATAAAATATGTAAAACACAGATAGTATAAGTTTTACAAAGAACACCAGAAAATGCCACTGATTACCACACAATTAGTGGGTTAATATACCAAGGTAAATGTATTAGCTCATATTTCTGGAGGTCAGAAGTCTATCACAGATAACTCTTGCCTAAAATCAAAGTATCCACAGAGCAGCTTTCTCTGGAGGCTGTAGGAAAGATTCTATTATTTTTCCTTTTTAAGCTTTTAGCAGCCACCTGCAGTCCTTTGATTGTAGCACCCTTCCTCAGAGCCAACATTGCATCTCCTTTTCCAATGCGCTATGGTCATCACTTCCTCTGGTTTCTCCTCTTGCCACCCCCTTCCATTTTTAAGGACACTTATGATCACATTAGGCCCAGTTGTATAATCCCAAGAAATCTCTCTACGTTACATTCAGCTGATTAGCAAAATGATTGCATCAGCTACCTTAATTCCTCTTTGCCATGTAACCTAACACATTTTAGCTGCAGTTTCAGTCTCAAAAATTCCAGGGAACAGAATGTGAGCATTTTTATTGAAGGGCTGGGACTGAAGAAGAAAGGGCATTGTTCTACCTACCTCTGTCAATAACACTCGATGCATTGGATTGATATAAAATTGATCTGTTTGCTGGGCACAGTGGCTCACTCCTGTAATCCCAGCACCTTGGGAGGCCAAGGAGGGTGGATCATAAGGTCAAGAGATCGAGATCATCCTGGTTATCATGGTGAAACCTTGTCTCTACTAAATTAGTAAATACAAAATTTAGCTGGGCATGGTGACAGGTGCCTATAGTTCCAGCTACTCAGGAGGCTGAGGCAGGAGAATCACTTGGACCAGGGAGGCAGAGGTTGCTGTGAGCTGAGATCATGCCACTGCACTACAGCCTGGCAACAGAATGATACTCCATATCAAAAAAAAAAAAAAATTGATCTATTAGGCTGCAGTGGCTTCCATATCAGCCAGGTTATGCTGCCATACCAAAGAAACTCTAAATTTAAGATTTATTTCATTCAAATGCTACATTACCCTGGAACTCAGTGTGACAGAGCAGCTATTATCTCATTGCTTATTGCTATGGGACAGTAAAAAAGTACTTGTGGAGTTTTGGTTTCTACACCAGGAAAGGGAAACTCTATCCCAGAAGTGACAAACATTATTTCAGCTCAAAATTTGTTCACCAAAACAACTTAAAAGTCTCTGCCCATGGAAGGAGACAAGAAAATGAAATCTTTACCATGTACTCAGATGCTAAAGAGTTGAAATATCTGGTGTATATTAATGACAAATATTCCTCTTTTGACTCCTACATTCCATGTTCAAGGAAGACAATTGCCAGTTTGTTGGCAGATGACTTTGGAAGCACAATAAAATTATAATATTAAAAGCAAATTCTTAAATTTTTAAAAGTCTTATAATCCATATGCATTGACGAATGAAGATTATTATTTTCATTAATTAGAGAAACACTCTGGTTTATCATAAACCACAGAGGATTGATAAAACTGAGACATAAGAGAAAACCTCAAAGCAGATGCTTCTTAAATGCTTCAGCTAGGAAGTAAAAATCAGTTTCAGAAGGTATTTTTATATAATTAATACATGTTAAATGTAGTTAGCTGTGATTTTAATAGAAATTTACTAGCTTGTTACATTGTACAAAAGGAAAACCTTTGTGTGTTAAAGAAATAAGGTGAGTGGGTCAATTTAATTAGGCAAATTGAGTCTAATGTAACAATCCGATATTTTGCCAAATTTGAATTACCACTGAAAAGTTGAAAATTATCCTTAAAAAAAAAAATCAGGTGATAAAATTTTAAAATGTGTTGATTGAGTTTAAAAGTACAAGTTTTTTTCCTCTGTGCTGATATAATCTACTGTTTTTGTTCTTGCAATTTTTAGTGGATTCAAATCCCAGCTTCCTGTACGATACCTAGCCGAGAGATTATATATCTCATGTTACTCCCCCACATTGAAAACAAATCTTGAAAAACATAGCCAAAAATATTTACATATAAATAAAATTCATTGGTAGCTTGACCAAAAAAATATAAGATCCATGTAAAGCTCTCTAAAGTGGAACCATGAAAGTCAAATAAGAAGCAAAACTGCTTTTTATCATAATTATGCAACCTGAGGGTATCTGATGTGTACTGGAGACCCTGAGCTTCTGTTTTAATGATTATTTTAAAGACTACAGGGAAAAGAACATAAATCCCCAGGCTTAAATATGATGGAGTCTCTAACAGGAGACACCTCTATAAAACTAGGACATGAAAGGGTTATTTATATCCTCTGACAAATGAATTATTGAGAGATAAAAACTATTTTGTGCCATTTCCTGTGGTAGTTCATTCAGGGTGGTGGCAAAAATATTAACGAAAAAATATTAGAGACAGTTATAAGAAATAGTGACAAAATTCCCTTGGAAGACCAGTTGGTTTACATAGCTTCAAACGAGAGAATGGGCCAAAGGCAGCTAGTTCTTCTGTCTTGAGGCTTGAAGCATAGGGTAGTTAACAGTGGAATGCAAAGGAATTTATCTAAATGTCTTATTGTCCTAAGTCCAACCTTTGCCCATCCATGCTTGACTGCCTCTACTTTACCCACAAATGGTGTTTGCTTTAGACCTCAGAACGTGGCCTTTAATGTTTACCCTCTAGATGTGTTGAGTCAAAGCCTTTGTCATTTAATGTGTACTGAAAAAAGGCCTGGAAGGCCAGCATCTTGGGGTTGGTGGCCATTAACTCTTTCAGATAAATTACCCAGACACCCCAGCCCACTCTTTTACTTTATTCTGTGTCTGAGTGAGGGAAGGTGTTCTCGTTCCAGGTCCACAAGGGGGCGTAGTTTTAAGGGCAAGAATTTCCTACACCATGCCCTCCTCCCATCTCTTTCCATCTGGGAGATTTAACAATTTATGTTTAAATTTCCAGGGCAGGGGGAAGAAACTAAGAGTCAATCACTCCAGCAGAAGTTCTAAGGAACTCCTTTCATTGGTCTGGGATCTTAAACAAGGTAGGGGTTCCTCCCAGGTTAAAAGTCCCTTCTTCCACACCCCTTTGGACTCCATGTTTGGATCCCCTTCCATGAACACTCTTGTGCTCCTGGAATCTGCTTTTCTCTCTCCTGGATTTCCCCTCTGGAGTCCCCTTCCCCAAATACTCCCTTCGTGGAAGCCTGTCCTCCTCTCCTAAACTCTGTTTCTCTCTATTCCCTTCCACTCAGTGTGGAAGCTGCTTTCCTCTCCTGGATTCCATCTTTCTGGATTCTCTCATTCAGTGTGAGAGTTAGCTGTTTCTTTCTCTCTCCTTCTCCTATTTCTTTCTCTCTAAATAAATCGCTTTCTACAAACACTTTTGAGTCCAGCATTTACTGCGCACTGCGCTGTGGTCCCCTCTCTCATTCTTGAGCAGGTCAGGACACCAAGAACCTGGAGAAACATCCTCTCAGGGGAGCTGAGGGCACCTGAACCCCTGAACCCCAATATTACATTTTGGCAAACCAGCCAGGAGAGGGGTACACCAGAAAAGGGGTACACCAGAAAAGGGGTACACCAGGAGAGGGGTATACCAGAAAGAGGGGTACAGCTGGAGAAGACTTCAAAATCATGAGTTAAACCGGCCCCATTCTGTCCTGTCTCTTTAAGAACACCTGAAGCAGCTGAAGCCAGGCAGGGCTGTGGGGAACCGGAGCAGCGGGGGTGGCCCAGCTCGTCTTAAGTGGCACCGGCCAGCCAGAATTGAAAGTGCAGTTTTTTTTTTTTTTAACCTCCAAGCTCTCTCTCTGTTTTCTCTCTCCTTCTCTATCCTTTGGATATTATCTCTGGGACCAAAACCTGGGGGAGCCTGCGGGGGTGGAAAGGGTGAGCACCCCCACCTTTCTGCTCCTTCCCAGCCAGGAATAGCCCAGCCCCAGGGGTGGAACTCAGCACGCAGAGGTCCGCGAAAGAAAAACAGCGGGAGGGGGCGAGGTACAGCCCGAGCCTGCAGGGGACTGGGGAGCACAGCAGCCTGGTGTATAGTTCTGGAAGGCCTCTCTGGCGTTCTCTAGTCCCAGGCAGCAGGGTGAAAAGGCTCACCAGGACGTTCGCCTGCCTGCCGCGGGTCCCTGTGTGGGCAGCGGCTGGAGGAGTGGCCCAACTGCGCATGTGGAGTGGACAACTGCGCCCAACTGGCGGCGTCAACATGGCGACCAAAAGCCGCGGGAGTAGGGGGAGCTCACTGAGGCGCAAACTCGGCTTTTAAACTGACACACCGCAAGCGGCTTTTTTCCTCTGCCAGTGCGGCTGAGGAAAAGGAAGCAGCTCGACGGCCATCCGCCTGGCTTTTAGGCAAGCCACATTGCCTCAAGGTACAGCATTCTCATTCAAAATACGGCTTAAGAAAGCTTTCTGCCTTCCCCTAATATAAGTGGGCCTGTTTGTACAGTTGGTTAAGGTATAGGGTCTGCAACTGTAAGGTTGCTGGTTCAAATTCCTGGTGGAGTCAGTCTTGAATTGGTGAAGCCTTTTGGGGAAATTCAGAAGCTGAAGGCTACAGGACTTTGTGTTTGGTGTATAATTTGTCTTCCTTAGGATTGGCTCTCTCTATGGCAGAACTTTTCCATCTAGAAGATCACAGTTAACCTGGTTCCAGGACCCAGATAGTTAATGAAAACTCTCGCATCCCTAAAGCCATTTTCCTACAGTGGAAAATGGGTTAGGGGAGAAGTGGCCTGGGTCCTGAGGATATTGTTTCAGCCTCAGCCACACAGTCTGCCTTCTTTGAACTGCGTGCTCTAATGGCCCCTCCTTAGAAGTTTACCCTTCTGGGGCAGTTTTATAATCTGGCTTGTGTAAATTGGACACTTTTGAGTCCAGCATTTACTGCACACTGTGCCGTGGTCCCCTCTCTCATTCTTGAGAGGTCAGGACACCAAGAACCTGGAGAAACATCCTCTCAGGGGAGCTGAGGGCACCTGATTCCCAAAATTACATTTTGGTGAACCAGCCAGGAGAGGGGTACACCAGAAAAGGGGTACACCAGGAGAGGGGTATACCAGAAAGAGGGGTACAGCTGGAGAAGACTTCAAAATCATGAGTTAAACCGGCCCCATTCCATCCTGTCTCTTTAAGAACACCTGAGCAGCTGAAGCCAGGCAGGGCTGTGGGGGAACCGGAGCAGCGGGGTGGCCCAGCCCGTCTTAAGTGGCACGGGCCAGCCAGAATTGAAAGTGAAGTTTTTTTTTTACCTCCAAGCTCTCTCTCTCTCTGTTTTCTCTCTCCTTCTCTATCCTTCGGATATTATCTCTGGGACCAAAACCTGCGGGAGCCTGAGGGGTGGAAAGGGTGAGCACCCCCACCTTTCTGCTCCTTCCCAGCCAGGAATAGCCCAGCCCCAGGGGTGGAACTCAGCACGCAGAGGTCCGCGAAAGAAAAACAGCAGGAGGGGCGAGGTACAGCCCGAGCCTGCAGGGGACTGGGGAGCACAGCAGCCTGGTGTATAGTTCTGGAAGGCCTCTCTGGCGTTCTCTAGTCCCAGGCAGCAGGGTGAAAAGGCTCACCAGGACGTTCGCCTGCCTGCCGCGGGTCCCTGTGTGGGCAGCGGCTGGAGGAGTGGCCCAACTGCGCATGTGGAGTGGACAACTGCGCCCAACTGGCGGCGTCAACATGGCGACCAAAAGCCGCGGGGAGTAGGGGAACTCACTGAGGCATAAACTCGGCTTTTAAACTGACACACCGCAAGCGGCTTTTTTCCTCTGCCAGTGCGGCTGAGGAAAAGGAAGCAGCTGACGGCCATCCGCCTGGCTTTTAGGCAAGCCACATTGCCTCAAGGTACAGCATTCTCATTCAAGATACGGCTTAAGAAAGCTTTCTGCCTTCCCCTAATATAATTGGGCCTGTTTGTACAGTTGGTTAAGGTATAGGGTCTGCAACTGTAAGGTTGCTGGTTCAAATTCCTGGTGGAGTCAGTCCTGAATTGGTGAAGCCTTTTGGGGAAATTCAGAAGCTGAAGGCTACGGGACTTTGTGTGTGGTGTATAATTTGTCTTCCTTAGGATTGGCTCTCTCTATGGCAGAACTTTTCCATCTAGAAGATCACAGTTAACCTGGTTCCAGGACCCAGATAGTTAATGAAAACTCTCGCATCCCTAAAGCCATTTTCCTACAGTGGAAAATGGGTTAGGGGAGAAGTGGCCTGGGTCCTGAGGATATTGTTTCAGCCTCAGCCACGCAGTCTGCCTTCTTTGAACTGCGTGCTCTAATGGCCCCTCCTTAGAAGTTTACCCTTCTGGGGCAGTTTTATAATCTGGCTTGTGTAAATTGGACACTTTTGAGTCCAGCATTTACTGCACACTGTGCCGTGGTCCCCTCTCTCATTCTTGAGAGGTCAGGACACCAAGCACCTGGAGAAACATCGTCCCAGGGGAGCTGAGGGCACCCTGAACCCCAGTATTACGTGAGTAAATTTATTCATCCATTGTGGGGTCAGGGTCTGCCTAGTGGACCCCTACAGTGGTGCTCCATGTGAGGAAACTCATCATTGGTGCCCCCTCTGAAACTTTGCTGTAACAGATCATGACAGAACCTCTGAAAACTAAGGAAAACATGAATGTATACTAGGTAAGTCATTGGAGACCGCTTGGGATATCCAATTTCTGAAGGATTGTTCAGGCTAGGGTTTCATCATGGGACAGCAGTTATCAACGCAACAAAGGCAACATATAAAAGTATTGAAACAGCTGCTTAAAGCCAGTGCAGCCTCAGTTTCAGGCTCAATTAAGGGACCGAATGCAAACTTGTTTCCAAAAGCCTATGGTTCCTGGTAGAAAGTACGCTAGATGTAAAGCTTTGGAAACAAGTGGGGGGAGAAATCTTTAACAGCATCATGCAAAAGGGCATGAAGTCCTAGAAACATCGTCACAGAGAAAAAGAGGTTTGGTCTGAGCCGCCTCCTCCAATAAATAGGAAAAAAGGCAAGAGACACACTCCAGCAATAGCACCCTGTCTTAAGTAAGCGGCACTGGAAGGGGAGCTGTTAACCTGCCTGGTAATGCAAGATCAACAGGGCAATCAGGTGTATGCTTATAAAAAGATAAGAAAAAAGGCATTTGAAGCCAAAACCACGTGGCCAAGCGGGCAGAGGGAAAGACTGTGCAGCAGGAAAGCTCAGTTGCCCTGACCAGCAGCACCACCCAGCAGTGGGAGAAGGGGAGCTATGCTGACAGAAAGAAGCACAGACAAAAAGCCGTGCCTAGGCAAGTGGCAAGGTGACCGAGAAAAATCTTGCATCAGTCATAGGCTCCAAATCCTTGAAAGAGAATATAGAAAATGTGATTCATATAAGCAGAAATTAATCCTTATTTTCTTGTATTACTCTTGTTTGATTCAGTTACCATAAGAAGACTTAGAAATTAATTCTTCTCTTTGTTTTTTTTGAGTGTTTGTGTATAATTTATAATTTGCATGAAAAGTAAAATGACCTAGGTCTTGAATACTTCCTAAGTATAACTACAAATTCATCCATGGTTGTTACGATTTGGTGCTACTATTTAATTACTCTTTTATACAGTTAATTATTACAGGACTTTGAAAAATGTTCAAGGGTAAGATGAACAAATATCTCCAATGATTATTCCTGCAGGTGAATTTTTTTTCCTGTTTCATCTATTGAGCTCTTTGGTAAGGAGTCTCTAATCCAGTCTCCCACCTAGCTCAGATAATAGGCTAAAACCAGAAATATTGTTTCCAGTCAATCATTATCCATTTGGTTTAAGACTTTTTTTAAACTCTTAAATTGATATTCTCAATCTAATCAGTGATTTTGGTGGGTTGACATTGGATTGCAGTTGTTTATTCCTGTTGCTAGGAATGGCTATTATTTTGTTCCCTTACCCTGGAAAGGCAATAAGATACTAGGTTTCGTCTTTCAGAAGTTTGCAGTTTTGTTCAGCTTCAAAATTTGACAAATACCTTGATTAACAGATACGCCACATGTTTCTGGACAATTCAGTCACAAATTTTATTGCTGTCACCCCAAGAAAATGCAAAATCTCTGCTGACATACAAGGCCCTCTTCTGTTAGAGACCAAGTCTAGATTCTTGATCTCTACCTACACATGGAATCAGGAAGTTGTCCCTGGGGGGGGGGAGAAAAGGGACTATAGTTTCTCAAAGTCTCGGACTTTAAAGTCTTCTTTGTTTAAGGTCTTCATTCCCCTCACCAATTGCAAAAATGGATCTTTGGTTTTTAAACACCCATCTTTTACACTCTAGGAGATTTTGCTCTGTTTTTCAGAAGATTTATGCCCAGCTTTTCAACTTTTTGCACAGTTCCAGAATAAAGAAAATGTCTTGTGGAGCAAAAGGTCATACATATGAGTCTTACATATAGGTTATCGTGTTCTCTAGATTGTTACTGTAGCCCTATGTAACCACAAAAACCTTTCTTGGATTCTCTTTCTCCTGTATTGATTCTTCCAGGAACCACATTTGTACTAATTTATAAGGATATGGTAAAATATAATTTTATACTCACTAAGGACAGTTTCCCTGAGAGAGGATAAATAAAGAGCATCCTGTGATGACCAATGATCCTTCATGCCACCTTAATGTAGAGTAACTAGTGACATTTAGAAGATCTTCCCTATAACAATGACAACTATAAAACAAACAAGCAAACAAACAGAAAATGTAACCACTGAATTCATAGAATGGGGTCTCTTGAGGAGGAAAGTGGAGGACCAATTGGAAGCATGTATTACTTGCTTTTGGTAGTTTAAGGGATCTTTCCTTGTTTCTAAATGGGAATGGAACTGAAGATAAAAAGAAACTTTGTTTCATTATTAAAACGTGAGGTGAGACAAGCTATACAAATAATCTCTGAAAGTACATTTTAGTCTGTGCATAGAAGGGCATCAAACAACTTGCCAAGTATAGTTGGGCTACTCTGATTTGGACCTTTTACATTTTGCTAATATGCAAGTGGTCTTTCTTATGGAAGCTATACATTTTAAGGCCAACTTACTTTCACCAATAATAGCATAAATAAATAAAATACACATTCTCTTCTAGTAAAACATGGGTTTACAGAGACCTAATGTTGCTTTTAAGTGTGACTAATTGTGAAATTGTTCCTTCATTGCATTCATTTAACCTACTACTCTACAATCCCATGTGCCCAACAGAGAAATCCCAGCTGTACTTTGAAGGGGAAAAGTCTTACTGTATCACTCCAAAGATGCCAGCAGCTTACTCTAATCAAATTTCTAACTTCATTCACCTTCTGTCTCTGCCTTCCTATAATGAAGTGAATTTATTCTATGAATATGGTACACTTCAGGATATTTACTCTTAAATCATTGAAACAATAAAAAAAATCTTTTTAAAACAAATGTTACTTTACGCTCTGGGATACATGTGCAGAATGTGGAGGTTTGTTACATAGGTATACATGTGCCATCTTATTAAAAAATAATGTTAGGTGTAATTCTCCAAGGGAGAAAGAAAGCTCTTTAAGGTTTCAAACAAGTGACCAGTTCTGACTCATGAATCTTCTGGTTGGCAGCTTCCCTAAAAGTTGATTGCAGTGGGAACTGAAAGAACAGAACACAGAGAACTGCAGTGCCGAGATGTTTGAACATGTTAACAGTGAAGGAGGAAGATCATTCTCCCAGAGGTAAGAATTCATGTACTGTGTGCTGGTATCTGGACAAAGAAATTGAACCTCATCATTCAAATAGCAGCATCTGATTATTTTATTTCAAAGTAGAATTAAAACTTCCGGGGCGGCGGGGGCATGGTACAAAACAAACTACATAGACTTAAAAAGAAAGTGTTAAAATGTCTATTTCTATTTCTATATATGTTTAAAATATAAACCCATTGAGTTGTTTAAATCTTTAGTGCACTAATAGACATGTCAATCTTACTTTGGTCTATTTCATATCAGTTGTTGTATTTATGATGGAGGATTTGCCAGAATAGCAGAATCTGCTCGATGCAGAAGAGGCAACAGAGCATCTTTACAGACTTCATGTACTGAGCAATATATCATGTATAGTTCCATAAATAATAGATTTAACAATCACTCAATTTTAACTAAACTAACCCACATAAAATGGACAAGTAGGTTAAAAAAGATTTCTACAACATATGGGTTGTTAATAATCTCAAAGATTTAAGCATAGGCAAGATTATAGTTAGAGATTTAAGCTACAGCAAGATTATAGTTAGAGTTGACAATTTACTGCTGAAAGTTATCTTTATCTGCCTCATTCTGAGGTAAACACTTTTGGCATAAGTGTATCTAACAACTTTTTTCAACAAAATTTAAAATGACCAGGAATATAATTTGAAAAATAGATTTACACTCATGGACATTAATAGCCTTAACTTAAAATGCATATTTTCCTTTGGGATATTAGTTATCAATAATTTTATGCCATTATTATTAGAAAGATATCTTACCAATTTATATTTATGTGAATAGCTTATTAGATATGTAATCTATTATATAGAAATTCATGTATACACTCTATACCACAATAAAAATACACATACTATATTGGAGAGGTGTAATCTAAAAGTGGTAGAGACCAATTTAGAATACTTAAACTTAATTTAGAAATATAAAATAAATTCTCATTTTCAAGCAAATATTTTCAGACTGTGAATGGCTATTCAAACTGCTTACTTCCAAAAATGCAGTAAAGGAAATACTGGTTATTTCTAAAGATAAGAAGTAGATGTAAAACTTCCATGTAATTTCTTACAGAATCATTAAAACTATACAAACAAGTAACTACATTATCTTGAAAATATAGTTAATTTTAAAATTTTCATCTGGACTGTACAGGTTCATATTTACAGTTACACTTTATGGCAGTGAGAAGAAAAGAAGGGTGGACTGATCAAATGCAAGATGACCTATGTGTGAAAACCTAATTCCCCTTTCAAATACTTAGCTAGAAAGTTCAGAGATGTTAAAAATCTTTAAATTACTGCTGCAGACAGTGTAAGGGGATCAAAGTTATAACTTAAAGTATTTCCTTTGATTAGGAAGATACTGCATTCTAAATGTTTTACATATACCCTTTTCATTAATTGATAGCTATTAATACATTTCTATACAACTGCCACCACCAGTATCACACAAGTTTGTGATACTGTATATTTCCAAATTAATGCAAGTCTATGACACAGATACAATTTGAGTCTCTCTCCAGCTTTAATCCTCATCATTTTCAATGACTTCAATAGTGCTGAAACCATTTTGCCAAAACACAAAAGTCTTCAGGAAGTACTTCAGACACTGCAATAATGATACATGGTAGTAAATTCATTATAATTAACTTGATTTTACTCTCTGGTCATTTTTATAGATATAGTTCTCTTTGATATTAGATTGTAATTTTCCCATTGCAAATGTTGAAATCAGGGGTTCTATCTGTTTCCAATAAAATACAGTAACTCAATGCTTTACAAGTCCTAATTCTCCTGTAGGTGATAGAAATAATCTCGTAGAATTTAGCTTAATGAATACAAGTGTTCATTAGGCACAGATTTCTCAATATTTTGAAACAAACTGAAGAACTAGAGATGTTGATAAGAAAATGGATAATGCATCCATTCCTGAAGAAATTTTCCAGACAAAATAAATACAATCTCAGAAGAAAAAAAAAATGCTATTAAATTGGTAGTTTTTATAGTAAAATAAAACAAACCTTAACAAAATTACATTAATAAGCAAACATATCCTGTACCTCTTTGTAGAGTACTTACATATTTTGATTACCATTTATAAATTACAGTATTTTTTATTTGATTCTGTTTCTATTGACAAAAGTTTTTGGGTTAAATTCAATTTGATAATGAAGCTAAAAAATGAAGTGTTTTAAAATATCCTCTAAGTTTAAATACTCAATTTAGAAAAGCATAAAATCTCATTTACATCAAACATTTTCAAGCTGCAAATGGATTTTAAGGCTGTTTATTTCAGGAATATTCAATAAAAGTATGAAAATCCGGCAGTTTTCAAGGATAAGAAATAGAAATAAATCCTTGGAGCACATTCTTACAAAGTCATTAAAACTAACAAAACAGGTGACTGCATCATTCTGAATTCAGTTCATTTGCAATTTTAATAAAATGTTTTTATATAAATCTTTATGTTCTCTTTAAAATTAATATCAAAGCAGCTATCTGCTTTTACTGTATTATCTTTTAAAATGGGAGACACAGAAAATCAGTAAATGAGGTTATATTACTAATTAGCATACTGTCTTCACTACCTATAGTACACTACAAAAAAATGTGGCTTCCATTTTATCACATAGATGAAACAGTTATCTTTCAGGGTTTGAAATTTCTGTGATCTTTATGCTTAATAAGCTCAGTAAAAGGCATTCAAATTACATCACTTTTGTCTTGGAAGTTAAATTGGGAAATATTGCATTCTCTGAGATGATAAACTCTGCTGAAGATAAATTATCATGAGAAATAGTTTTAATTGATTTACCATAATAAAAGTTATGTGACTTTGAAGTGCAAATGACACATTAAAATGAATCTACAGTATGTTGATAATAAAGTGGCTTCTTTGTTAATGGAATTACTGACACTGCAGATGCTTTCAGGAAAGATGTCTTCTACTGTTAATCAAGAGACTTCAATGTAAAATGAATGTGCTGTTTATTTAAATCCCAGCCCAACTTTCTCACTTCTTCCTTCAGAGTAGGTCAGTTTTAAGGTCCAAATATCAAAAATTCTGGCCATCACAGAGTCAGTATTTTAGCTGTTTCATTTCTGCTTTTTCCTGATTATCCTGACTGCATGACCAAATTTGTTATGTGTAGGTAAATCAAAAAGACTGTCAGAGCAAAAGACAGTAATTAAGTCCACAATTAGGTATCAAGTTTAGGTGCCTACATATATGTAAACGAGTGACATTTTTACATAATATGAATTCAAAAAATTTTTGAACTGTAAGACTTAAAAAAATAAGTGAATATTTTAGAATTTTGTTTTTTTTAAATAAAAGGAATAAAATATTTTAAACTTACTTGGTAGTTCAGTATAATAATTTTGTTAAAGTAACCATATTTTATAATCTGTGACACTTCCTCATTCACGTCTATGAAAAATCCATTTTAGCCAAACTGTAGGAATAATTTGAATATGCTATTATTTCATTTAATTGCCAATTGCATTAATTATAAAACATCAATTATCACTATTTGATTCTACTTAATCAGGAGCAGTGTTTGCAAGCAGTTTTCAGTATTATCAATCTCTGTTTTGTAAGTGAAAAGTAAAAAATCTCCTGCCATTCTTATTGTTTTAAAAATGTGTATTGATTTCTGTGGGGAGGTATGGAAGGTGATGAGGCTGAAATGCAGACCTCCACTGTTGTTGTTTCAGTACTGTGCTTGGTGAGTGTTACTAGAGCAACTGAGAATGAACAGGATTAAACACCAGTTTATTTGCTTAAGAACACAATGAAGAATAACCTTACAGTAATATAAAGAGGATTAATATTAACAGGACTTACAAGTTAATATATAGCTCTGACTTACATTAATTTTATTTTGTTTCAATAATTAACACAAATTTCTTATTTACTAAATTTTTTATATTAAATTTACTATGATGTATCCACTCACCTTGTATTACATAAATTAATGGCAAATTATAAGACTCTATGTTTTAAGGTTCTTGCAAACAGGAGAAAAACTACAGATGTTATAAATAATACTGCTGTCTGAGATAGGAATTTGGCATACTATGTGAATAGATTCTAAGAAAAATAAGCCTGAATGAAAGTAATAATTTTTATGTGAAAATTGTAAACTAGCCATAAAAACTTTTCTGAATGTGTGATTTCAAAAGTGTTATATAAAGACTAAGTAACAATAATTTTATTAGCTCCATTTTTAAATCATGTAATATACTTTCAGAAATATATTATTTGACTAAAACTGGAACACGCTTCTGTAAAGAAAAGTAAATATTTGATATTTAAACTTAGAAAATATCCAAAAGTATATTAATATTGGATTTGTCTAAAATTCTGTGAGACTTTTTTGATAATTCTATTATCCTGATGGAATTTATTCTTTAAACATTTATTATTTAATCTCAGAAAAATAGTGTGCTATAGTTAAAATCGTAGAGACAAACAGAAGTTTTCTTGCGTGCATTAATTTACCAATTTGCACTGCTCGTGCATTCTTTATCCTTTCAACCTGGGAAGCTTCTGTCTGATTTTTTAGTGGCTGTTTAAACAAAAATAGATGTTTATCTCTTTAAAATTTTGCCAGGAAGCTGTCACTTTCCCATTTACTCAAGCTATGTTGTGACAGAATGTGTCAGCTTCTCACACAAATGAAAAGAGATATAGACCTGTATTTACTTTAGCTGAAAAATAAGTAGTCATCAATTCAGAAAAAAGTGTTTTCCCAGCTGAAAAGATGAAGTAAATAGGAGTGGTTGAGAGAAGCAAGTATTTTCTACTACTTAAAAGGCAGTTGTAAACCAAACATACAGGGCTGATTCATTTTTGGTTATCATATTGAAAGTGGGTAATCTTGTGGTATGTAAAAGTTGGTACTTTACTCTGTGCCTTTTGTAGTATATGATTTTGGCTTAAAAATGATAAACATTTAGGCAGTTAACCTTCCCTTATTTTTTTTCCTATGCAGGCTAAAAGCCTCAGAAATTTAACTAAAAATAGAAAAAAATTATCTTTAGGAAATAGTTTTTGGAATTAGGTTACATTCAAAACAAACTTAATTGGGAGAGATTGGCCCAAAACTTTATACTTTATAAAAATGTTTGAATTAAAAGTAATAATTTTACCATATAGTTCACTTTCAATGTATATTTAAGTCTACTTTTTTTTTTTCACTAAAATATCTCTTATTTTTAGGAATTTCTCAGGATAAAACTTCATGGAAAATATTACTGAAATGTACCAGAAATTAATAGTATTGACACTAAACCAAAGATAACATGTAGTGACAGGCTTTTGCTCAGAACTAATTAGAGGTGCACAATTATGTTGAAAACAACCTTTATTTATTTATTTTTTTGAGATGGAGTTTGGCACTTGTCTTGAGGCTGGAGTAAAATGACACGAGCTCTGCTCCTCTGCTCACTGCAACCTCCACCTCCCAGGTTCAAGCAATTCTCCTGCCTCAGCTTCCCAGAAAACCATTTTTAATAGCTTAAAAAGAGCAGCCTTGCCCAAGAGGAGAAAAAAATTTAAATTAGGCACTTCTGTATTTAACTATCTGCCTCTAACTAGATGTTTGAATTCTACATATTTTTTGAACCACAACATACTTACATTCTTTGTCTGTGTTTCCTCATCTGTTAACGGAAAAAAATGAAACCAATTAAATAGGATTTGTGTGAGCTTAGATATATCTAAGCATTGATCAGTACTTTTAGTGCTCATGTCTTTATGTTCATTGTCTCATTAGCACTACATCATAATATTCTTCATTGTATTTGTTAATTAGAAAATGTATTTGTTAATTAGAAAAATGACAGGAATATTTTATATATTTCATAACCAGAAACTACTCATTAAACGAAAGCCAAATAATATATTGATTTCTCAAAACAAAGTTCTATAATGGTTAAAATAGAAGTGGTAAAAATCATTCATTTAGAGTTAAGGCATAGAATAGAGTAATACAGTAATGCCATGATCCAAAGAAATAGACTTTAAAGAGTTACCCCATATCTCTATTTTGAATGGAATTGTAATTTAAACCTCAAACACTTGTTTTTCATTTGTTTTTCTGATTATTATGGTGTTTTCTTATTGCATTTAAAATTTTTAACTCATTTTGCTTCAATTTTTCAGTAAATACATGTATGTAGATAGTGTCATAATACTTACACAAAAAAAACCCTGCCACCTCTCATACATTTTCTACTTCTTAGGGGCAAATAATTTTACTATTATAGCTATTTAATTTTAGTATTTACCTCCATGTCTCTAAAATTATGAGTATACTGCCTATTTTTTAATTTCATAATATACTTCTCTACAATCTTCTGCTAGGTAAGAGGAGAATTCAGCCCTCTTTTATGCACCTACCATCCCAGGATTTCTGAGCCTTAGACCTTTGAGATAATTCAAGTCAAAATATAGGACAACCTGTCAAAGTTGAAATTAAGATACAGAAATGATTATTTTTTAGTATAATTATGTCCTAAATCTTGCATACTTGCAAAAGCCAGATAATTTTTTTAACCTGAAATTTGAATTTAACTGGACTTCTTGTATTATACCTGACAGACTTATCCCTCTTCAAGCTTTTCAATATCACCCTATGAGTTGATGCCATCAGCATTCCATATGGATACAATGAGGATCCTGCAAATAATTGACAGATAAACCAGATAGTTAAAACCCTTTCTTGAACAACATTATGTTTTCCCTGAAGTTAGAATGACCTTACTTTTGCTTATGCTTATATTTTAAACCTAACATATTCCTAAATTCTTCTTAATATCTTAAATTTTCTCTTAAATCTCTCAAATACCTCAAGTACGAAATCATTTCCTCTTTATTAAGAATAGATTTCATTTGCTGTTTCTGATGCACAGCATACAATATAGACTCATCCTTTTTTATCACCCTCAGGGGTAACTTTCTCACTTTGTGAAGATAGACCCCTTTTCCTTTATGAGTTCTCATGGTTTTCTTGAATCAGTCTCTCATCTGGGAGAAACACATCTCCTGGTAACTTTCTAAGATAGCGTACAAGGGAAGCACATTTTCTGAGACTTCTCATGTCTGAAAACAGTATTTTACTAACCTCATATTTAATAGATAATTCATCTTGCCATGTAACCAGAGGTGTGAAATATTTCTCACTATGAACTCTGAAGGTCTTCCTCCATAAGTAGGGTCTAGAGAAGGATGTATTCCTGAAAGACAAATATTTACTGGCTATTTTTTAGTCTGTTGTTTTGTGTTGTTTTGTTTTGTTTTACAAAATGCATTTCTAATCTATCCAAATGCATTAGAAAATGCATTTCTAATCTATCCTCATAGACAATATGAAACTAAAACCTGACTGAGATGTAAGACAGAGACAAAGACAATCAGAGAAGCTAGATGTTTATGAGGCTTTACATAGAAACAAAGAGAGGCTAAGACCTATAATCTGTATATAAACTATACCCAAACGGTTGGCTGACCATCAAACTAAGCAGCTATAGGGCAAAACTCTAAGGCCAGAGTAAAAATGTATTACAATAAAATAAGCAGCAAAAAAGGAATTAGCAGATGTATCAACTTCTACACTGTGGGGAAGAAAACAGTTTATAGTTTGAGGAGGCCAAATGCCTAGGAGAATAAAAAACTTTAAATCTTCTGAAAAGAATAACAGAATCTAGAGTCACTGATATGTCTTATCTATGATGTCTAGTTTCAACCAATATTACATAGACTTCAAAACAACAGAAAAGTACCACCTATTCTTGGGATAAAAGGCAGTCTGCAGAAACTGACTTCAAGCGGATCCAGACATTGTGTGCAGCAAGCCAAGGCTTAAGCAGCTTTTATAAGTATGTTCAAATTATTTTTTAAAAAAGATTATAATTCAAGGACAAATAGAGGACTTCCATAGATAAAATATTGCAAAGAGAAACACTAAGGCTGACTAGTACAAGAACTGAAATAAAATTATTAGACAGTCATGAAAGACATAGAAATGACCAAATAAAAAATAAGGTCTTTGAAGATAAATCAAAACAGAGGAAAAGGACTTAAAACTGAAATGGGTCTGAAAGACATACGATATAATATCAGGTGATTTTTAAGTGAAATTTAAATCACAGAATGATGGAAGACAGAGACAGCAAAAATATATCTGAAAAAAATGACTGAAAATTTCCCTAACAAAATTTTAGGTACTCCTTAGTATTACTTAAAGCCAATGATTTAAAAAAAATCTTAATAGCTACTAGAGAAAATCCCTTTATATACAAAAGTAAAATACTTTGTTTACAGAAGAAATCAATATGATTAATGGCTGTTTTAAATGAAAACAATTGTAACATAACAACATGCGGTGTATTCTGAAAGAAAAAGCGTAATTTGCCTACTGAACTTTTGAATCCACTTGTTCTCAAAAAATGAAAATGAGAAAAAGACATGGACATATAAACAAAAAATCTGAAAGAATTAAGCATCAGGCTAAACAAAATGATGCCAGATGGTGACATGAATCTGAATAAAGAGCACAGGAAATGGTAAGGAGTGGGCAAATATAAATAAATAAACACAAACACACGTAACACACACACAAACACACACACACGCTCTTTGTCTTTTCTAAAATCATGTAACTGTAAAAACAAAAATTATAGCACTATACAGTTGTGCAGACATAAAATGTAAATAAAAAAATTAGCAATAGAATGAGTGTATAAATGGAAATAGAGCATTGTAAGCACATTTTAAATATTTACCAGAAATAATTAAAGTGTAAGGAGAATACACTAAATTAAAGAAGCATAACCTAATTCCCAAAACAAACACAAAAATATAATGTAAATACATACCTCTAGGATGTCAATAATGAATTTCAGAAGAATATTAAAAAGCTTAATACTGTATTTGTAATTACCTTTTCTATATTTATATACATTTAGATACCATCATGATATAATTGTCTACAGTATTTAGTATAGCAACATTCTGTATAGGTTTTTAGCCTGGGAGCAATAGGTTATACCATAGAGCCAAAGTATATATATATATATATATATATATATATAATATGGTGTGTGGTGTGTGTGTGTGTGTGTGTGTGTGTATCTAGGTTTGCGTATGTTCACTCTATGATATTCACACAACAAAATCATCTAATGATGTGTTTCTAAAAACTTATCCCCATTGTTAAGTAGCTTATGACTATCATATTTAAGTATATTGAATGTAAGAAGACAGAAAAAGATAACCTGCCACCAGAAAGTACAAACATCTTGAGTGGTTAATATCAGAAAATAAAATTGAAATATAAGGAGTGTTATTAGAGACAATAATCCAGGGATACTAAATAATAATTAAATGTTGATGTATCTCACAGTTGGTGTGTGTTTGTGTGTGTGTGTGTGTGTAAGATGGAGTTTCACTCTTGTTGCCCAAGATGGAGTGCAATGGCACGATCTCAACTCACTACAACCTCTGCTTCCTAGGTTCAAGTGATTCTCCTGCCTCAGCCTCCTGAGTAGCTGGGATTACAGGCATGCGCCATCATACCTGACTAATTTTGTATTTTTAGTAGAAATGGGGTTTTAACATGTTGGCCAGGCTGATCTCAAACTCTTAACCTCAGGTGATGCATCTACTTCAGCCTCCCAAAGTGCTGGGATTACAGGTATGAGACACCGCACCCAGCTATATTCCAAAGTTTTAAAAATTACATATGAATATATCTTATAACAGTTTTTAAATGCATGAAATAATAACTGATAGAACTAAAGGGAAATATACATGACAGTTGGGAATTCTATCACCTTTGTTTCAGTAATTAATATAAAAACTAAACAAAAATTAGCTGGATTACACAAACCACCTTTACCTGATCACCACGTAAATTGTGTGGTATATATTATTTTTTAGTACAAATAAGCATTCACCAGAGATAGACCATACGTTTTTTCATAAATAAGGCTTCACATTGAAAGAATAGAAATCATACAATGTATGTTCCTTGACAAATTCCAATTGCTAAATAGAATAACCAGTCTGGAGAAGAATATAAATGACCTGATGGAACTGAAAAACACAGCACAAGAACTTCGTGAAGCATACACAAGTATCAATAGCCGAATCAATCAAGTGGAAGAAAGGGTATCAGATATTGAAGATCAACTTAATGAAATAAAGGGAGAGGACAAGTTTAGAGAAAAAAGAGTGAAAAGAAACGAACAAAGCTTCCAAGAAATATGGGAAATTAGAATTGTAAAAGCAGTAAATATTTGGAAATTATGCAATACATCTCTAAACAATTCAAAGGTTGAAGAATAAATCACATGGAAAATTAGTGTCTTGAATGATAATAAAAACCCAGAATATATCAAAATTTGTGACATGCAGTTAAAGCAATTTTTGGAGTATTATTTATGGTTCTAAATGTTTATATTAGCACAAGAAAGTTTAAAACAAAAATGTATGTTCCACCTTAGGAGTCTAGGAAAAGAGGAGTAGTTTAAGACCAAAGTAAGTAAGTATAAGGACAGAAAAAAATGAAGAGTGGGGATCAATTATATAGAAAATGTATGAATAATAAATAAAATGAATAAAACCTTAAGATGTCTTTTTGAAAATAGTCATAAAAATTGATACACCTATGACTTTTTTTATTTTCAAACAATGAGATAGAGAGAGAAGGGAAAAATGCTACCAATATCAAGAATGAAGAAGGGGGCAATATTGCAATTTCTAGAAGCACTTGGAAAAGGCAGTATGATAGGATAATATATTTGGTTACAGTGGAATGTTCTATGAGCACAACCAGACAGATACAGAGGAGGATATATTAAATAATTTCATTTAATTGAAATATAGGAAAATGCAAATTAATCTTTAGTGGCTGAAAGCAGATCAGTTCTCAACTAAAGCTCAGATTGAGGTTGGGGCAGATTAATAAAAAGGAGCATGAAGGAAATTTAGGGGTGATGAGCAGGTCTGTGTTTTGATGGTGTATAGGTATGCATGAGTACATTCATTTGTCAAAATGCAACAAATTATACCTTTAGAATGGATGTAGTTTATGTAATTTTTTAATCAATAAAAGGTAGACACAGAAAATGCAGTTTATAATTAATTCCCTGTTATAATTCATTCTTTAAATCTTTTTATGCAGTTTATAATTAATTCTCTGTTAGGGGCTGAATTGTGTCACATCAAAAACTCATAAAGTTCTAACTTCCAGTACTTCAGAACGTGATTATGTTTGAAGAGAAGGCCTTTATAAAGGAAATTATGTTAATATGTGATCATTGAGTTGGGCCCTAATCTGATATGATTAATGTTTTTATAAGAAAAGGAAATTTGGACACATATTCATAAGGAAGAAGACAATATAAAGACATAAGAAGAAAAAAGCCATCTACAAGCCAAGGACAGAGGCTAGGAACAGATCCTTCCTTTGTGGCCCTCAGAAAACATCAACACTCCTTGATACATTAATCTTAGACTATCAGTCTCCAGAACTTTGAAAAAATGAATTTCTGTCATTTAAGCCATCCTACCTATGGTATTTTGTGTTGGCAGGCCTAGCAAACCTATATACTACCAGTATGTGTGGTATGATAAATAATAACTTAAACAAACATCACAGAAGCTAATGATTATTTTGTATTATTGCCTATGAAAAACTGTGACGTAGAATGATGCATATTTACCAGTTTTGGGATTGACCCTAAAGGGTTCCACACAATTTTCATTGCAGCCACAAAAACTCAGCTTAGTTCAGACTACCTGTTTAATGAGGGCAGCTATAAACTTCAGACTATATAAATGTGGTGCATTAGTCTTCTTCAGTATATCCTTATATGCATGTCTTCCATAAATCTTCTATACTAAGCTGTTTAAATTACCTTCAAAGGGAAAAATATGAGTTGTTCAACTTAAAGCAGTTCATAGATAATGATGACTCTTGTAAAATGAGTGTTTGAGAGTGTCTTGAAAGAATATAGAGATATTTTGAGTTGAAACCAAATGTAAAACAACTCAGTGAAGAATACAAAATTTCTTCTGACATTCTATTGTTACATTGAAAGTAAATTAGATTTTGGAAACAATGTTCACTGAACGTTTTAATTTTTTCTGCTTCCATGCGGTAAATTTCTTCAGATATTCTGAACTGACACTCAGGAGAACCTCCTCAAGATTGCTGGGGAGGAAGAGTGAGGATAAGGGGAAGACAAGTGGAGGCCCTAATACTTCATAAAAGCTTCAAACATCGGAAATCCATTTTTTTCTATTTACCTACTATATTAGATTCACTATAAAATTACTTGTAAGTTCAGAGTCAAAAGAATTGAAAACCTGCTCTACTCTATTCTCAAACAACTATTTGTTTATGCTAATATTTAAAGAGTCAAATAGCTTACTAGACATTTCTGATGTTCTTTTTAGTTTTCACATCTTTGCAATTTGGCTTGTTGTAAGACAGGACTTCTGAAGATGATTTTGTAATCTCCTTTTCTATGGTGTTTTATCATTCAACTTTACACCCTGCTGGCTAGCCTTCTTAATTTAAATACTTCAGTACGTTTTATAAATCTCCATTGATTTGAATTTAATGAATAAATTTAGAACACTTTATAGGACTAAAGAAATGTCAGTTAATTTCAAACTGGCAGCCAAAAGAGAAATAATCATAAGCAAATATTAAAAATATGTGAATAAAAAAATTGCAATGTTATATTAGCATGGCATGGATATAAAAAGGCTAATTTTTGAGTGGTAGAATGTTCACATTCATTATCTTACAATTCTTAAATTGCTCTGCTTTGCTCTCAAAACATTTGTATTAAGCAATCATGAAGCATATGTCTGAAGTTTCTATAAAAATCAGCAAAATTCAGTTGCCAAGAGCATCAGAAAAACTAAGCCGCATATGCTTTTAATAAATACTGACTCTACCTCTGAGGTTGATTTTTTAATGTCTTAAAATTTTCCCAAATATATATGTATATACATTCCTGAAAAAATAAGTGTATTCAAATTAAACAAAATTATAAAGTTATCATTACATTGTTTTCCATCAAAATAAAATTACGTTAATAAAGTTACTTAATAATCAATGAGGTTATTACATTTTCAAAAGAAACAAAATAATGAAGCCCAACAGACTAGACAAAAAGTAAATGTTAAAAAGAAAAAAAAATTGTCTTAATTTTTGGCTTATAATCCAAGACTATGATTATAAAATCAACCTAGTTCAAAGATCCAAATGGCTATGTCACATAAATGAGTTGCATTATGTCAAGCTCACAGGATTTAAGATGCAGTTCATTCTCCTTACCACACACAGACATGCTCTTAGTCTACCAACATATCCATTATACCCTCCTGCCTTTTAAGCAATACAACATCAGGAGCGTACTTAGTATAAACAGAGCTCAGATAGAGAGAACTCATGCCCTGGCCTCACAACTCACAATACTGAAGGATAATTTGTAAATCCGAACTCTTGATACTGAATGTATTTTAGGTTAGGAGTAATATATTAGAGGTATACAGACAGTCTACATGCTTGTGAAAACATATGGTTGTATGCTAACCTCACAGAGGTTCCAATTTGCTCTCTAGGTCACCCAAAAGAAATATTCCCTATGGGATTTTGCCTTTAGAGAGACAAAGTGAATTGGTTCTGTTGAAATATTCATTAAATTAAAAGGCTTCATTTACTATTCTAAAAGCAATTAATCAGTTTCCCCCACTCTGTGTAGTACAGTACTAGCCACCACTTTACAAAAGTGCATTAGTGCTCTAGGGAGAATGCAACACATTTCAAGAAAAATTAATAGGGTCTGTTAAGAAAGTTAGTTATAGACACTAAGAAAGTTAAAAACTTTATTGGAACATAGAAAACCTTGAAATAACCAATTTAGTAAAATTACTTGCAAATGGCAATGGAAATTAAAATACAATAAAGAAAATGGTTCTTATGAATATCTTTGAAGGGCTTACCATTGTTAAATATAACTTAAATTCAGGTGTAAGGAAAGGGAATTAAAACTGTAAGTAATAGTAAATATTGAGTTTTATTAAGAAAGTCTGCCAAATATTTATAGCAATATTAGCAAGTGTTTTGATCATGAGAAAAATGCCAATATCTGCAAAATCTCTGTATGCTCACATATTCATGATTAATTATTCTTCTAACAATGTGTGGAGCACATCAATTCTAAGGTCGTCGGCTGAACATAGCCCAGGTCAATAGTTACAGGATGTTGTAGACCAAAGATATATTCCTTTGGCAGCATTTCAGTGCAATATGCAAATCATTGTATGATTTGAACATAGTACATAATGAAAAATTAATGCATTTGCTAGTTTAAGCAGGAACTCTAATTAAACACAAAATTGTGCTTTAAAATTTTGGAATGAAGACAAATCTATATAAATGTGTAAATACATATTTATATCAATAAAAGTAGATTAAATGAAAGTAGGGATGATGCAAAAAATAAAGGGTTGTCCTAAAACATGAGACATCTAAAATAATTAATTCCATTTAGTGTTATAATTTTAAAAGTATTACATTTACTTTTAAGAAGAATTCTTAGACTGTTACAGACTAGACTAGTACCACATGGAGTAGTTGGACATGTAATTCAACAGTTAGTGTGCTGTTCTATATTGTCTATTTTTTCCAAAAACTATTCTTAGTCTCTCTTGAATCCTGAAAACATATTGGAAATCTAATAAATTTATTTGAGATAGTGAATAGTTACGTTAAGTGAACAACCAGTAAATGTCATGTATCTAGACATTTTAAAGCCTTTGATAAGGTTACTTCTAAAAGACTGTTTTTTTGAAATATTAGCATAAAATTAGAGAGCAAAAAGTAAGCAAAAGCAGGCATTTTCCAGATGAAATTAGTGTCAGTTTGTTAAGAGCTCTCTAAGTCAAATAAAGGAGGGTGTGTGTGGGTAAGTCTTGGGTGGCAGGGGAACAGGGTAAAAGAGCAGAGTATCTCCATTCAGAGTCCCTGCAGGGAAATCCAACTTCTCTCAACTGTGTGACTCTGGGCAGTTTACTCAACTCTCAGGACTTCAGTTTTCACAGGGGTATAATAAGGATAATAATAGCATTTCTCTTGTAACAATAAATAAGATGTTGGTATGCCAAAAGCACAAACCTATGTTAGCATTTTACCTTTCATACTATTTTTTTTTAAATTATATAAGATATTAAAATAGAAATATTTTATAACACAAAGATTTTGTACTTGGCTCAATTATAATAATCAAATGAGTCAAGCCAGCAGTCATTAAATAAATTATCATTAATTGAATACTGACCTACCTCTAATGAACTAGGTGGTCTCATATTTATTATTCTACTTGATCTTTACAACAACATGTGACATGTGCTTTATGGTTCCTACCTTGCAGAAAACTGCAGTTCAAACAGCTTAAATGACTTGTCAAAAATCATAAATTTAGAAATAGCAAATCTAGAAATAAAATAGGAATTTATTTCCTCTATATCACAATAAATCTAGCTATTCTCTAAGGTAAGTGAATTTTGCCAGTACCTAAGAAGTATTTTAAAATATGTGATGGGGACTCTATGAAAACACTAAAAATTCTGTGGTTTTCTTGCTCTCAATTTTTTATCATTCACATTTCACTGCCTGGTATGTTATCTTCCCCCATCAGCACTAAGACACGGGTAAAGGGAATAAAGACCTTGCCCAAGTACGAAATTTAAAAGAATGAGAGAAAAAGTAATTGAGATAAATATTATTTTAATAAAATGTTTTTAAAATTCAAAATAAATACAAAAAGTTCATGATGAAAAACATATCAATATTTTAAATTAAGACAGTATCTGCTGGGGTATCTTAGAGCCTGAGGCAAAAGGAAATAATAAGTAATACTATGTAAATTCTGCTCTCTCAACAGGTCTCAACTTAACTATTTCTTACGGTCAGAAACCTTAGACTGGTTTAATGCTGCCCTTCCAAGCTCCCATTATGTCCTGTGCTTACCTCTCCAGCTAGACTTATCCAAGCAATGGTAGTGTGTTAGTTATCTACTGTTGCAATACACAAAAACCTCAAATCTTAGTGGCAAGATTTGAGAACAGCAAACATTTATTATCTAACAGTTTTCATGTATCAGGAATTTGGAAATGGTTTAGTTGAGATTTGACTGAGAGACCCTCATCAAGTTTTAGCTGAGAGATCAGCAAGTGTTGTAGTCATCTGATAGCTTGACTGTGGCTGAGGATCTGCTTCCAAGTTGGCTTACTACTGTAAATATTAGCAAATTGGCTTCCATTCCTTGCTACATGGGCTTTGCCCTTGTGAGTGGGATTAGTGCCCTTGTAAAAAATGACCAAGGGAGCTTGTGTATCTCTTTTATAATGTAAAGACAAAGTGAGAAGATGCCATCTTTGAAGCAGAGAGCAAGTCCTCACCAGATGCTGGATCTACTGACACCTTGACTTTGGACTGTCTAGCCTCCAGAACTGGAAGCAATAAATTTCTATTGTTTATAAACTAGTCTAAAGTATTTTTTTATAGAAGAATAAATGGGCTTTTACTTTTAAAATATTTTTTCTTATGTTATTGATAATTGATAATTATTGATAATAATTTTGATTAATCAGAGTTTTCAAACATTGTAGACATTTTTTGGAGCAGCTTTTATGCTTGGCTGTGCTATTTATATTCTACAATGTATATTTATTCAACATGATGATTTGAAATTTTAGAAATTGTGATGGAAAATACTATCCATTCATACATATTTTATATCTGAAAATATTACTATGAAAATAATTTGAATTTTCGATAACATTGATGGAATAATTCAACCTGTGTTCACAAGTAAGTGAGGTTGAGTTAATAGATCAACATTTATCAGTCTGTGGATCCACTAAGTCTACTAGGTCTGCTGGAGGTTGACAGAGGACTTTTCAAAGGTTCCTTGAAGTCAAAAATACCTTTATAATAATTCTGTAGTTTGCCTTTTCACTCTGTTGATATTTGCACAGTTAGTGCCAAAACAATGATGGGTTAAATTGGTGGCTCCTTAGCATCAATGGACAAGTGACTTCAAACTAATAGCTACTGTACAAACGTGCAGGAAAAGAAATCCAGTTTAATCCAAGAACATCTTGATGAGGTAGGAAATGTTATCAATCTTATTAAATCTTCTTCAATCACATCTCTTTAAATATTTTGAGTGCCAAAATAGACTTAAAGCACTTTTGCTGCATCACAAAGTGAAGAAGCTCCTGTGTAAATTGTTTGAGTTATGAGCTAAATTTTATCATAGAAATTTGTCATGGAATATCATTTTTACTTGAAAGAGCAACTGACGAGAGACCTATGGCTATTCAAGCTTGGGCATTTTTTCTGATAATCAATGAAAAAGGAATAATATTTGTTGCTAATGATAAATTCAAATTTTCAAATGGAAATATGAATTTGGAAAACTCGTACTTTATATTTTGAGTTTAGCAGATACTGAACAGTGATGAGATTACTGCTGCTATTGCTGAATGTTACTTTTCTATATTGTATCATGAAATGTTTCAACATTTAGAAGATTTGCATATCTCTATACACCCATATTTTCCAAAACACCAAAGCATAGTTTAAAAATCATGCTTGGGTTAAAAGAAAATTCATTCAAACTGCAAAATATACCCTAGATTTCAATATAGGTGTGAAAAGTTCATTAGTATGTTTTCAAATTCTACATTGCAACCAACTTTTGGAAATTGCCATTTGTTTAGTTTGGGGTAGTATCATAGAAGATATATCCACAATTTTCTGAAAAGGCAGTTTAAACAAGTCTATCTTGTCCAAATATATATCTGTAAGACTGAAGTTTCTTCTAAAACTTCAATTAAAAAATAATAAATTACAGCTGGATGCAATGGCTTATGCGTGTAATCCCAACACTTTGAGGGTTGAGGTGGGAGGATCACTTGAGTCCAGTAGTTTAAGACCAACCTGGGCAACACAGGAAGACCCCATTTCTACAAAAAAATTAAAAAAAATTACACTGATGTGGCATGCGCCTGAATTGCCAGCTACCGGGGTGGCTGAAGTGGGAGAACCGCTTGAGCCCAGGAGCTCGCGGCTCATTGAGCTATGACAGTGCCAATGCGCTCCATCCTGGGTGGCAGAGAAAGATCCTATCTCTAAGTAAATAAATCCCAATAGATTGAATGCAAAAAGGCATACTGTAAGAATACAGTCAATTTCTATTAAGACAGACTTTTAAAATACTTGCTGAAGAATGCTATTTTTCTCACTAATTTTTTTGGCAAAATGTTATTTTTCACTAAAGTATGTTACATATGCTAACATTTCATGGGCCTATTTTTATTTAACATTTTGTGGATTTATTTTTATTTCAAAATAATATATATTTTAAATTTCAGTTTCAATTTGCATATGAGAAATATTAATAGATATCAAGCATATAAACAAAAGCTCCTCAGGGTCTCAAACAAATTTTAAGAGTTTAAAGGGGTCCTAAGGCCAAAAGTTTAAGAATTGCAGCCATAGATTATTTAAAACAAGGACCAAATGGTTTACAAAAATAATAAAACTGAAGGAGAAAAACATTCTGCAAAAGAGTTTAATTAATTAGCTTTGTAATGATGCTGTTAGCTAGAGCAAACTGGTTTAAGCCACAAATGCAAGCAATCCTAAGAAGCTATGTAGACTCAAGGTCAATGTACATGAAGTAACTCAAGAATAAACACTTGGGGCTTGATGGAATTTATTCACTGACCCTAAAATGTCAACTAAACGTAGATACTAATGTTGCATCTCCAGTCTCCCATGCTATGTCAAAATCTATTTGGGTGCTCTAAATGCACATGAGAATATGCATACACTATTTTAGGTAGACCTAGTAAGTTAATATAAAGAAAAAAAGTAATTTTATATTTCAGAATGAAGCTTGTCTTAATGAGTCACATTGGTATCAATGATATGGTACTTCCAATTGAATCTTACTATAACAGTTTTGAGCTTGATTCCTCAAAACCTCAAATTGCTTCCCTTATGCCCTGAAGCACTGACCTAATAAAAAGGTGATCACCGTATAGATAGAAATCTATTACTTTACCAGTGATTCTTTCTGTGAATACATAGCACATAGCACACGAAAAACTAATTTTTATATTACGGAGGGAAATTAATTAACAGAGAAAAAAATGAGATTTACCATTAGAAGTGAAATACTGCAACGTTCAGGTTTGCCAATGTATTTGAGAGAATATTTTGTTACTTTTACTCAAGCTAAACTCTGAAACTTTGGATAGTTTCTAATTTACGTCAGAGTGAAGTTAAAAGTAAATTTTGTAAATTCTATACTTGTAGGAAATATAGAGCAAGTTGTATAAATTTGGGGGAAAAAATTACATAATCTATCTTTAATACCTTTCTGTTTTTCCCACTCCCACTCTTCCTCTATTATACAAAAATTACCTAGCTGAGTGACAGAAAAGTATCTCTCAACTGAAAACTTTACCAATATTATGAAATTTCTGAAAAATATGTTAATAAATAAATTACTTGAGCACTTATAATGGTAATATTTTTTCTATTAGGGAAAAAATAAAAGGGAAATATCTAAACATCATGTGTCTTTAATATATTTATGTTGAGTATTTAACTCATAAATTAATCTTGATCTGATGTATCCTGATATACATTATATTATCAACTCTTTATTATACTTTGAAAATATAGAGTCTGGTGTATTTGACTTTTTAATTTGCTATGGATTTTTTAATAACATTAGGCTTATGATTCCATTTTGTTTTTAATTACCTTAAGGATTTAAAATTTGATATAGGTCCATTCCCAGCAACTATTTTTATTTATTTCTTTATTTTCTACAAATATCTCACTCTCAACATGTAGGTACTTAACGTATTTTGTACATCGTTACATGTGCCTTGAAAAGAAAAACAACAAATAGTGGTCTGCTATAGAAACATTTTAAAGTTTCATTTTAAAGTATATCACTCAATCAGTTGTTCATCACAAAATGTAAAACAATTTGTTTCTAGAATATTTACACATAGAAATTGACTGCTGTTTTTATAAAAATATATGATCAGTAATTAAATGACCAATATAAATTCTATTGTACATTTACCATTAGATTTTCTAATAATTCATAAGGAAAATGAGGACTTACATGTTACTTTGCATCTAGTGACTCTGTTCCTCCTTCTCTTTCTGTTGATGTATCAATCTATTCCAAACTTAGCTGTCTCTCCTCCATCCTTTCATTTAGTTTACACATACAATTTTCAGCAAATTTCATTATTTTTCCCTTAAAATTAAGATTGTGTTCATATGTTCCTTTTCTAACTTTCTATCATCAATCCAAGATGATATTATTTTATTCTCAGATCCTTGGTTTACTTCTAAGGGGTCATATGTGCTTTTTTATTTTAATTTTTTTATGTGCGTAAATGTGTGTAAAGGGCACTTTTCTCTTTAGATTCTGTTAGAAGCTGTTCATGATCTTAAATAATAAAGTCTGAGCACCTGGATTTGGCATTTGTAGGTCACCCTAATCCAAAACGTTCTGAGGTGTTAGATTTTACATACTCCAGTACAGACCCATTTAGCCAGGCTTTTAACGCTCACCTCTAAATACCATACTTGTTCTTTCCTCATGTTTCTCTCATATATAATTTTCATCCAATAAGAGTTTTTTCTTCTTCCATTATTCATCTCAAGCTACAAATTCTTTATAAAGGTTTTCATCATTATTTCTATGTAAAGTCATCATTTCTTTCTAAATTCTTCATACTGTTTTGTGTTTTAATGATCTATACAGATGTCTTATATACTAAACATATTTGAATTCCTAAATGTTAGTGCCAAAACTTTATTTTTGAATCCTACTTTTGTTATATAGGTATTGATAATGTCTCTAATTGTTCCCACCTGCCTCTCCCCAGTCATTGACCAGTGCCCTTCTGGGTCTAGAAGTATGACTGCTTTGACCCATGGAGCAGTGGCCAACAGAATGACTTGAACATATGTGACTCCTGCTACCTCCAAAAGAATGTGCCTATCTATCTTGTTGAAACAATGAAAGAGCGAGCCATGTAACTGTCCCCTGCCTGGCTTACTCTCAAATGCATCAGATTCCAACTAGTAAGCCAGTGTGTCCTCAGACATGTGAGTAAACCCTGCCAAGACCAGAATCATAGTCCAGCTTAAATTATGAATCTGCAGTCTTGTGAGCCAAATACATGCTTTTTATGTTAAGAGACTGATTGTTGGCATAGTTTGTTACAACAAAGTTATTATGCCATTAGAAAACTTGATGCACTATGCCTGGAAACCAAACGCAACAGCCTCACAGTACTTTGTACATGTTTAAAATTTAATGAGGATTAAATGAATGTATACCAGATTATGTGTAAGGATGACTTCAATACATTCACAAACTAGTTTGAAAGAGTAAGCAAAGGGAACTGGCTTCTTTAGAGCATCTATAATATGCCAAGTAATGCACGATGAAATTTAATGTTTGATCCCATTTACTCCTTGCTACAATAAGTGAGGTACTTGTTAATAAGCCCAGTGTACAGATAAAAAAAAGTGAGGCTTGCAAAGATAATGTAATTCATCTAGGTGGTACATAGAGCCTAATGAGAGCTTAACTGGTAACATCAAAATCTGATAGAAAAAATTATGTTTATTATGTCTGAATTATGACAGAAGCTCTTGCAAGGAATAAGATATTAAATGAGTAAAAGCATGATGATTTTTAAAAATAATTTTCAGATGCCTTACCCTGGCATTTTTATGACAATTCTCTTTATTTGGAATGAAATTCAAGATTTTCAAGGTAAGTGAGCCTATTTAGAGTAAGGTTTATACTTTTCTCTTTTTTTATTTTGCATCTCACATCTTTCTACAATTTTTTTTTGTTGTTCAACAATTTTTAACCAAATGTTTGCTGTATGTCTAGCAATGTACAAGGTATGAGATACATGGTTGTGGACAAAATAAGGGTCCACACAGGCTTCTGTGAACCAACACTGAGCTTGTATGAGCATCGCTTCAGTGATGTTTATAGTTTAAAATCAACCATATGGAAGTATTTACAGCACAGTAATTGGCAAATACTATAAAGTTTCTTTCTTTCTTCATTCCTTTTTTTCTCAGAGGTGGTTGTCAAATATTTACCAGTGTATATTTAGTAGCCTTTGTCCCATATATGAAGGGAAATTTATACTCCTATTGCATTCAAAAGCCCCCACACAGTAAATTTGAAGAAATAAATTAATCCAGTTAAATGTAAAAGACTTCAAATGAGAAGCAAGCAAACTAAAATTAATGCAATATTTATAAAAAGATACAATACCTAAGAATACACCCATAATACAAAGAAACAAACACAGATTGAGAGATGTGAAAATATATAGTAGGCAAATCAGATATCTAAGCAAATATCAAACTTCATATACATCAAGGCATAAAGTGATATTAGACATGAAGAAAGTTACTTCATATTGATAAAAGAAGTCACTAGGTATATTAAATAATTCTGAAATTTTGTGCACCTAATAATAAAAAGGCTTATAAAATGTAAAGCAAAACCAAAACTCAAGAAAATTATAAACAAAAAATATTAAAACCATAATTACGGTATGGAATTTTAATATAAATTTCTCATCTATATATAAATAACTAAAAATTATTCAGTGAAAATTTTTAAAATGAGCAAATACATTAATGGAATATGAGAACCCAGTTCAAAACAATTAGAGAATGTAACCTTTATTCAAGTTCATGTGCCATGTTTATTTTAAAAATCATGTACTATACTAAATCAAGAAGATTTTACAAATAAATAACATTAATAGTGAAAATGGCTCACAGAGAAATATATTTTTAAAAAATAACGCTGTGAAGCACTCTCTCTGAGTAAATTGTTAAACTTAAAAAAATAGACAAATTAAAAAACTATAACTTACTAAAAATAACTAATACAGTTTGTAAATGTTGAGTCAATTTACTATCTTTACATATAAACATAATAGGCACAATGATTACACACTTTCCCAAACTTTCAAGATGTTGACAATACTAAATTTAAATAACTTTTTTTTTTTTTTTTTTTGACATGGAGTTTCGCTCTTGTTGCCCAGGCTGGAGTGCAATGGTGCAATCTTGGCTCATTGCAACCTCTGTCTCCTGGGTTCCAGTGATTCTCCTTTCTCAGCCTCCCGAGTAGCTGGGATTACAGGTGTGTGCCACCATGCTTGGCTAACTTTTGTATTTTCAGTAGAGATGGAGTTTCACCATGTTGGCTAGGCTGGTCTCGAACTTCTGACTTTAGTGATCCACCCATCTCGGCCTCCTAAAGTGCTGGGATTACAGGCGTGAGCCACCACACCCAGCTATAATTTTTTTTCTTATAACAGACATGTGAATCACTTTTCAATTTGTTTTAGAAAACTAGTATACTCTTGATACAAAATCAGTGAAGGATACTATGTAAAAAATAAATTTAAGGCCCAAATTTATAAACATCAATATAAAAATTATATGAAAGTATTAGCAAACAGAATCTACTATGTATTTTAAATGAAATAATATGGCATGACTAATTTTGGTTTATCCATAAATACAACATAGTATATAATTTAAAAATCTACTAACAAAATTTCTTATATTAACAATTTAAATATATATAATCATCTCCAGAATATAAAGATATTTGAAATAATTTAAAACATACTTAGAACTCATTATAAACTATGAGTAAAAAGAATCTTCTTAACCTGATAGAATAAATTAACCAACAACAAGTTCAGACTATATCTAAGAGTAAAAGAAGAAAAATCTATTAAATGATGTAGTGTAAGTCCCAGAAAACTCAGAAAAACAAAGGAAATATATAAAACGTAAAAAAATTGAAAAGAATGAAAGAAAATTGTCATAGTTCATAAATAATAGTGGTTTTTATCTAAAATATCCAAGAAAATAGAAAATTAGGAAATTAATGAGAATTCAACACAATTGGTGAATTTAACAATATGCAAAAATACATTTAACTACTTTGCACCAAAAATCAATCTTATATATATTTTTCTAAATAAAATGAATACATTTAGTCATAGCAGCCAATAATACATGGTACTTAGAAAAACAATCCAAAGACTATACATGTCTTTTATGAAGAATATTATTAAAAAATTATCAAAGTCATGAAAGACCTTAATGAATTGAGAAATACTCTACGATGAAATAAAGATATATCATAGAATATATCAATTCATTACAATTGTGCTGAAATTCCTGAAAAGCCGGTTCTATAATACATACAGAAGATCTATGGACTAAAAATGACCCATATAATTTTGAAGAATAATAAGAAAGTACATAAAAAGGGAGGGCATAAGGAAATCATGCTACCAGATACGAAGTCTTTTTATGAAACTATATAGTAGTAGTGTCACAGAAGAGGGATCCGAATCCAGACCTCAAGACAGGGTTCTTGGATCTCACAGAAGGAAAAATTCAAGACAAGTCCACAATGCAAAGTGAAAGCAAGTTTATTAAGAAAGTAAAGGAATAAAGGAATGGCTACTCCACAGACAGAGTAGCCCTGAGGGCAGCTGGTTGCCCATTGTAATGGTTATTCCTTGATGCTATGCTAAACAAGGAGTGGATTATTCCTGCTTTCCCTTTTTAGACCATATAGGATAACTTCCTGGTATTGCCACAGTGTTTGCAAACTGTCATGGGACCAGTGGGAGTGTAGCAGTGAGGACAACCAGAGCTCACTCTAGTTGCCATTTTGGTTTTGGTGGGATTTGGTGGGCTTCTTTACTGCAGCCTGTTTTATTAGCAAGGTCTTTATAACTTGTATGTTGTGCTGACCTCCTATCTCATCCTGTAACTTAGAATGCCTTAACCATCTAGAAACGCAGCCCAGTAGGTTTCAGCCTTATTTTACCCAGCTCTTATTTAAGATGGAGTTGCTCTGGTTTGCACGCCTCTGACAGTAGTGTTGATGAAAAAAGTCAAACTCTGTAAAATATCTGAAGAGATTTATTCTGAGCCAAATAGGAGTGACCATCACTGGTGACACAGCCCTGAGGAGGTCCTGAGAACATGTGCCCAAGGTGGTTGGGGTACAGCTTGGTTTTGTATATTTTAGGAAGGCATGAGACATCAATCAAATACATTTAAGAAATACATTGGTTTGGTTCAGAAGGGAAAGACAATTCAAAGCAGAGCTTGCAGGCTATAGGTAAATTTAAAGATTTTCTGGTCGAGGATTAAGATTATCTGAAGACCTGGGATCAATGGAAAGCAATGTTCAGGTTAAGGAAAAGGATTGTGGAGACCAAGCTTTATTGTGCAGATGAATCTCTCAGAGAGCAGACTTCAGAGAGGGACCAGGTAGTAAAATGCTTCTTATCAGACCTAAAAGAGTGTCTGGCTCTTAGTTTATTATCTCCGGAATCTGAGAAGGAAGAAAAACAAAGGGGAAAGGGGAAACGGGATTCTCTATAGAATGTGGATTTTTCCCAAAAGAGACTTTGCAGGGCAATTTCAAGGTATGATAGGGAAATATATTTTCGTGTGAAACATTTTGATTTTCTTCCTTGTTATGCCAGAATCAGATAGTAATGTCAGTCATGATATACAGGGTCAAATATAACCCATCTGATGAGAATTTATGGTTTGTACGGCATGACTCCCTAGATTCCTTAGATAGGAATTTGAGGGAGATAAAAATCAGAGCTTAGTCCTTAGTAGCAATAGCTTATATTATTGAGAGCTTACTAAATCTAATGTACTGTTTTAATAAATTGCACATATTAACTGATTTGTATTGAAAGTAACCCAAAGATATGAAAAATCAGGGCAAAAGTGGTGCCCAAGGTTGTGTATTAAATAGCAGAACCAGGAATAAATATAGTCAGTCTAGCTCTCACTCCTAACTACTGTGCTGTACTTTCTTGTGTCCTTATTAATTCAGTGGATTTTGGTGTAGAAATTGATGAATTGATTGGTAGAATATAATAGGGACCCCAGACCCCAGAACTATACCCTCTTATTTACGGTAGGAAAGAATTGGTTAGCAGTAGGGATGAGATGCGTTGTTAAACTAATGAGTAATATGGTTCTGTAAAAGAGAGAAGGAAAATGATCTGATCAAATTTTATAAGAAACATTCTAATGCAACATTATTGATATTAGCACATGGAAAATATTCTGCCTATGTTGCTTAAGAACAGCTAATTTGGAATATATGACTCTGGGGGCCACAGATCCCTAGGAACTACAACTATTAAAATATTAAATTAAGGTGTTTCATACTTTATACAGCTGTCCTCTTTGTCAATGATGTGATTGCAACTGCTCTGAGAGGTCTTATATAATCATCAAGGCCAGAGCACCGCCTGTGTATCAATAGCTTATGTTACATGGGCTTCTCAGTTGTTGATGCCCTTACATTATTTGTAAAGCTTGGTGCAGGGTCAGATCTATTTCTGTGTGAGTCTCTGTGAATCTATTTCTATGTGAGTTGATATAACTCTTTGATCTGTTTGTCCACGTGGAAACTTGATAAATAAAAGACTTAATATTAGAGATCACTATAATGAGCTAGTCAATAATAGTTATCTATGTGAACTAAATAAATTTGGAATCTTGTTTCAACCCACAGGCAAAAGTAAATTCCACATGAATTAGAAGACCTAAGTGTGATGTTAATCTTTTAAACTTTTGTGCAAATAACAAGAGAATATCTTGATGCCCTCAGGATAAGAAGAAATTCTTAAACAAGATATAAGTACAACCCATCAAAAATATGATAAATCTGACTGCTTTGGAAATTAAAAACATCTTAGTGATAAAACCATACAAAAATTGAGTAAAAACATTCAGGGATATATATTTAAAATGCATAAAAATTAGTATATGAAATTATGAAGAACTTACTGGTAATCTAAATAATATAAACATTCTAATGGAAAAAGTGAGTAAAGCACATGAATTAGCAATGAAAAGGAGATGAATTAGCAATTAAAAAGAGATGAAATTCAAAATAGACAAATACATAAAGAAGCATTGCAAAATGGTCAGTCTTAAAGCAAATAGGAAAATACTAATTAAAACCACAAAAAGTACTATTTTATTTTATTTTATTTTACTTGTTTGGGATGGAGTCTTGCTCTGTCACCCAGGCTGGAGTGAGTGGCACAATCTCTGCTCACTGCAACCTCCACCTACCAGGTTCAAGCAATTCTCCTGCCTCAGCCTCCCGAGTAGCTGGGACTATAGGCATGTGCCACCACGCCTGGCTAATTTATTGTATTTTATTAAAGTAGAGATGGGGTTTCACTGTGTTAAGCAGGATGGTTTCGATCTCCTGATCACATGATCCACCTGCCTCAAGCCTCCCAAAGTGCTAAGATTACAGGCGTGAGCTACTGCAACCGGCCAAAAGTGCTATTTTAAATTAATCAGGTTCGTAAAAGTTTAAATCTAACAATACTATGCTGATAAATATGTAAATTGATAGAAAATTGTATGCATTGTGGGTTGGTGGTTTAAGTTGATTTTAAAAACAACCTTGGGAAGTAATTTAGAAATAGCTAGTTATACGGTTTGGCTCTGTATCTCCACCCAAACCTCATCTCAAATTGTAATCTCCACATGTCCAGTGAGAGACCTGGGGGGGAGGTTAGTGGATCATGAAGGTGGTTTCCCCCATGCTGTTCTCATGATAGTGAGAGAGTTCTCATGAGATCTGATGATTTAAAAGTAGCAGTTTCTCCTGCTCACTCTCTCTCCTGACACCTGGTGAAGAAGGCGCTTGCTTCTCCGCCTTTTACCATGATTGTAAGTTTCCTGAGGCTTCCCCAGCCATGCAAAGCTGTGAGTCAATTAAACCTCTTTCCTTTATAAATTACCCAGTTTGGGGCAGTATCTTTATAGCAGTGTGAGAATGGACTAACACAGCTAGTAAAGTTTAAAATGTATGTAATGTAGGAGTCAGTAATTACTAGTTATAAATACCAGAAAAAAACCCTTATACAAGAAGACTTATATAAGATTGTACCCTGGATCATTGCATTAAATATCAAATTGTGGTCATACCCTAAATGTCTATAAACAAGAAAATAGATTGATAAACTGTAGTACACTAATATAATAAAATGTAATATGGCAAATGAAAAGAAATGACTATATACTGATTTAATCTCATGTTTTTTATAAATTAAAGTTTTGGAATGTAATACACTGTATATTACTATTATTGAAAGATAATATATTTTGGGGCATATGAGTATTTTGTGAAAGCATAATATCTCCATGGAATTTGTAAGTGATAGTTTTGTAATCAAGGTTATATCTGAGTAGTAGAAGGTGAATAGAATTGAGTAGAATTTCGCAGAAAACTCTCACTTCCCTGATATTTTACATTTAACACACACGTGTTGTATTTGGAGGATTTATTTTCTTATTTTCTATACTTCTATATGGCTGAAATGTTTAATAATCAGAATAAAAAGACAGTATTAAACATTTAGTTAACACTGAAGCTGCAGAATGATGGGAAGAGAGGCTCTGTTGAGGTACTCTGAAATTTTTGTTTGAATGACCCAGAGGTTGTTAGAGTTGTGACCTGGCACACAAAGATTTGTACCTTCGGGAAAGAATAAAGAATGTATGAGATAAATAATCTTCCCCACACAGTAAGGATATAACCACAGAACTTATGTTTCTCTCTAAGATTTGCATTATTTTTAAAGCTTTTTTGGGAGAACTTGAAAAGTCATTCCCATATTTTAGAGGAAACTCATCACTTAGAATTTGAAATTCGGCAGCTTCTTTGCTGAGAAACAACAGTGGTGGCCCTGTGGCTCATTTAGGTGCGTAAATTCCATAGATTATGGAAAACTAATCTGGAACGACATCCTTCTATGCAGGCAGTACTAAAGATGAATGCAAAATCCAAATTATGAAATACTTGAGAAAATAGACACCTATTACTGAGAGTTAACATATATAAAAAAATTCCTGATTAGGTGTTTCAAAAATTATTTCACAGAAATAATGGAAACAATATCTCAGAAAATTATCTAGAAGTCAGAGAAACCAAGAAAATTAAAATATATGGAAAACATGACAAAAAAAAAACCACACACACAAGAGAATGCTACATTTAGCTTTGATCCCGGATGTATTCTAGGATCTAGAACAATGCCTGGCATAAAGTTGGATTTTAATAAATAGGGAATATATGAATAGAGGAATGAATAATTCGGCTCATAAGTATTTATTTCAAAAGAGGTGCCTGTGCTAGAAATAGAAGTGTGGAATTCATTGGATCATAATGATATTTAAAATGCTGTAACATTTATAGCCTGAGTAAAGAAAAAAAAAATGCAAAAAAGACTGAAATGAGTTGGAAAGAAAACCAAAACTATGCTGTTATTATGGATTTCACTTTCCAGGCAAGAAAGACAAATTATATGCCACACTGTCTCTGTCCAAAAACCATCCATCCCACTCTACTCCCTACTGACCCCATAGATGCACATACTTTCATAGCAGGGGGAGGAGGGTCTACTAATTTTTCTGCCATCATCAAAAATGTGGCACAACCTGCTATTGCATGCTACATTATACAGCTGCAAAGTTGAATTCCCTGATCACTCAAGGAGAGGAATTGATGTTCTCCCCAGCTACAAATGCAGAACTGACAAGATAGGACAGAAGATAAAATTCTTCCATATTACATTTTCTTATTCTGGCCTCTAAACTCACCAGTGGTTCTTTCCTAATCATGCAACTTAAAATCATGAAAGTCAATTTCTGGAGTTCCTCTGTGGTCTGATACATGGTTCTACTAGATTATTGTGAGCCCACACGAGTGTGACAAGCAATGAGAATCTTGTCTTCATGAATTATCCTTAGTGAATGTTGTTCCACAAGGCCAGGTGTGGAACCATCTGAGCCTCTGCTCCTGTTGGCATAGTAGGTAAGCCAGACATTCTACCAATCTACTTGAAACTTTGAAGGAACACTACAAAAAGTAGCTTTGAGATTCTGTATTTTTAAATGAATTACCCTCCATGCAAGTCCTGAATAAATCCCTAATAATCTTTCTTTTAGAAATTCAGAAAGGATGAAAAAGGAAAAGTCAAATCTCATCTTTGTTTCCTCTCTCCCTCTCTTTCTTTCTTTTCGTCTCCCTCCTCTTCACTTGCCTCTTGCTTCCATTCTCTCTTTCTCTCTGTCACACACACACACACACACACACACACACACACACACACACACGCAGAGTCCCAATCATCAAATACTACTGAGTTTGGACTATGTGCAAGGCATTCTACAAAGAAACCCAGACTATTTTGAGGGTGTAGGTGAAAATACAATGATAATTCACATGTACCATCTGCCCTCAAGGAGCTTGAAGTGTACTAAAAATGATTTCAATGCACATCAGTTATGCTAGTTAGAATATAATTCAATTTAGAATTTTCCACGAGATATTTATGTACTAATAACACTTACTAAATCTTTATTTACCAGACACCGGTTTCAAGTATTTTAATACATAATGTTTCACTTCATTCTTACCTCAACTCTATAAGGTAGATACTGTAATTATTCTTACACCAACTGAAGAAACAGACTCAGATGTTTTAATTGTTTCCCCAAGATGATATATCTTACCTAATATATGGTATATTTAGAAGTTCATCCAAGTAAGGTGACCATGGCTTTTGGGTGCATTTTGCTAACCAAGCAAACTTCGAGGATCAGGTGGTAGTTTTGTAAGAGGAAATTACATTTCAGTTCAGATTCAAATGATGTTTTTTCATACCACATATGAAATAGTCTTAAATATTAACACCAACATTACTACTAAAAATGAAATCATTGAGTACATTGCAACTGTGTTGGCTCTCCTATATACTTAGAATACTGTTATATTCCATTTGAATTGCAAATATCAATATGAACCTATTTGTTTCTTTTAAAATAGATGTGTATCTGTAATTGCATCTGCTGCTAAAAGTTCTTAAAAGCAATGAGTACCTAGTCATTACAAACACAATCAACATCCAGATTATTGACCCTAAATATTAAGGAACCAGAGCTCCTTGATGAGTGGTTGATTTCAGGACTGGGGAAGAAAATATGTAAGACCTGTAAATCGTTTTGCTCTAAAAAGCATTAAAACACTTCCAAATACCAGTTGATATGCAAAAACAAACAAAAGAACAACAACAAAACCCACATAATTCTCTTTAGCCAAAGAGAGACAATTTGAGCATCAAAAGCAGTGATGAATACAATTGATTGAAACGCATTCACTAATAAAACCCAGAAGTTTATAATTATTCTTAAAAATAGTGAGAAAGCAAAAAACACAAAAACAATTCATTGACATCATTGAACATAACCTAGGAACTAACACCTGTGTTAAGACATGGCAAATAAAGGAATATAATTAAATATTAAAGTGCTTTTTCTGAATTAACTGTGTTTCAGAATAACCTAATAGCTCTAAAGAAGATCCCTTCTTTAGAAAACGAGTGCTGAAATTAGCAAGTTACAATTTTGCAACTTTGAATGAATGATTAATTCATCCAATGAGCATCAATAGTTATAATCAACAAATGCAAGGTTTATAGATAATTTTACAATAAAAATGCCACAGTTAATTTTATGTGTCCACTTGGCTGGGCTGTTTTCTGGGTGCACTGTTAGGGTGTTTCTAAATGAGATTAACATTTTACTGAATAAAGAAAACTGTCCTCCCTCATATGAGTGGACCTAATCAGTTGAAAGCCTGAATAGAATAAAAAGGCTGACCCTCCTGTGAAAAAGAGGAACTCTTCTTTTCTGAGTGCCCTCCAGCTAGAACATGCTTTTTTTCTTCCTCTGGACTTAAACTAAATTATTGATTCCTCCTGGGTTTTGAGCTTGCCAGCATTTACCCCATCGGCTCTCCTAATTCTTAGGTTTTCAGATTCAGACTGCAAGTACACCATTTGCCTCTTCTGGGACCTCAGCTTGCTGACTATAGATCTTAGGCCTTGTCAGTCTTCATAATCATGTGAACCAATTCTTTACTTTTTTCTTTCTCCCTTTCTTTCTATCTTTACATATTTTTTCCTCTTTTCATATATAATGTGTCTGTGTGTGTGTGTGTATGTGTGTTTGTGTAGTTCTCTGAAAAACTCTAATACGAAGGCTATCATTTTCTTGGTACAAGAACCCTCTGATTATTCATCCTTGGAAGTAGTATAATCGGATATTGTGTGCTTTCTGCCACAAACCAATATGAAGCACATAATAACACTTTAGAGTGTTCTTTCTTAGAAAAAAGAAAGGAAGGAAGGAAGGGAAGGAAAAGAAAGGAAGGAAGGGAAGGAAAAGAAAGGAAGTCAAATATGAATCAACACCAAACTGTTAGAATACGGCTTCTCATTTTATGAAATATGGAAAACAGAGAAGGTAAATAAACCATAGAATAGCCTACTTACAAATCCAGAATGTGGGACATTCCACAGGATGACTAACCCAATTTCTGCCCCAAGACAATGACCTGAAAAAGGAGAGAAGAGAGATACTTCTCTAGAGTTCAAAGAAAATGTCCGGTAGAGACCAGACAGGAGTGGGAAGGTCAGTCTGACTGCAGTAGATTCAGCAAAGATAAGAGTTGCATGTAACGGGGCACCCAGAGAATGCCTTCAAATTTATACCAAATTGGTTCCCTCCAGCTTTAAAATCACAAACTCAATGTCACCTAATACCTTGTTTACGGAAAATAGTTGTTAAAACACTTCAGTAAATTTGGACAATAAATTGAAGAGCTTGAAAGGCTTTCAGTGCTAGGTCAAGATGTTTAGATTTAAAGTGTTATGTGTATGAGTCATTTTATTTAATTTTTTCACTTGAGAACGTCTATTTGTAACTGGGGCTATATTGCCCCTGAGGAGAAAGTGGTTATCGCAGGAGAAAAAAAAAATCCCAGGTATTGAAGCAGCTTAGTTGTCTGGGATAATATCCAGGGTTCATCATCTTGTGCTGAGAGAATTTAGAACTCGGACACACATGAGGAATTTAGGCATGGAGATTTAACAGGCAACAGAAAGAGAAAAGAGAACAGCTCTCTTTCTAGTCAGAGAGAGGGGCTTCCAAAAGGAAAGACCAGTTGATGGCGAATGCACTGGATTTTATAGGCAGACTTGAGGAGGTGGTGTTTGATTCATGTAGTCCCAAAGATTGATTTGATCAGGTGTGATGTTTACCTAGCATGCGCACGCAGGGAAGGCTGGCAACCCCACCCTGATCTTACTATGCAACTAGGCTCTCCACTTGAGCGGCGCCATCTTGTCTCCTCCCTGCTGTACACATGGCTAACAGAGAGAAGGGAAGATGGAGCTGCCATTTTGAACATGATTGACACAACTGCCGGCATCTGTATCTGAAGCTCGATTTTACAGGCTTCTCTTTGTCAGAAAATGATTTTGGGTCTGCTATTCATTAAAAAGAAAACTCTTACTGAGGACTCCAGTACCCTCACTATCTGCCTAAGTAATTTCTTCTTAACACCTATATCAATATTATAATGGCTGTGGCCCTTCAAATGGCTTTAGTGCATACAGAGTTATACAGTATTACTGGAGCATTAAAATTCATAAAGGTGAGGATGATTAAGAAAAAAGAATCAAGTCTCCATAGGGTACAATAATGAAAACAAGTTTTAAAAATCTAATCTAGAGAAAGTACAAACTTAACAATTCACGTATCTATAATACATTTAATAAAATTTTAAACTATATTAATAAAAGAAGTCTTTATAAAAATTTTAAGTCTCTCTTTCTAAAAACAGTTTTCTCTGGACATGTCACACCCCATGAATCAAAAGATTAAGACATACTATAAGTTGTAAATAACAATATTTACCTGACAACCATCAAATTTCATCCACTACTTTATCTCCTCTAATTTATTTATCCTTGTGCCCCTTAACTTCGCACGTTCATGCCTTAAGCAAATGACTTTCAGCTCTCAATTTGTAAGGTCAAGTGAGGTAGCCTTCAGTTCTAACTCATATGCTCCTGCTATTGACTAAATGTTTGTTTCCACACCCAATTTATATGTTGAAAACCTAATCTTCAATGTCGTGGCATTTGGAATGGAAGCCTTTGAGAAGTAAGTAAAGTTGGATTCGATAACGAGAGTGGACTATTGTGATGAAATTAATGCCCTTGACTGGGCTTATGCCTGTATTCCCAGTACTTTGGGAGGTCAAGGTGGGCAAATCATGAGGTCAGGAGTTCAAGACCAGCCTGGACAACATAGTGAAAACCTGTCTCTACTACAAATTCAAAAAGTTAGCTGGGCATGGTGGCAAGTGCCTGTAGTCGCAGCTACTCAGGAGACTGAGGCAGGAGGCTTACTTGAACCTGGGAGGTGGAGCTCATGGTGAGCCAAGTTTGTGCCACTGCACTCTAGCCTGGGCAACAGAGCGAGACTCCATCTCAAAAAAAAAAAAAAAAAAAAAGAAAGAAATGTTCTTAACATAAGACAGACACATGAAAGCTTTCTTTCTTCACTATGTGAGGATACAGAAAGAAGTCTGCTGTCTAAAAACTACAAAGAGGGCCCTCACCAGATACTGAATATGCCAGCACCTTGATCTTGGACTCCCCCAGCTTCCAGAACTGGGAGAAATAAATCTTTGTTGGTTAGCCACCCAGTCTATGATATTTTGTTGTGAAAGCCTAAACCAATACAAGACAGTGCCTAATCCAGTGAAAACTGTCACCGTTAACATTTATTCAGTTGTACATACCTTGAAGTCAGAAATTGAGTTTAGAGTTCAAATCTGTAGAAAAGTAATACTTTTTTTGGTCAAGCATAAAAGGGTGTTATAGACTATGTGGTTTTCTTCAAAGCTGTTGAAAGAGAGCAAAAATATAACTGTGAAGAAGACATTCAAAAGGCTTTTATTGGTGTGCTGTCAAAAAGAAGTGCAAAGGAGAAAGAGATATTAAATGGGTTAACTGGAGGAATGATAAGGAAGTTTAAGCATTTATTTGTTCCAAAGTATTCAACGTCTGTTCACAATAGCCAAACCTTGATAAAGGATTTTTTAGTAGAAAGTTCACATATTTAGTTAATTGTTTAATGTAAATAATACTTTCAGAAAGGACTACTGGGACATGAAAATATTGAATAAAACTAAGCAAGTCTGAATGGTTATAGTTGAGTAGACAGAATAAGAGAGTTTAAACTGTCCTGTCAATGACAGGACAATAGGAAGAACATAAAAAGTTATAAAAACACAGAATCAAAAAACATTCTTTCTACCTGGGAATAATAGGAAGATATATGAGGTGATGGTTAAAATCCAAGCTCAGCCTCAAAATATGAATGGTATAGTTACTGAAAATAATAAATAATGAGAATCGAAGGCTACAAAGAAGAAACTACAACAATAATGGCACATTTGAAGAAGGTTCTTTTTGCCAAGCAATAGGCTTGCTCCTGATGTGCATAAAAGGCCAATATTATGGTACCGGCTTTTTTTTTTTTTTTTTTTTTGCAGCTTGTATTATGTTTTATCATTCTTAGTAGATAAAAACTCCATGTGATCACATACAATAAAGAATTAAGGTAACTCAGTTTCTACTTGTTAATCTTTGCTATAATTATCTATTTCTAAACTAGTGTGTTTTTAAAAATCAATTTGGGGGTAGAAGTATAATTTTGTTGTATGAATATAGTGTGTAATGGTGAAGTCTGGAATTTTAGTGTAACCATCCTTTGAATAGTGTACACTGTACACCTTAGATGATTAATTTCTTTTCCCTCATTCCCTTCCGACCCTTTCGCCTTTCCAAACCTTCAATGTTTATTATTACACTCTCTATGTCCATGTGTACATGGAGTTGTGAGAACATGCAGTATTTGACTTTCTGCTTCTGAATTATTTCACTTAGACAATGACCTCCAGTTTCATCCCTGTTGCTGCCATACATGTGTGTGTGTGTGTGTGTGTGTGTGTGTGTGTGTGTGTGTGTAGAGCATTTTCTTTATCTAAACATCTGTTGATGAACACTTAGGTTGATTACCTGACTTTCCCTATTGTGAGTAGTGCTGTGATAAACACGCAAGTGCAGGTATCTTTTTGATATCATGATTTATTTTCCTTTGGGTAAATACTAAATAGTAATATTGCTGGATTGACGGGTAGTTCTATTTTTATTTCTCCAAGAAATCTTCATACTACTTGTCTACTATAGAGGTTGTACTAATTTACATTCACACCAACAATGTATAAGGGTTCCCTTTATTCCACATCCTCACCCTGTTGGTTTTAGACTTTTTAATAATAGCCATTCTGACTGGTATAAGAGGGTATCTCATTGTGGTTTTATATGTTTTTTGGCTGTTTGTAAGTCTTCTTTTGAAAAATGTCTGTTCATGTATTTGTCCACTTTTTAATTGGGCTGTTTTTTGATTGTTGAATTGTTTGAGTTCCTTATAGATTATGGATATTAGGCTTTTGTTGGATGCATAGTTTGCAAATATTTTCTCCCGTTGTGTAGGTTGTCTTTTCACTCTGTTGGCTATTTCTTTAGCTGTGGCACCAGATTTTAAAAAAAGAGAAAGTTCACTTGCAAGCATGACCAGCAAGAAGATAGGGGGTAACATTCAAATCTCTCTCCTCAAGCTGAGGTTTGGTGCAGGTTTCCAAGGCAGAGAGAAACTATGAGGGACATAGGAAAATGCAACAAGATGTGATCTGATTGGGTCATACAAAAAAGCAGTGCTAGGTTCTAGGCTTGTACGTTCATATTGCAACAAAACAGGGCATCTCTTGATTCTTAATTAGTTCCAGATCCGCCATCCAAGTACTTAGTTTCCACATGTGATTGACTATTCCAGCTGGCTCCAGGGTCATGAATCAAATATACTTTGGTTCATCTGGGCATGACCAGATTATGTGACTTGCAACCTGGTGGTCCTTTGTAACTGAAAAGCAATTCATCATTTTATTACTGATAAAGTTGAATCAGAGTGAACTGGTTCAGTTATAATTTGGCAGTCAGAAATTGTAAACTGGAAAAGGAGGCTGAAACACTAAGATAATAGTTACTTTAGATGCCTCAATTGTTACACTGAATAATCTGAAATTTACTCTCTTGACAATGGGGAATCACTTTCTTTGTTTCTTTTTTTTTTTTTTTTGAGATGGAATTTTGCTCTTGTTGCCCAGGCTGGAGTACATTAGTGCCATCTTGACTCACTGCAAACTCTGCCTTCCAGGTTCAAACAATTCTGCTTCAGCCTCCCAAGTAGCTGGTATTACAGGTATGCACCACCATGCCCAGCTAATTTTGTATTTTTAGTAGAGACAGGGTTTCTCCATGTTGGGCTGGTCTCGAACTCCCAACCTCAGGTGATCCAACCGCCTCAGCCTCCCAAAGTGCTGGGTTTACAGGTATGAGCCACCACCCCTGGCACACTTTATTTGTGTGGGAGAGACTGATGACTGTCTTCCTTGTCCACGCCCCTCTTCTTTGTTTAGCAACTGAATCCCCAAATTTGGCTGCCCAGGATAAAAACTACATTTCCTGGTTTCCATTGTAACTTGGTGCCATCATATGACCGTGTTAGTCGTGATGAGAGAAAAGCAGAAGTTGTTTGTGCAAATTTCAGGAAGTGTTGTCAAAGAAAGTAGCCATGCCCTTTTTTGCCCTTCCCTCATTCTTGTAATGTGTAATATGGGCCAGGAACCTGGGTCTTGACTATTCATCTTAGACCAGCAGACAAAAGCTACATTGTAGGGATGATGAAACAGTGACCTGGAAGTAGTCTATATCCCAGAGAAACTTATGCAATAGAAATCTGAACTGCTTTATGCACTACTGTATTGGGTTTTGTGTCATTTGAAGCTGAAACTAATCCATAGGTTGTCTTCTTGTTTGTTTTGTTAAACCAAGGAATAACATAGCCTGAATTTGCGAGTGTGTAGACCAGACTGGATAAAATGAGAAGCTTTTGAAAAAAACATGTAAACAAATTATAATTGTCAATATACAATAAAAGATATAACGAGGCTCTTACTGATGACAATAAAAAATATGCTTGAAACCTAGGATGAATAGTTATGTGATTTTGAGTCTAGGTGATTAGAAAAATACTAAAGTCTCTAAGTTTGGGGAAAAGATAAGTTAGTTTGTATGTGTGTGTATAACCTGATTAGGGTGGCTATACAATGACTACAGTTTTATTTATTTTAATTAATCTGCTTTCCTGAAGGTAAAAGAAAACAGCTAGATAATAGAAACTAGGAAGATGAGTAGAGGGATTCAGGCCAAGATGGCTGAATAGAAGCCCCTAGTGTGTACCGCTGTGACCGGAGAGAATAAACAGTAGCAAGTAAACACTAGCTCTTCAACTACCACATCCAGGTAGATACACTGGGATTCATTAAGGAAGCAACATGACCCATAGATAATGGAGAAGAGGAAGAGAGGACAACCACACACTGAGGAGTGGTGTGGAACCAGAGGAGGCCCCGCACCATGGGGAAACAGTGAATGTGTGTCCCCAGGACCCACACTTCTGCTACAAACCTGTGCCGGGGGGCTCAGGAGATCATGCACAACTTCCCACCAACCAGGGCCTCCAGACTGACACAGAGAGCTACATAGAGTTTGGGCAGAGCCACCACTGAGGAACACATAAACTCTCAGGAGCCTTGATCTGCATCCCCAGGCAATGGGACACCAGTGGCTGCAACTCCCTGACAACAGGAGAGGTCAGGCTTCCTCTCACACCCTCAGGATAGGGACCAAATCCACAGGGAGGAGCAGCAGATGAACTGCAGGCCTGCCTTCACTGCAGCTAGCCATACAAGGCCCATTGGCCTGAGAACTAAGCATGGCCACCCCAGCCCCCACCTGAACTCTCAGGCTTGAGAGCAGCTCTGCCCTTCCCTGGAATGGAGCTCCCAGAGGTAGTAGGCAGGCCGCCATTTTTGCTCCTCTACAGACCTTGCTTCTGTTGGCCTCAGGCTTGTGAGAAAGCACAGTGATTGGGCACTAATGTGGACCCCAGTACAGTACAGCTGCCTTATGGAAAAGTGGCCAGACTGTTTCTGTGCAGGTTCCCGTCCCTGCTCCTTCTCACTGGGTAAGGCTTCCTGACCTGGGACCCCAATCACCCCCTACCTGGGCTCTCCAGCTAGTAGTAGTTCTGCATTTCCCTGAACTGGAGCTCCCAGAAGTAGCAAGCAGGCCTGCCAACTTTGCAGCTGCACAGTCCCCACTCCTGCTGCCCTCAGGCTTGGGAGGGAGTGCAGTCATCAGGCCTAATGTGGGCTCCCAGCACAGCACAGCTGCTATACAGAAAAGCAGCCATGAAAGTCCCCTCCAGGGAAAGAACAAGGGGCCTGGTTGCTACACTGGCACCTATGGCACACTGTAGCACTATGTGGAGAGGAAACCCAGTCTTCCTTCCCTGTGAGCACCCACCTCTTACTCTTCACCAGGCAGGGCCTCTGTTGAGAATCACAGAGCAGCCGCCCAAGCCCAGCTGAGCAGTCCCCTTGGAGTGGCTCTGTGTTTTCCTGTAGTGGAACTCCTAGAGGCAACCAACGGCTCTTCTGCCACCACCACTGTAGCTGATCTGCCCATACTGCCCTTGGACTGGGGAAGATACAAAGAGTCTGAGGGCTTTACTCTTGCTTCCAGCACACAACAGTGTCATGCAGAGAGGAGCCCAATCTCTCATCCCTGTGATCCCTTGCCCTCCCATTCTTCACCAAGCAGAGCCCCTGGCACAATCTAGCAGTGCAACCACCCCACCCCTTGGCTGGACATTGCTATTAGTTGTGGCCATTAACTGTTTCTCTGAGGTGGAGTCCCAGAGGCAACCAAAAGCCCCTCTGCCATTCACTGCATTGCTACTTCCCTTGCTACCCTGGTACAGGGAAAGGAACAAAGACCTTGAGTGCTTTACTCACACCACCAGCAAGCCACAGCCATCCTAATAAGAGGCCAATCTGTCTCCCCCCAGGAGCTCCATTGCTTGCCACCAGACAGAGGCCTCTGGCTTGCGCCCATAACGCAAATGCCCCACTCTGGGCCAACTGCAAATATTGGTAATGGCCCTGCTTTTCTCCAAGGTGAAGCCCCAAGAGACAAGTGAAAGGCCCTCTGCCACAGCACTGCCAAGGTCCCTTCTCCTTCTGCCTCTAAACTGGGGAGGAAACATAAAGCCTAAGTTACCCCCCGGGATGTAGTGGGCATCCCAGGAGTGTCAAGCCAAATCTGCAGCCGTGACTGGAGTAGGAGAGGCGCCTGCACTTTCAGAGCACTCACAGGGAGCATGGCTGCAATTCCGAAAAAATGCAGAGGAATCACGTAGCTGGGCAAGAGCCTACCTATAGGCCATTGCGGTTAAGCGCCATCTACTGGATTATAGCTCAAACTTCAACACCAAAAATACTTTGCTAACACACCCCACTGTGAAACCAAAGAAATAATTTACCTACAAAAACCATGCATAAACTGTTAAACTTGGGTGAAGAACATGAGCAGACACTTTTCAAAAGAAGACATACACACAACCAACAAGCATATGAAAAAGTACTCAGTATCACTAATCATTAGAGAAATGCAAATTAAAACCACAATGAGATGCCACTTTACCCCAATGAGAATGGCTACATTAAAAAGTCCAAAAATAACAGATGCTGGTGAGGTTGTGGAAAAATGGGAATGCTTATACACTACTGGTAGGAATGTAAATTAGTTCAGCCATTATGGAAAGCAGTGTAGCAATTCTCAAAGAACTTAAAACAGAATTACCATTAGCCTCAGCAATCCTACTATTGGATACATATTCAAAGGAATATAAATCATTCTACTATAAAGACACATACAGGCATACATTCATTGTAGCAACATTCACAATAGGAAAAACATGGAATTAACCTAAATGTCCAGCAATGGTAGACTGAATAAGAAAAGATTGTACATATATACTATAGAATACTATGCAGCCATAAAAAAGAATGAGCTCATGTCCTATGCAGGGGCATGGATGTAGCTGGAGGCCATTATCCTAAACAACCTACCACAGGAACAGAAAACCAAATACCACATGTTCTCACTTGTAAGTGGAAGCTTAACACTGAGAACGCATGGACACAAAGAAGGACCTACTTGAGGGTAGAGAGAGAGGAATGAGAGGATCCAAAAACTACCTATTAGATACTATGTTTATTACCTGGGTAAGGAAATAATCTGTACACAAAATCCCTATAACATTCAATTTACCTATATAACAAACTTGCACATGTACACCTGAACTTATAATAAAAGTTAAAAAAAATTAAAAATGCCTTGAATACAGTAGAACCAGCCATGTACCTTGGAAAGGTTTACCCAAGTCTACACATTGGGTAGGTAGAATAGCAGAGATATTTGTGCTCTCATACTCTACGGTTCACCAAGTAATTTGTAGTGTAAGAGATAGTTTTCTCTTTTTAATGATAAAATTACCACAGTATCAAAGTAACTTAGCTTCAGTCTTCTTCTAAATTAGGCTTATTCAACCTCAACAACTGGGCCAAACAAATTTTTGTTGAGGAGAATTTTCTTTGTGTCTTAGAATATTTAGAAACACTTCTGGCCTCAGGCCAATAGCTGCCTAACACTTCTCCTCTCCTTCTTTTCTGTAGTTAAAACAATAAAAAATATTTCTAGATGTTGTCAAATCTTCCTTGAGGGGCAAAAATGTCACCTCTTCAGAACTACCAGTTCATAGATATGGTAAAAGAGCCATGTGGCTTTTTAATTTTATTGCATATTGACAAATTATAATTGTATATATTTATGGGATACAAAGTGCAGGAGGCTGAATGAAGTAGGAGGATCACCTGAGTCTGGGAGTTCCAGGCTGCAGTGTGCCATGATTGCACAGTGCACTCTAGCTTGCGTGACAGAGTGAGACTGTGTCTTGAAAAAAAAAAAAAGGAAAAGAAAAAAGAATAATAGCAATAGTATGATGCAAGTATGCAATGCAGAATGATTAAATCAAGCCAATTAACATATCCATCATCCATCATCTCGAATACTTATTTGTGTGTTTGCGTGTGCAATGAGAACATTTGACATTTATGAGCATGTTTCTGCTTTGTTTGGTTTGGTTTGGTTTGTTTTTGTTACGCTAGTCTTTTGTTCTTGATTCTATAATGTAATACAGACATTCCCCAATTTGTGATGCTTTTACTTACAACTTTTCAAGTTTCCATTGGGATTATCTGGAGGTAACTCCATTGAAAGTTGAGAAGTAATTTTACTTATGATAGTTTAACTTAGGATTTTTTGACTTACAACGTTTTCGACTTATGAGGGGCTTATCAGGACACAACCCCATCATAAGTTGAGGAGCATCTATGTATTATCCAAACTCAAACCTGATACTCCTTTGTAAAATAGGAATAGCAATTTGACAGTTCGTCTCTATCTGCATTATGTCTAACAATGATAGTCAAACAGGAGAGTTTTCCTGATTCCACTTGCAGGAAGTACAGCAGGGGTGTGGCTATCCAGAAGGGTTGTGGCTGGCCTGTTTAGTCACCCTGCTGCTCAAACCCCTTGAGAGAGGGGGAAGCATGCAGACAGGCAGGTGCAGAGTCTGGGGGAGTAATTTGGGCTCCAGCTCCATTGTAGTGTCTAGGGGTGGGTTTCTGCAACCCCAGTGTTACAAAGCTCCTTCAGCTCTGCCATCCACAGATGGTTTGAATGTTCATCAGCTCAATGGACTTTCTGCCTGTTTTGCAAGGGCAGAGGGCCAGTGTGACAGCTTTCTGTATCCCGCAATCTTCTCCAGCATCCCAAAAAAAATGGGTCACACATTGACTCCAAGGATTAATGTGAGGTTTTATTGAGTGGTGAAGGTGGCTTTCAGTGGGATGGGCAGGGAACTGGAGGTAGGGGGATGGAGTGAGTAGGTGATCCTCCCCTACTCACTTGGGCTGTCCCACAAAGGGACCCCTCTCTGACGACCCCCAGCCATACTCCTCTGGGTGTTCAGATGTTCCTCTTCTTTTCCCTTTCTCTGCCACATCATTCCACCCTGTGTCTCATGGTCTGCTGGCTTGCTGGTCTGCTCTGGAGCTTGGGGTTCAGAGTTTATATGGGTGCAGGATACGGGGTGTGGTGTGCTAAAAGGCAGCTTTTGGGCATGAAAACAGGAATGCCTGCTCTTATTTAGGGCCATGAATATCCAGGCTCGAGGGCGGGGCCTTTGCTGGAGAACAGCCCCTCTTCTACCCAGTATTTCCCTGGCTCCTGTCCATATCAATAGGGACAGCAGAAACGATGTATACAAAGCCCACAGTATGCCCTTAATAAAGATGAGCTATAATCATTATTTTTCCTAAACGAAGAAAAGTAAACAAAAGTATTATTTATCCTCTTCTTCATTTGCACTGAAATTTTTTAGGTATTTAGTTATTTATTTCTAAGACCTTCTTTTGACTGCTGAATTCCCCACAGTCTGGTTATAGATTGCAACCTCCTATGGAAAAGAACTAAGATTATTTAAAATCTTTTCCACACAGATCTATATAGCAACATACACACACAGGCTTCTTTGTCACATCAGCTACATTGATAGTAAGGGATGTCAGTCTGCTTTTCATCTCTTTTCAATAACATCCACCACAATATGCATGATACATTGTTCCTTTTTATAACTATTTTTTATGCTAAAATGGAATTCTGTAGATTCAAAGCAATAAAGAAATCCCAAGTCTCACACAAAAAGTGTGATTAGGGGCCCAACTGTGCTTCTCCTTAGGTCTAACTTTGAGTTAGGACTGGGAATTATTGTTATATGTTTATGAAGTACTCAGCATCCTTTGCTCAGAGTAATTATTGGTTTCTTCACTGATAGCTAAAGTTGATATAGGGAATACACTCCACAAAAAAATCACTCACAAGAGTCAAGATTTCTCTAGGGAATTTTGAAAGTATCTTCACTGCCAAGTTCCAAAGAGTCTATCATGATTATCTTACACTGACAATACAAAAGACACTGGCAATAGGAAAGACAATGCCTGCTGTCTTGCAGTTACTATAGAAAGGCCTCTAGCCATGTTTCATAAGGGTTATAGTCATTCATTGAAATACATTTTCTCCCACATAGGTATGCATAGAATTCTATCCCTCCAAGAACTTTGTTTAAAGAATTTTGCTGTGGAGGAATGAAATGTCTTTTTCTGTCAAGGCAGGAAATATTTGCGCACTGGTTTTATTCATGGCTAACAGAGTACCCAATGTAAGAGAGCTGCCTTGCTAGGCAACTTCCTCTGAAAAAGGTAGAGAGAGAGAGAGATCAACAGAGAGAGAGAGAGAGAGAGAATGAGAAGGAGACTTGTTTCTGCACAGATAATCTCTATCAGCCAGCGCTGCAGCATGGAGAATCGCAATGTGCTGACATCTGGGAAGGCACTTTCATGACCTTTCCTATGCAACACAGCTTCCTTATATAGTGACAATTGCATTCTGGCAGCAGTTAAATCTATGATGCAACAAGACATAGTTCAGCAGTCATTTATGAATTTTACATACAAACTCATGCACAAGAATAGTTCCAAGTGAGGAGAAAAAGAAAGTGGATATTTTTATTTAGAGCATTTCTCTGTCTGTCTAAAAGAATCTATTAAAAGAAAATAAAATCATGTTTGCCTTGCTATTGCCCATTCTCCTCCTTTTATAACAAATATATTTAATGTTTGACCTTAAGCTCTTTCTAGCAAGTATCCACCTTAGCATACTTCTGAGTGATTTAAAAGAGAATCTTAAGCAAGTTGTAACATTTCTTTGTGTGGAGCAATTTTAAAACCTTCATTGAATCAATAATTTAGATAAAGACAAGCTATTGTTATATAAACAGCTTTAGTGAAGCACAGATAAAATGAATCCCTCAAAAAAAAATGTTGCCACATAAATACAGACCTAGTTACATTTGAATTTCAGATAACAAAAGATTTCAATTTTTAGTATAGAGATGCCCCAAATATTGAGTGGAAAAGATTAAAAATCTTTTTAATTTTAAATTCAAATTTGACTACATACCTTGTAATTTTTGTTTGCTAAATTTGTCACTTACGTTCAATGGAATGCAAGAGACAGATAAATATCTCAAAGTGTTGCTAGCATAATGTCAGTGTTGCTATATTCAAACATCTGAAATTATTTTCCTATTTTTTTCCAGCTCCATAATATAAAATATTTAGAACAAATAAAAAGAGATGCTTCACTCAGCAGGCAGTCACCTTGTGAAATTCACTGTCACCATAGGTCACTGGGCTGAATAATTTTATGACCAATAATAACATTTGTCTGAATGCATGCTGAGAAAAGGTAATCAAATCTCACACTTTAGGGAGTAAGTTGCTCATTGCAGAAATTGGGAGAGAATGACTTCCTGCACAATTGGTTAGGGGTATTATAAGGGTTACAGTCATTGTCAGAGAGGCTGTTTGCCTCCATGGATTAGTACAGAGGCTGACGAATCAATCCATGTGGTCCTAAAAGTGGATGCAAAATTCACTAATAGTAAGGAGGATGATCTTGATGATAAAAATGCCACGCACAGACTTAATTAAAAGAGGTAACTCATGTATCTATAGGGAGAAATGGTTAATTTGAGATTATTTTATATGATACAATCTAAATAAATATATTAATTTATGAAGCCTGCTTTTCCCTTCTGGGCCAGGATTACAGGGGTAGAAAAGATGGAAACAGTTCAATAGCCCTCCTTTTCTGCACAGGACTGCTGCCTTTATAGTCACATTGTATACATGAGTTATCTCAGTTTTACAGAATCAAATGGAAAAAGTTATAATCCAATTTTAAGTCATATAAAGGAAGTGATTTCACAAAATTATCAGAAAGGAAAGCTTGCCTATTCTTTCAGCTATCAAATACCTCCTTTTCCTCTTTTCTTATGAATCTAGATTTGCCATGCTTTCTCTCTCTTTCTCTCTCTCATTGTTTTGCAGTAAATAAATGCTATGATAAATGAATTCACTGCAAAGTGAAATCAGCTCTATGGAATAAACTTTCATAAGGGAAGTCATGGGCAAAGGGGAAAACAGGGGAAGAGGCAACCATTTAGCCAAAGCAATAAATGCCTAATGGTAGAATTTCCAAAGTGGTAGGGGGAAATTCCTTAGTGTCTTTCAAATCATTTCATATATGACTGTCTAGTTCACTTACTAGGAGAACTTACTAGGAGATGTCCTACCCACCTCTGTAATTCTGAGAGGTCATAACTAAGCCAAATTAAGAAAAAACAAATTGCTGACTTTTGATTTTTACTTTTGTTACCAATTAACATTTATCATTGAGTTGTAACTCAATATCAGCACATCATTCGAATTGCAAGATGGTTCTCAGAGTCAATTATTACGTTTAAGGAGAAATGATCTTTAAGGAAACTAGTAATTAGTAGGATTGTAATATACTTTCTTTAAACTCTCAGAGATGAACATAATCCATAACAAAAACTTGAAGAAAAAAGAAAACATGCATTTAAATAAATAGAATGATCACCTCTAGATGCAATTAAGTAATTATTGATTCCATCAAAATAATACTATACATTTTACTCTGAGATACATCTAGTTATTTATATATCAACTACTTTAGTTACCAGAAACACACTCAGATAAAAATGTAGTGTGTAACTAAAATCTGAAATAAAATAAGGAAGGAGTTCATTATAAAGAAGTAAATAATTTACCATTTCTGAGATGAAACTTGACATTTAAAACTAGGGACATAACTGATATAATCAAAGAAATTGAAAACATAGTTAAATATCTCAATGAGTTGTTTTGCATTATTTGTTGCTGAGACAAAGATAAATATTTGGAATAACAATGAAGAGTTTACTATTAAATTTTATAAGTACGGTACCAAACTATCGATGTTTAAATGCAAGTTGATAATAGTAATATTTTTAGCAAAGACGACTGACCTGATTTTTTGTTCATGTTTCAGTGTTACACTTACAATGCCCTAATCCAGTATGTCCACTCAGTCTCTCAATGTAGTTCTCTCTCAGCCATTGAATCAATTACCCTATATATCTCATTTGCCAATACCTTAAGTCTGGAGTACAAATTATATGCTGATGGATTTCCGTGAAAGCAACCATCTCTTTTATATAGCAGAGTTGTTTCTTATCTTTCTACTTTTAAATAAATCATTTTGAAACAACCCAGATGTTTGGAATCACATCCCCAAATACTTAATTAGTTTTCTGTTTTAGGAACAGAAGTAGATTCTTCCTGGAACTGTCTCCTCATGATAACAATCAATATTGAATTGGAAAATGATGAGTAAATAAGTCTGTATTTAAAAAACATACACACACACACACCCCCACCCCCCACACACACACACATTACATTGTTATCAGGTTAATGACAGTGGATTCCTTGTAAAGTATAAATTTCTGCCTAAAAGTTGCTATGTTTACATTAAGTAAATGCACAGACACTACAATATATTTTAAGCGTATATCAGATTACATAAAATAGCTTTAATTCAAAAACCTTTTTATTTCTTTAGTTTTCATTTCCCTTTAGGTTGTAGTTGGCAAAATTCTTTCATCTTGGTGAAAAATTGGCGGCAACTTGGATTTTGCTTTTAAAGCCTGCATAATCTTTCACTGAAGTAAACAAGCCTAATTTTGGAAGCATATATTATGATCACTAGAGTGCTCCATTTGTAGCTATAATATAAAATATCTACAGAGAGTAGATTTTGTTTAGTGTCTACAAGTACTTCATTTTATAGATATTTCCCAACCAACACACACAAATATACTGCAACCTTATGGCTGGCAACAGTATATTGCCATCTGTGTGTTTGTATTTTAAGCAGAACATACTATGAAAATGTAGTAAAAATATACAACAGAAAAGAAAACTAAAGCCAGTTTTAAGTAGACTACTTCTTGGCTTGAAATAGCGTGCCAAACATTATCATCTGTGCTCTTCTAAAATAATATTGTTAACTAAATATAAATGAATATTCACTTTTTAGAAAGAGCAAATAGAAATAAATCATATAACTGGAATGATTTGTTTCCTTAGGAAAAGGTCATCTTTAACAAATATACTAATATACTGTCCCTAATATTTTCTTCTTTCCTTTAAATTATTTTAATTATAGCTACTATCTGTGTATGATTTTAAAAATCTTTATTGGATGGATGTAAGGATTATTCTGCACTTTGCAATTATGTTCATTATTTATAGATTCTCTACCATTATTTCTAATATTAAGTTCCAGAAACTAGTATTTTTTTCCTGCTTCAAAACAAGAATGAGAATGTTTAATATTAGTAACTCAATTGGCATAAAATATTTTCTATATTTTTTGAAGATTATTTTGTCAATAGCCACTACAAAATTTCTGGATAGAAATGGAAATATTTAGTAAATTATGTACACATTTTTGTATATTTTATATATCTAGGTCATTAATCACAAAATTTGACTGAGGTTTTCATTTTTTTCTAGATATCTAATGTATTAAATTTTGAGTTCAGATTTCTATGACACATCTGAGAAAAATGATTTTTTGAAACTTTAGCTGTGTTTATTATGTGTAGTATGTCTCCTAATAATATGTATATCTTACTTTATATATTTTCATTAATTCAGAAAATCAGTCAACAAAAGATAGCCAAAAATAGCACCCACACTTCAAAAAACAAAAATCAATCTAATGCCTACAGTGCTTTTAGAAGATGATAAAATTTGGAACATATACCAAAGAACAACCAATGACTCACAGGTGAAATACAATAAACCCCTGTTGTGCTGGTTTCAGATGCAACAACCAATCAAACAAAATGCACATTCAAAATCAGGTTTAGAAGATGGAGTAGAAGCAACTAGAATTTACCTTCCACTTGAACAACCAAAAAAAAAAGCAAAAAATATGAAACAGTTTTGAACAGTAACTCCTGAGAAGAAGAGAACAAACTGATTGAGTCCTATGATTGCCCCAGCTTAGCATCTTAAAAGAATTTCCATGCTAAGCAGCAGGGAAGGAGAACCCAGGTGGAAACAGTAGACTAAATGAATTAAGAAAGCAGAGTTGAGATTTGGAGAAAACAACGTGACTTGAGTTTGCAGAGAACCAGAGAGAAGAGCACTGCACAAATATGTAAATGTGGCTACAGAGGGTTCCCCTTGAGTTTTCAAGTGAGTACTATTCAGCGCATATTGTGTAACTAAACTGCCAGAGCCCATGAAACAATCTAAAATGATTAGAGGACACAGTTCCCAGCAATTACATAAAATCAGGAATAGTGTCTTTTCCTACTAGCTGATTGGAAAATATGATTTACAAGGCATTGAAGACAGTACTCCAAAACATTTTGTCTCAGTAGTAGAGAATAATTAGCCTTAGACTAAGCACTGCTCCAGTCTTATTAAACAAAGTTTAAAAGCAAGACCCAAAATGAGCAACATGATTTTAAGTAACTTAACTATGACCCAGAACAATGCTAAAGAATATTAACAGGAACACAAAAATATTCAAGCATACAAAAATATCCATCACCTAAGAAGGTAAAATTTGCAACATATTTACAAATATAACTTACAGTCAGATATTGCCAAACATGTAAAGAAGTAGGAAAATACAAAGCATAATTAGGAAACAAATCAGTCATAATCAACTTAGAACTGACACAGATGGTAGAATTAATAGGCAAGGGTATTAAAACAGTCATTATGAACTCCATATGTTCAGATAATTAAGAATGGAAGATATAAAAAGATAGAAGTCAAACTTCTAGAGAGAAAAGCTGCAATGTCTGAATTGAAAATACTCTGGACAAGACTGATGCCAGATTAGACATGGAGAAATAAAGGGTTATGAAATTGAATACCTAACAATAGAAATTATCAGCATAGTGGCTCACACCTGTAATCCCAGCACTTTGAAAGGCGGAGGTGGGTAGATCACCTGAGGTCTGGAGTTCAAGACCAGCCTGGCCTGCATGGTGAAACCCCTACAAAAAATTAGCAGGGCGTGGTGGCAGGCACCTGCAATCCCTGCTACTTGGGAGGCTGAGGCAAGAGAATCGCTTGAACCCTGGGGGCAGAGGTTGCAGTGAGCTGAGATAGCGCCATTGCACTCTGGCCTGGGCAACAAGAGTGTAACTCCGTCTCAAAAAAAAAAAAAAAAAAGAAAAGAAAAGAAATTATCCAAACTACAACACAGAAAAAAAATAACAAAACTAGTGAAAAATGCATCAGTGAGGTGTAAGACAACTTTCGGCAGCAATTGGTATACTTAAGCAGGGAGGGGTTATGAAAAAATATTTTCAAAAAATTATTTTTCAATTGCAGAAAAAATAAACACAGAGATCCCAGAATTTCAACAAACCCCCATCACAAGAAGCAAAAAGAAAAAAAACAATCAAAAGAGGAAATGCAAAAAGTCGGTAGAGAACAAAAATACATGTTATGTAAAGAGGAAACAAGATAAGGGTGACAGTAGATATCTCAAGGGAAACAATGTAAATGAAAACAGTAAGCAGTAACACAATGGAAAAAGAAATCTGAAAAGCCCTAACTATGTGGAAACAACAACAACAAAAAACTTTAAAATAACAAATTGGTAAAATATTAAATTTTTAAAAATTAGAGAGTATTTTTAACTGAATGGTAATAAAAAATTCACCAAAATTGTGGAATGTTACTAAAGTAGCCTGTAGGTGGATATTTATACCTTCAAAGCTTATATTAGAAAATTTAAAAACTCAATTCAGTGAATCAGTTTTCCTCATTAAGAAACAGACAAAAAGGAAGGAAAATAAATTTGTAATAAAAAAAAAGGGGAAAATAAAGCTCAGGATACAAATCAGTGAAATAGAAAACAGAAAAACGGGGGAAAAAATCAATGAAATCAAAGCTGTTTGGTGGGGAAATCAATTAAATTTATAAACTTCTAGGCAGGTTAACCTTCAAAAAAAAAGAAAAATTACAAATTATCAACAAAAGAACTAAGAGATTCTTATATAGAGAGAGGTGACGCAACCATTAGAAGAAAGATAACAAAATATTGACAACAATTCTATAAACTCACATTAATAGGACAAATCTTTGAAAAACACAAACTACTAAAACTCATTCAAGAAGAAATATGTTGCCTGAGTAGTTCTTTAACTGTTAAAGAATTTAAATGTATACTTAAAATACCTTTCTACAAAGAAAACGTCATGTTCAGAAGGCGTCACCTGAAATTCTACCAAATATTTTAAGAAATACCAATTCTACCCAAACTACCCTCATACCCTGCTAGTGGGAATGTAAAATGTTATAACCACTGTGGAAAACAGTCTGAGTCACTTTTCAAGAATTACTATATGATCCAACCATTCTACTCACAGCCATTTCAATATATTTCCCTTTATGCAAGAGAAATTAAAGCAAATATTCACAGCAAAACTGGTACACAAATGTTCACAGCGACTTTATTCACAACAGTCCCAACAACCTGAGTCTCCAACAATATGTGAATGGGATAAACAAGTTGTATTTATCTGTCAGTGGAATACTATTTAACAATAAAATGAACTGTTGAAATATCAGCATACATGGATAATCTCAAAATAATTATACAAAATAAATTAGACAGAAAATGGTATATAGTGTTTGATTCTGTTTATATAAAGATCTGGAAGATGCAAACTAAGTTATTATGACAGAGAGTCCACCAGTGAATGCCTGGGGAATGGGCAAAGGGGTAGGACTGAATATGGGTAGGAGGGAGGAATTGCAAGGGGACAATAGAAAATTTGGGGGGGGATTATGCATGTGTTTATCCATCTTGATGGATGCGAGGTATTCACAGTTGTATGCTTATATTAAAACAAGTTGTACACTCTAGTGCACTTTAAGCACTTTTTTCAACATCAATTATACCTGTTAAATATATAGAGATGTTAAAAAAAAAAAAAAACATTTACATGAAAAGAGCTTATGAGTATCCCAATCCCTCTATCCTTAACCCAGATCCTCAGACTCATAATCAGCATAGTATTAATTTATTCAAAATATTCTTTACCTAAATATGATTACCTGTTTCTAAGTTTTATAAAAATTAAATGCAACAGATTAAAGGTCCTTTGGTTTTTTCATAATTAGGTAGGGTAGTAGAAGATCTAAAAAAGAGTAGTTGATATTGACAGATAAAGACTTGTAACATGGGTAAATGTACCTATACCATGTACTGAAGTAAAACATAGCTGCATGCATCCATATAAACTGCATTGAGTCGTGCAGTCTCTATTCTTGCAAAGCATTAGCTTTGCTCCCATTTACTGAAGCCTGACCTAATTAGTTTCTATGCATTCTCTCATGTAATGCTCATAGCAAACCTATGAATTAGCACGTTTACTGAGACTGAGCAACATGTTGAAGCTCACATAGCACTTAGTAGCCGAGAGAAGATTTGAACCCAGTTTATTATGAAGCCAGAGTCATCTCCTAACTACTACATTCTCCTTCCTTTCAGAATAAATGCAGTGTTACTGTCTTGTATTCACCTTCGATATATACACAAAACAGAATATTTAGAGAACCAATTACTTTTCTTTTAAGAAACATAAAAATAATGACTCAAAACTATAGCTATGTGTCAGTGTTTCTGAAAATAAAATGAGATCATTATTATCATATAAAGATGGAATAAAGGCAGATGAAAAACAACAGTTTAGCCATAATAATTTCATTAGGACAAATCTGTGGAGAGATGAAAGGAGCAGATCACTAACAGATTGCTAGTGAAATGGAGAGTGTATTGAAGTTGAATGTGATAACACTTACAGAAATGAAAGTTGAAAGTTGAAATGCTTTAGAGAAACAAACAAACAAAAAGAAAGCAATATTTTCTATCTGCCTTAGACAGCATGTCAGGAAAAGGGAAAATGTATATTTTGTCAATTCTGTTGAGTCATTGATCTCTTTTGTATGCTGAGTCTAACGAGGCAGGTAGGGAAAATGCATAATGGTTCTTACACATGTACTTTGCTAGGTTCAGATTATTGTGCAGAACTAAATTGTGTTTCACAAAGGAAGGCATATTTAAATTGGTACATCCTTTATTACAATCTAAATAATAAATTTAACTTATCAGAATTATGAAAAAGGAGTTGTTACAATAGCTAACTCTGAGCTGCTTCTAAAGCCTTATTGCAAGTTATTACAGCTAAACCAGTAACAAAAGAAAACAAACAAAAAATCCCCCAAACATCTATTTCACCAGTACTGTTTCTGTAACACTGAACTTCTCTACATTTTGAGGATTGTTCCCAGTTCTTTCATCCAATAAAACTTCTGCCAATGGGAGGTCATTCCTTATGTTTGACATCAATCCTTCTTTTTAAAAGCATTAGACTATAGCAGAATTAATTGAATTCAAATCAATTAATGCAAAAACAGAATAGCAACACACACACACACACCCCTTTGAAATACAAACCAGCTTTTTAGTTACATCTAAAGAGAATTTTAATATAATATTTAATAATGGTATATTTTACCAAATATAATTAGCAGCTTTTCACCATTTTAACTGAAGTTCCCAGCACATTGCTAAGCATTTTATAAGTGCTCAATTAAAAAAATGGATTTGTAAAATATGAGGCATCTGCAAAGCATAGAAAATTAATAAGAAAGTTACCCATTACACATAATACTATCATTCAACCAGAATTGGTGTATAGTTTTATAATCCTTCATGTTGTATATAGAAATGTTTTTAATATTACAAATAGTTTATATTTTTGCCTCTATTAACCATGCAGAATTGGAAGAATTTCCACTATCCTTATATATTCTCTGAATACAATTTGTTACTGAACATATGCTATAGCCAAATTTTCCTGTTACACATATAACATTGGTTCATGCAGGTGTTCATTTTCCCTATGTAATTCTGTTTCCTAATACAGCTATTGTTAATAGTTTGAATACCTTTAAAATTCTTGATAAATTCATTTTAATTTTCAACAATTTAATTAATTTACTCTCCCAGGAAATGTCCTTGCTATATGCAATTTTACTCTCTCTCTCCCTCTCTTCTCTCTACACACACACACACACACATTCCCAAATCTCTACAAGTATTAAATTCTTCTAATTTTTTATTTAAAATTACAACAACAGATTTTCCTCTTCATATTGTCAATTATTTCCAATTTTTTATTGTGATTAAATATACATAACATAAAATTTACTATCTTAATCATTTTTAAAGTATACACTTTAGTGGTATTAAATGCATTCATAGCACTTTTCAACCATCATTAACATCCATCTCCCTAACTCTTCTCATCTTATAAAACTGAAATTCTATACCCATTAAACAAAAGTCCCCATTTCTTCCTAGCTCCAGGCCCTGACAACAACAATTTAACTGTCTGTCTCTATGCTTTTGATTACTCTAAGTATTTCACACACAGTATTTTATTTTTTCTTTGATACAGGGTCTTGCTCTGTTGCCCAGACTGAAGTGCAGTGATGCAATCATGGCTCGCTGCAGCCTTGAACTCCTGGGCTGAAGTGATCCTCCCATCTCAGCCTCCCAAGTAGCTGGGACTACAGGCATGCACTACCACACTTGGCTAATTTTTTACTTTTTATAGAGAAAGAGTCTGGCTATGTTGCCCAGGCTGGTCTCAAACTCCTGGGCTCAAGCAGTCTTCCCAACTTGGCTTCCCAAAGTGCTGGGATTACATGCAATAGCCACTGTGCCCCGCAAAGCATTTATCTTTCTGTGACTGTCTTATTTCACTCAGCATAATGTCTTCAACGTTAATCCATGTTGTAACATATGCCAGAATCCCCTTTCTTTTTAACACTGAATAATATTCGATTGTATGGATATCCATACAATCCATTCGATTGTATGGATTATCCATTCATCTGTTGATGGACAACTGAGTTGCTTTGTTTTAGCTATTGTGAATAATGCTGTTATAAACATGAGTGTACATTAATGTCTTTTTGAGGTGCTGAGTTCACTTCTTTTGGGTATATACTAAGAAAGTGAAATTATTGGATTATATGGCAATTACATGTTTAATTTCTTTAATTTTTTCTATTTAATTAATATATAATAAATCACATATTTATGGGGTACATTTGAGTGTTTGTTACATGCAATGAGTGTGTAATGATCAATTCAAAGTAATAGAGATGTATATCACCAAAAGTGTTTATCAGTTTCATATTGGTATCATCTTCTAGTTACTCTAAATTAATTAATATTGCTGACAAATATAGTCACTGTAGTTTGATCTAAAACATTAAAATTCATTTCTTCTATGTAGTGTATGTTTGCACCCATAACCAACTTCTCTTCATCTCCCTTCTCTGCTCCCACTCACCATTCCCAGATTCTGACATCTCATCGGTCCATGATACCAAGATTTTTAGGTCTCATGGTATTCATCTTTATGTGCCTGGCTTTTTTCACTTAATATAATAACCTCCATTTCCATCCATGTTGCTGCAAATAACATGATTTCATTATTTTTATGGCCAAATTTCATATGACCAGTATTTCAATGTGTATATATACCATGTTTTCTTTATTGATTCATAAGTTAATGGGCACTTAGGTGGATTCTATATCTTTACTATTGTGAATAGTGCTGCTATGAACATAAGAATGCAGCTATTTTTTTAATATACTGATTTACTTTGGATAGATACCCAGTAGTAGGATTACTGGGTCATATAGTAGTTTTTAATTTATTGAGAAGTCTCCATTCTGTTTTTAATAGCAGCTGTACTTATTTATATCCCCCACCAAGAATGTATAGGGATTACCTTTCTCTGCATCCTTGCCAGCATCAGTTATTTTATTTTCTTTTTACAATAGCCATTCTAACTGAGGTGAGATAATATCTCATTGTGGTTTTGATCTACATCCCACTAATGATTAGTGATGTGCAGCATTTTTGTTTATATTTTCAAAGAATGAAGTTTATTTTATTGATTCTTTATATTGTTATTTTTATTTCTATTTCATTTAGTTCTGCTCTAATGTTTATTATTTCTTTTTCTTCTAATTTTGTGTCAATTTGTTCTTGCTTTTTGAGTTCTCTGAAGTACATCATTTGATTATGTGAAATGTTTTCATTTATTAACAAAATGTAGTTTTATTACTGTCAACTTTCCTCTTAGCACTGCTTTTTCTGTGGACCATGAGTTTTGGTATGTTGTCTTCTCATTTTCATTTATTTCAAGTCATTTTTAGAGCTCCATCTTAAGTTTTCATCAAACCAATTGCTGTTCATAAGCATGTTGTTTAATTTATATTTGTTTAAATATTTTCCTAAGTTCCTCTTGGTATTGATTTCCAGTTTTATTTGATTGTGATCAGAAAAGATACTTGATATGATTTTGATTTTTTAAAAATATTCTGAGATGTATTTTGTGACCTAACATTTCGTCAATACTGGAGAAGGTTTTATTTGCTGATGAGAGGAATGCATATTCTGTATCTGTCAGATTAAATGTCCTGTAAATGTCTTTTACTCACTTTAAGTCTAATGTTTCTTTATTTTCTCTCTAGGCATATTTTTACTAGATCTAGTAAAAGTTGCTTTATGAAACTGGGTATTAATATGTTGGGTGCATATATATTTATAATTGTTATATTTTACTGGATTGATTTCATTATCATATGCAATGAACTTCTCTGTCCTTTTTTCACTGTTTTTGACTTAACATTATTTTTATCTGATATAAGTGTCACTACTCCTGTTCCCTTTGGTTTCCACTTGCATGAAATAGTGTTTTTCATACCTTTACTTTCAATCTACATGTGTCTTTACAGATAAAATGCATTTCTTCTAGGCAGCATATAGTTGAATCATGTTTTTTGTTTAAAAAAAAAATCCATTTAGCCAGGCTATATCTTTAATTGAAAATTTTAATCAATTTACAATCCGGGTCTTTATTGATATATGAGGTTTTGTTCTGTCATATTGTTTATTGTTTTCTGGGTTTTTTTGCATAGTCTTTCTTCCTTTTTCTCTTATTGATTGTCTTTGTGGTATGCTGATTTTCCGTGGTCATACAATTTGAGTCTTTTCTCTTCCTCATTTGTGTGTTTGCTTACCTGTAAGTTTTATGTTTTCATGATGATAACTGTTCTCTCATTTACAAGTTTAGGACTCCATTGAGGATTTCTTATAAGGCAGGTCTAGTGATAATAAATTCCCTCAACATTTGCTTGTCTTTTAAAGACTATTTCTCCTTCAGTTATAAAGGATAATTTTGCTGGATATAGCACCCTTGTCTGGCAGTTTTTTATTTTCAGCACTGTGCATATGTCCATCTATTCTCTCCTGGCCAGTAAGACTTCTGCTAAGAAGTCTGCTATTGGTCTGATGGGGGCTTTTTAATAGGTGACTAGATACTTTTCATTTTAGATATTTTTTATTTTTTTATTTTATTTTATTTTTGTTCTGATGGAGTTATCCGAAAATATGTCTTCAAGCTCTAAGATTCTCTCTTCTGCTTAGTCTAGTCTATTGTTGAAGCCTCCAAGTTTATTTTGTATTTCATTCAAGGAATTCTTTAGTTCCAGTTTCTCTACGTTTTCTCTTTTCTTCTGATATATATTGCTTTGGCAAATTTGTCATTCATATCTTTAAATGTTTTTCTGATTTTTTTTGTGGGTTTTTTTTTTTGTTTGTTTAGAATTTCTCATATTTCACTGTGCTTTATAGTATTATAGTTTGTATTATTTTCTGGAATTTTGTGAATTTCTTTTTTTTTTCCCTTGAGATGGAGTCTCACTCTGTTGCCCAGGCTGGAGTACAATGGCACAATATCAGCTCACTGCAACCTCTGCCTCCCAGGTTTAAGCAATTTTCCTGCCTCAGCCTCCTGAGTAGCTGGGAGTACAGACACATGCTGCCATGCCCAGCTAATGTTTTGTATTTTGGTAAAGATGGGGTTTCACCATATTGCCAAGGCTGGTCTCGAACTCCCGAGCTCAGGCAATTCCCCTGCCTCAGTCTCCCAAAGTGCTTAGATTACAGGCGTGAGCCACTGCACTGGCCCATGAATTTCTCTTTTATTAGAATCTGTTGCTAAGGAATTAATGTGTTCCCTTGGAAGTGTCGTATTTCATTGCTTTTTACCTTATGTTGATATCTGTACACCTGGTCTAATAGTTACTTCTTCCAGTTTTTAAATTTGCTTTCATAGGAGAGAATTTTTTCCTAAAGATTTGTCAATGGCGTTGTTTAGATAGGGCCTTTTAGCTTTGATTATGGGTCCATGTGGTAGTGTATGATTTTTTGGCTACAAAAATCACAGCATCAGTGGTATCTGTGATTTCCTCAGTGGCTTACTAAATGGTTACTAGTGGAAGCTCTGGTGAAGTTTTGCCAGGGACAGGGATGCCAGGTAGGCCAGTCTTTGGGCCCCAGTGGTGGCATCACTGGACTGAGCAAGCCTGATGGCTGATCTTGAGCCCTAAGGCATGATATGTTGACATCAATGTTAGCAGAACCAGAAGTCCGAATTATTGGGCCATGAGGTGACTTGCTAAGATGCCAGTAGTGGTAGCAGTGGTTCAGGTGGGTGAGAATATTCTTGAAGCCCTGAGAAGCTGAAATGATGTGGGCAATGGTAGTAGCAGTGGTGGGAAAACCTTCTGGGTCCCATGTGTTGTGCACCGGTAGTGGCAGTGGCTGTAGTGTGGCATCACCACTGACAGCACCAGGCATGCAACTCTCTGGCTCTGTGGTAGGAGCACCACAGCACTGCAGAGAGGAAGAAAGAGATCTTGTCCTTCATGTGTGAGCTCAGGCACAGAGGCTACACCATCACTGGGTGTAGAGTTGCTACTCACATATCTACACAGACAACCTCCAGCTCTGTGTAGCAGCAACAGTGGCAGTTGTGTCTGCATTGGGGGTATGGAGGGGCAGGAGAGGTCTCACTCTATATGAGAGAGACTGGGCATAGAAACTACAGCACCAGTGAAAAGATATCACATTCTCCACTTATATGGCCAAGCACAGAGTTTGTGCCACTGCTGAAGGTAAGGCCACTTCTCACAGCCCCAGACAGGTAACTTTCAGGCTCTGGAAATCACATGCTTTGGATCTCTTTTGCCAGGGGCTTCCTTTTTGGTATGCTGTGCTGTCATTTCCCTGGGGAGTAGTATTTCCTCTGGGCTAGAATACTGGGGACCCCACATCACCTTTAGGTCCAGCCAGTGCTGTGAAGATATAGAAGCTGTGCTGTCCAGGGCAGGATGCAGTCCCCTGATAGCTGTGCTCTCACAATGGCACCTGGCTACAGCCAAGGTCTCAATTCAGGGGAGGTCAGGGGGAGTAAGCAACACAGCATGAGTTTCCTGTCTGTTGTAGTTCCCTCACAGTGGCTCCAAATCACTGCTCACGTATGTCAACGATTTTGCAAGTAGAAAAGTTCTATGGTTTGGTGGGGATGTAGACTGCTGAAGTTCTCTCACTTACCCCTTACCTAAAATACTGAGCCCTTCCAGACTCGGTTGATCTCATCAAAGCTGGCTGCTTGTTTCTTTCTTCTGTGCCTCAGATGTTCCCTATGACTTTCCTGTTAGACTCCAGTGTTCTTCCTGGATGTTCTATTTGAGATAAAACTATCAATTCATAATATTTTTTATTTCTGGAGAGGGTATGTATCTGATGTCACTAGTCAGCCATCTTGAAACTGAATCTTGTTTAAGTTTTTCGAAAAACTGCCATACTGTTTTCCACAGCGGCTGTATCATTTTACATTCCCATCTAAAGTGCGAAGTGCTACAATTGTGTCATATTCTTGTCAATACTTGCATTTTCTGTGGTTTTTTACAGTAGCAATTCCAAAGGACCATATCTGATATCACTAATCAGCCATCTTGAACCTGAATCTTGCCTAAGTTTTTAAAAAACTGCCATACTGTTTTCCACAGTGGCTGTATCATTTTACATTCCCATCTAACGTGCAAAGTGCTCCAGTTGCATCATATTCTTGCCAATACTTGCTATTTTCTGTGGTTTTACAGTAGCAATTCCAAAGAGTGTGAAGCGGAATCTCTTTGGAGTTTTGATTTGCATTTTCATATTGATTAGTGATGATGAGTCTCCTTTCATGTGCTTATTGTTTATTTGTATATCTTCTTTGAAGAAATGTATATTCAACATTTTGCCCATTTTGAATCAGTTTATTTTGTTGTTTCTAAATTTTGAGATGTCTCCATATATTTTAGATAATAACCACTCATTAGATATATAATTTTCAAATACTATATCTCATTCTTCGATATCTTTTTACTCTGTTGATACTGTCTTTTGATGCAATTTTTAAAACAATTTTACTTCAATTTGTTTTGTGTGATTTTGTTGCTTGTGTTTTTGCTGGCATATCCAATATAATTGTGCTAATTCAATGCCATGAAGATTTTAATCTTGTATTTTTTTCTAAGATAGTTTTAGGTATTACATTTAAGTCTATTTTTATTTTGAGTTTACATTTGTGTATGATGTTAGATGAGGGTCTAACTTTCTTCTTTTCATTGTGGATATTCATTTTTTCTAGTATCATTTGTTAAAAAGACTATCATTTCCCCTTTAAATTGTCTTAGAATATTTGCTCAAAATATTTTGACCACATATTCCAGGACTTATTTAGGGGTTCTTTTGGTCTATATGTGTGGTTGTTAAACAAGTGCCACATTGTTTTTATACCATAGTTTTGTAGTAAGTTTTGAAATAAAAAAGTATTTAAGTCCTACAACCATATTATTCTGTTTCAAGATAATTTTAGCTATTGAG